>CM038112.1:40055551-40165830 GCA_001642375.2 Mentha longifolia | reverse complement strand
GGATCGTGCAAATGAGTGGTTCAAAAACCTTAACAAGAGCGAGATTACCACGTAGGAAAAGTTATGCAAAACATTCCTTGCCAAGTATTTCCCTCCTTCAAAGGCTCAAAAGCATATCTCGAAATCTCACATTTCTCACAACATGGTGATGAGACACTATTTGAAGCATGGGAAAGGTATAGGGACTTGCTACGCAAGTGCCCTCAACATGGCTTTAGTGAAGCACAATAAATAGTGAACTTCTATAGTGGACTCTCTCCACACACGAGGAGCATAGTAGATGCAACCTCCGGTGGTTGTCTTGTGAAACGGAATGCTAAAGAAGCTTTGAGGATTAGAGGAGATGACGGCCAATAGTTATCAATGGCAATGGAGAGAGGCCCTACAAAGAAGGTGAATTCAATCCTTGAAGATGCAAGATATGATGAGTTAGCTTCTCAATACACACTTCTCAAGAAGGAATTTGAAGAAGATATGAGGTCAAAGAAAGGAGTTCAAGTGGTTTAAGCCCAAGAGAGTGAAGAGTTCAATGGAATGAAGATGTGAGCTACATGAACCACAGGCCCTATGGAAATTTCAACAAGCCAAAGTTTTCAAGGACCTTAAGGAGGATTCCAAGGGAATTATCAAGGGGGGTTTCAAGGGAAGCCACAAGGAGGAAATTCTTATGGTCATCAAGGAGGCTATAAAGCCTGCAATCCCAACAACCGGACTCATCCCAACCTCTCTTATGGAAATCCTAACAACACTTAATTTCCACCTCCCGGATTCTCCGTTTCTCAAGGGGTGATTGAAGAATCTAAGAAGACATATCCTTCTCTTGAGCAAATTGTGCAACAAATGGATAATCAACAAAGCTCTTTTATTACACAAACCGGCCAAAAGGTCAATGCCTTGGAAAATTCACTCACCTCCTTGATAAAGCAAGTCAAGATGATGGAGGGCCAAATAAGTAAAATCGCCAACCAAGCCACCACTCAACACACACCGGGCAAGTTTCCAAGCAATACGGAGATGAATCCTAAAGGATGCAATGCTATCACATTAAGGAGGGGAAGAGCCTATGAGAATGAAGCCACATCCAGAAGTAAAGAGGATGAAGTTCTTATGGAAGACATACCCTACGAAGAGTCTCCAACTAATGATGAGGAATCTAGAAAAGAAGTTCAAAAAGAGGCTCCAAAGGAAGTGCTAGTAGAAGCTCCTCTTCCCACCAAGGATGGAATCACAAAAGCTTCATTCCCTCATCGTCTAGCCAAGCCTAAGGTGGATGAAAAGATGAAGAGATTCTTGGATATATTCAATAAGGTACAAATCAACATCCCCTTACTTGATGCACTTAGAGATATGCCCGGCTATGTGAAATTTTGAAGGATGTCGTAGCTAACAAGAGAAAGTTTAGATCATCTGAAACAATTAGTCTAACAGAGGAAGTTAGTGCGGTGATTCAAAGGAAAATGCCTTTGAAGAAAAAGGATCCTGGGAGCTTTACTAAAGCATGTGTGATTGATGGACAAAAGTTTGGGAAAGTCTTATGTGATCTTGGTGCTAACATCAACTTGATGTCTTTGTCTATTTGTCTCCAAATGGCCAATCGTTCTATATCTTATGCTCAAGGAGTTGTTGAAGATGTTTTAGTTACAGTTGAGGAATTCATATTTCCCGCGAACTTCGTGATATTGGATATGCCGGAGGATAAGGATATGCCACTCATTCTTGGGCATCCTTTTCTAGCAACCGGTCGGGCTCTCATTGATGTACGAGACGGGAATCTCACTTTTAGGGTCAATGAAGAAACCCTCACTCTTTCAATCTTTGATGCAATGAAGAGAGGAGATGAACCAAGTTATGAGGAATGCAAGTCAATCACCACTTTGCCTACATCTATGGCAAAGGATCTTACGGAGGAAATCATCTCCAACTCTCTATACTCCTATTCCGACTTGGATGAAGCGTGTGATGAATTATTAGAGTCAGTTGCTTTCTTGGATGCAAACCAAGGATCACCAAAGGATGAAGTCCACTACCTTGATATCAATCAACTGAGAGATAGTGGAAGTTCAACTAAAGTGGAATCCTCTTCAAGCACTACTCTAGAGTTGAAACCTCTTCCCGATCATCTAAGGTACGCCTTCCTTGGTGATAATGACTCCTTTCCCGTAATTGTGTCACAACACTTGTCAGAGTCCGAATTGGACAAGTTATTGCGTGTCCTTAGAGAGTATAAAGATGTGATTGGTTGGTCTATTGATGATATTAAGGGGATTTGCCCCTCTATTTGTATGCATCGCATTTTATTGGAAGAGGGTTCTCATCCTAAGGTGCAACCTCAATGAAGGTTGAATCCGGTTTTGCAAGAGGTTGTGAGAAATAAGGTTTTGAAGTTGCTTGATGCGGGAATGATATATGCCATTTCGGATTGTGAGTGGGTGAGCCCTACTCAAATGGTTCCGAAGAAAGGGGGGATGACAGTGGTTAAGAATGAGAATGATGAGGTTATAGATACAAGGGTTGAAACCGGTTATTGAGTTTGCATTGATTATAGAGCCTTGAATGCGGCAACACGGAAAGATCACTTCCCTTTGCCCTTTATAGATCAAATCTTGGATCGTTTGGCGGGCTATGAATACCATTGCTTCCTTGATGGTTATTCGGGTTATAACCAAATTGTCATAGCCCCGGAGGACCAACGCAAGACAGCTTTCACATGCCCTTATGGAGTATTTGCTTATAGAAGAATGCCCTTCGGTTTGTGCAATGCTCCGGCCACTTTTCAAAGATGCATGATGTCTATCTTTGGTGGTTTGATTGAAAATATTATGGAGGTATTCATGGATGACTTCTCAGTTTTTGGGAGGAGCTTTGATTCTTGTTTGGATAATCTCACAAAGGTCTTGCAAAGGTGTAAGGACGCTTCTCTTGTCTAAATTGGGAGAAGTGTCACTTTATGGTTAAGGATGGAATTGTTCTTGGGCACAAGGTCTCAAGTGCTGGTTTCGAAGTTGATAGAGCCAAGATCGTTGCCATATAGAAGCTTCCACCCCCAACAAATGTGAAATCAATCTGAAGCTTCCTTGGGCACGCGGGGTTCTATAGAAGATTCATCAAAGATTTCTCGAAGATTACCAAGCCACTTTGTTCTCTCTTACAAAAAGATGTGAAGTTTGTCTTTCATGATGAGTGCTTGGAAGCATTTGAGAAATTGAAGAAAGCCCTCATTTCTACTCCTATTCTAATCAAGCCTAATTGGAGTGATTATTTCATTTTAAAGTGTGATGCAAGTGATTAGGCTTTAGGAGTGGTGTTGGGGCAAATGAGAGATAATGTGTTCCGAGTCATTCATTATGCAAGTAGAACATTGGATGGAGCTCAAGCGAACTACACAACAACGGAAAGAGAATTCTTGGATATTGTCTTTGCTTTTGACAAGTTCTGGTCTTATCTTGTGGGAAATCATACCATTGTTTACTCGGATCACACGGCTATCTGGCATCTCATGACAAAGAAGGATGCAAGGCCTCGTTTGATTCATTAGATTCTCTTTCTTCAAGAATTCGACATGGAGATTCGAGATAGAAGAGGTCTTGATAATGAAATAGCTGATCGTTCACTTTTTTAGGGTGAGAAATGCAATGATATCGAATAGTATATTCGAGTCGAATCCACAGGGAATGTTATGGCGTAAGAATTTTAAGTAGTAATCTAGCTACCTAATCACTATTCAAGCTACCAACTAACATGTTTTTGGTTTTTTTCTTTAAACTAACGATCAAATTAAATGAAAATTAACCAAGAAACAACAAGTAACAAATGATTGAAATCAATAAGAAAAAGTATGGTTCCAAATATAATCCAACATTCACTAGAGACATAGGTTTTGGGATTTGGAAGGATAAACCGATTTAATCTAGTTCAAAGGGGAGTTCTCTATATGATATACATTAGTTCTTTTCTCAAAGCAACAATGTAAGTAGATTAACCTATGACATCTATCTCCGACTAGGACTCAAGATACATAGATCAACTCCTAATGGCACAATTAATATCTAGAATCTCCTATTAGTATGAATTTCTAATATGTTGTGATTTGATGCTAAGTGCTATGAATTAAAGCCTACTAAGCATTTAACCAAACACCTTGTATGCACTCAATGATGGCCAATCAATCATGCAATATAATTCAACACCCAAACCACAAGACCTATGAAATAGAAGGCAAATCCAACTACAATACCCAAAAACCTAAGAATCTAGCTCATGTCTTCATATATTTGAAACCAAAAGAAGCTTAGCTAGACATAATTAAGGAAAATAAACCATAAGAAATGCATGAAACCATAATAAAAAGATAGAGAATTCAAAGTAGAACAAAATAGTGGAAGGATCTTCAAATTTTCAAAGTAATTCTCCACCAACTGATGAAAATACCAAAGTAGAAAGAGGGAAATGTTTCTAGAGTTCTAATATCAATATTCAAGCTAAAGATACCTAATTGGGGAAGATTTAGGGTTAATATACATTAAAAATGAGTTTTGGGTCGAGTTGGACCGAGTTGGTCGAACCAACTCGATCAAGAAGGGGTGAGGGGCGCCACAACGGCAGTCTAGATGGCGGTCTGGCAGACCACCATTTAGACCGCCGTTTAGGCTGCCAACTATACTATTATCCAGCCATCTAAACGGCGGTTTGCCAAACCGCCGTTTAGGCCGCCGTTGGTCCGGTTCTTTCGCGCAGCTTCACCGTTTTTGCTCGTTCTCCCTCGTCCGAACTTCAATTCTCAATCCGCTTTTTGCTATGGCTTCCTAACAAACTCCTATTCGACATGGAATAGTTTAATTGGCCAAATAAGTTCTTCATTTTTCCTGCAAAAAGCATAACAAGACTCGAGAAAACGAGGAAAACGTGAATGCGAGCAAACTAGTGAAACCCTAGTCATATCACTTGAAACTCCACATATTTAAATATAATTTCACTCTAATTAAGCTCAACATGCACATAAAATACGTGTTAATCACTCCCCCAAACTTAACTCATTGTTCGTCCCAAACAATGGAACGAACAATCAAAACACGTAACACGTATGAGGATGTGCATTTCGAGTTCATCAATGCCTCATATCACTTCCAAAATCATTTTAGTTCTAGGAAATTATCAAGTCAAGCCAAGCATTCATAGAATCACTCACTATCTTCACTTAGAACTCAATCACATATGCACATTCAACCCTAGACCTCACAAGATGTGTGTATATCACTCGATCACTCAATATAGGGAAAAAGGGTAAGCACTCATCGAAATCATGCACTACAAAACTTTAACCATAAGCTTGTCTATCAACTCAAGTTTCTAATACTACAATGTATGCACAAATTATGATCAAAAATGTCTTTCTTAAGCTTGTAATGTAGGGACATTGGTTAAGGTAGGGAATTTTAGGCTAAGTGACTTAAATTTTCATCTAAGTTCTTTTACCTCCTTTCTTCATCTTTCTAAATATGAACTTCTTCATCTTCCACCTTATCCAACCCTTTTTTATCAAATGAAAACCCAAGCTTCTACCAAATCTCATCACATCAAAAGAAACACTCATTTATGCTCTTATTCTTTCTTTTCTTTTCTTTTTCTTGTAAGAACTTTGTTCTTACGTCTTTTCTTTTTTTTAATAAGAACTTTGTTCTTATTCTTTTCTTTTTAACATTGAGCTCATAAGAGTGTTCTTTCAACTCAAAACAAATCTCAAGACCCTTCACCATCACCCACCATTTTACATAAATTTTCAACTTCCACCAAGGTTCCCTTAACCATCCTTCACCCCCTATCATCCGGTTTTAGAAGAAAATGTTCTATGAGGCTCAAAATGGGACAATAATGGTAATGAAAGATAGGTTAATTTTTAGAGAAAATGGGCTACAAAATGATGGCCTAAGATCATCTCCTAATTATACACACATGTAGCACTTCTAATATGAGTATCAAGGCAAATTCTAGCAAAGAAAATGCAATGCATGATCAAGCTCACATGAAAGGATGTTAACTATGTAAAATGCATAGTTTTTAGGCTCAAAATCCTCTCAAGTTTTTTGCCTAAAGTCTAAGTGCCCAAGATCAATCATTCAAGCTATTAAAGTGAAATGACCTACTCATGCTTGACTTTAACTTGAAAATTTTCAAAAATGTCATCAATTTTGCATCAATCATTGGCATCTCACTCAAAAGCACTTGAGTAAATAACACGTGCTTTCACACTCAAACATGCAAGCATACTTTCATTATTCAATTCAAAAAATTTCAATTTTCTAAAAATTTTGCAAATCAAACTCAAATCAACAACAAAATCATCCACACCAAAGATTCTCCATGCAAGCTCCAATAAAACTTCAAACAAACAAAACAAACAACAAAAGAAGGAATTTTCATCAATTAAGCTCATCGACCCAAACTCATCACCAAACCAACTTAAACAAGCAAGAATCATTCATTTAACCCCAATCAACCACAATCATCAAGCAAGCCTAAGCATATAATCAATGAAATCATAATGATACCACATCACATAGAATTTGAAAAACCAAGAGTAAAGAAATTTAAATTCCTTATCCTACCCCCTCCCCCCCCAAAAAAAAAACTTATTTTAGATCATAAAGTCTAAAATGAGTTTGGAGGGAAGAATAATAAGAAATTTAAATTACACTTACAAAGGTCCAAAGCTATGTTGATGGTGGTTTTGAAAGTCATTCGATCCATTGCTTGCTTGATCGGTTTGATTCTCTTCCTTCACTCGTTCCCATCACGATTCGACCTCGTGCATTGACAATAAAACACATGGAACTTGTGAAGTAGAAATGAACTTAAAAATAGGAAGTATTAGCATAGAGATAAGTAACAAGTAAAATAAACGATTAAATCGAAAATAAGAAACAAAAACCAAAATCAAACTAAAGAAACTAACTAAAATGAAAAAGAAAAGGATAGTTGTTGGGGTGCCTCCCAACGAGCGCTTAGTTTAACGTCGTTAGCTCGACGATACCTCTTTGCCCTTTTCAAGGGACCGTGAATGAACTCAAACCTCGATCAAACACCAACTCATCCTCAAGCTCATCAAACTTTGGTTCATCCATTCTTGACTCCTCTGGCTCGTCCAAAGAACTCGACATGTGGAATGTTGTCTTCTCTTCATTCATTCGAAGGGTGATACTCCCTTCGAAAACATCAATGAGGGCTCGACTCATGGCTAAGAAGGACCTTCCAAGTATCATCGGGATGTTCCGGTCCTCCAGTATGTCGAGGACAACAAAATTCACCGGGAAGATGAGTTTGTCAACCCTTATAAGTACATCTTCAACAATACCTCTTGGATAGGAAATTGAACGATCCGCCATTTGGAGAATAAGTGAGGTGGGCTTAAGAGTTCCAATCTTCAAACGATTGAAGATGGAAAGGGCATCGAATTCACACCCGAGCCCAAATCACACAAGACATTCCTAAAAGTTTGGCCTCCTATCTCACAAGGTAAAGTGAACTTCCCAGGGTCCCCTTCTTTATTTGGAATCTTCTTTTGTAGACGAGCAATACATTCCTCCGATAACACAATGGTTTCACCCTTATCAAATTTCCTTTTCTTTTTAACCACATCCTCCAAGAATTTCTCATGATCCGGAATTTCACTCAACAAACCAATCAAAGATGCATTTATCTCCAATTTCTTGAATGCATCTAATAAATCACCTTTTCTCTCATGCAAATTTTCATCAATATGCTTAAAGGAAGATTCTAGATTATCCAAGCAATTCGGTTCCATATGTTTATGAGAAACTTTAGGAATTGGAGTAGGAGCAGTACTTTTTGGTTTCATGTAGAACTTTGCCTTCTCATTGAACTCCTCCTCTCCAATCAACTTCTTTAGCTCGGAAGCGTAATAAGCTCCTCTTCTTCTTCGCATCAAGTTCTCATCCTCCGAACCCGGAATTCCATTGTTGAGCTTCATTCTCTCATGATACTCATGAATCTCTTCCTTCGACTTGTTTTGGGGATCTTCCAAAGAAGGCCAATGATCCAGAATGGTCAAGAAGTATGTATCATTAGCAAAATCCATTATTGTTTTAATTCCTTCTCATAAAGGCTATGATCGTGAGAAGGATCCCAAGGAGGAACACTTTGACCTTCCCACTTCTTCCTCATATAAAATGGCACATATAGCTTTTTTTCTTCTTGGATCTCTTGTGAAGGTTTGGAAGGTACCTCACTCACCACATGAATTGCGTTGCATTGTTGCTTCTCATTCACTTGAGCTTTGCTAGAAGCTTCTCCGGTCTTTTGTAGAGAATTCACTTGATTGGCTATTTATTTTACTTGGCCTTCAAGCATCATTACTTGCATGGCAAGAGTTGTCACCGAATTAGCAATGGTTGTCACCGAATTCTCCAAGGCATTGACCTTTTGACCGGTTTGAGTGATGAAAGCACTTTGTTGATTGGCCATTTGTTATTGATTTGTAATAACTTGTTGAAGCAATTGATCCGTTGAAGAAAGAGTCTTCTTGGGTTCTTCAATCATCCCATGAGAGATGGAAAATCCGGAAGGTGGAACTTGAGCATTGCTAGGATTTCCATATGACAAGTTTGGATGAATTCGATTGTTGGGGTTATAGGCTTGATTACCTCCTTGATTACCATAGGAATGGCCTCCTTGGAAATTTCCTTGGTACCCTTACCTATTATAACTCCCATAAGCTCTTTGGTCCACAAAACTCACTTCTTCCCTTCCATTGAACTCTCAATTCTCTTGAGATTGAACCCTTTGAATTTGAGCTTTTCTTTCATCTTCAAATTTTCTCTTCATATTAGCAAGCTCCAATGCTAATGCCTCATACCTCTCATCCTCAATCGAATTAACCTTTCTATAAGGAGCCCTCTCCATTGGCCATTGACAGCTATTAGCCGCCATCTCTTCAATGATTCTCAAAGCTTCCTTTGCATTTCGGTTGAGAAGGCACCCACCAGAAGTAGCATCTACAATGCTTCGTGTATGAGGTGTTAGCCCACTATAAAAGTTGGTCATTTGTTGACCCTAATTGAAGCTATGTTGAGGGCATTTCCTTAGAAGCTCCCTATATCGCTCCCATACTTCGCACAAGGTTTCGTCACCTTATTGAGAAAAATGTGAGATGTCGAAGATAAGTCTTTGAGCTTTGGATGGTGGAAAGTACTTGGAAAGAAAGACCTTGCACAAATTTTCCCAAGTGTGGATATTGGCCTTGTTCAATCCTTTATACCAATCTTTGGCCTGGTCCCGTAGAGAAAACCCAAACATTCGCATGCGAATAACATCATTTGAGACTCTATTTAGCTTAATGGTGTCGCAAATATCAATAAACGTGCTAAGATGGGTGTTCGGATCCTCCATAGGACTTCCACCAAATTGCTCGTCTTTAACCATTTGAATAAGACCGGATTTGAGCTCAAAGTTATCGGCATTGATCGTCCCCCACTATCCTTCTTGGAATTGTTCCGTTGGAGATTGGAACATTTGATTAAGTGGCCTCCTTTCTTGCTCATCATTCCATGCTCTAACCTCTTCCATTTCTTTCATAAGAGCCTTCATAGGTTGATGATTAGCTCCCATAACTTGTTCTTCACTAGAATTCCATCTTCTATGCCTTCTTTCAAACTCTAAGATCAAGGGTTGAACAAGCCTTCCCTTGGACCTTGTGTGCATGCACCTACAAAACAAAAATTAAAAGAAACAAATGCTTGAATTAGTAACTCAATATCCAAATCAACTATTAAAACTCAAACTAAACATTCCCCGGCAACGGCGCCAAAAATTGATCGCTCACTTTTTGAGGGTGAGAAATGCAATGATATCGAATAGTATATTCGAGTTGAGTCCACATGGAATGTTATGGCGTAAGAATTTCAAGTAGTAATCTAGCTACCTAATCACTATCCAAGCTACCAACTAACATGTTTTTGGTTTTTTTCTTTAAACTAACTATCAAATTAAATGAAAATTAATCAAGAAACAACAAGTAACAAATGATTGAAATCAATAAGAAAAAGTATGGTTCCAAATATAATCCAACATTCACTAGAGACATAGGTTTTGGGATTTGCAAGGATAAACCGATTTAATCTAAATCAAAGGGAAGTTCTCTATATAATATACATTAGTTCTTTTCTCAAAGTAACAATGTAAGTAGATTAACCTATGACATCTATCTCCGACTAGGACTCAAGATGCATATATCAACTCCTAATGGCACAATTAATATCTAGAATCTCCTATTAGCATGAATTTCTAATATGTTGTGATTTGAGCTAAGTGCTATAAATTAAAGCCTACTAAGCATTTAACCAAACACCTTGTATGCACTCAATGATGGCCAATCAATCATGCAATATAATTCAAGACCCAAACCACAAGACCTATGAAATAGAAGGCAAATCCAACTACAATACCTAAAAACCTAAGAATCTAGCTCATGTCTTCATATATTTGAAACCAAAAGAAGCTTAGCTAGACATAATTAAGGAAAATAAACCATAAGAAATGCATAAAACCATAATCAAAAGATAGATAATTCAAAGTAGAACAAAATAGTGGAAGGATCTTCAAATCTTCAAAGTAATTCTCCAACAATTGATGAAAATACCAAAGTAGAAAGAGGGAAATGTTTCTAGGGTTCTAATATCAATATTCAAGCTAAAAATACCTAATTGGGGAAGATTTGGGGTTACTATACATTGAAAATGAGTTTTGGGTCGAGTTGGTCGAACCAACTCGAGCAAGAAGGGGTGAGGGGTGCCACAACGGCAGTCTAGACGGCGGTCTGGCAGACCGCCGTTTAGACCGCGGTTTAGGCCGCCAACTATGCTATTATCCAGCCATCTAAACGGCAGTTTGAACGGAGGTTTGCCAAACCGCCGTTTAGGCCGCCGTTGGTCCGGTCCTTTCGCATAGCTTCACCGTTTTCGCTCATTCTCCCTCGTCCGAACTCTGATTCTCAATCCGCTTTTTGCTATGGCTTCCTAACGAACTCCTCTTCAACATGGAATAGTTCAATTGGCCAAATAAGTTCTTCATTTTTCCTAAAAAAAGTATAACAAGACTCGAGAAAATGAGGAAAACGTGGATGCGAGCAAACTAGTGAAACCCTAGTCATATCACTTGAAACTCCACATAATTAAACATAATTTCACTCTAATGAAGCTCAACATGCACATAAAATACATGTAATCAATAGCCGGTCACATGTCAAGGCTAGAAAAGCCAGTTGAAGGTGAAGAGTTGAAGTTGAGCATTTATGATTGTTTCCCCGATGAGAGGGTCATGGTATTGAAGTGCAAAGATTCTTGGTTTGCGGATTTTGCAAACTATATTATTCTCTAAGAATTACCACCAAGTCTTTTGGATTATCAAAAAGCAAAGTTCCTTCGAGATTTCAAGTTCTATTATTGGCAAGATCCATATTTATGGATGATATGTGCCTTATTCGTAGATGTGCTATGGAGAGTTAATGGCTCAAGATAATTGGAGATTGTCATGAGGGACCAAATGGGGGTCACTTTGGGGCTAACCGTATAGCTTGGAAGGTATTTCAAAGTGGATTCTATTGGCCTTCTATTTTTAGGGATTGCCAAAACCTTTGTGAGGAATTGTGATAGGTGCCAAAGGATGGGAAATATCACTAAGAGGGATGAGATGCTTCAAAACATCATGATTGAGGTTGAGTTGTTTGATATTTGGGGGATAGATTTCATGGGACCATTTCCCAAATCTTGTGGTTTTTCCTATATCCTTTTTGCTATTGAGTATGTCTCACGATGGGTTGAAGCCATTCCGACTTCAACAAATGATTTTAAGGCGGTGATCAAATTTCTCAAGAGGAACATTTTGACTCGGTTTGGAACTCCAAGAGCATTGCTTAGTGATGGGGAGTCTCACTTCAATAACAAATGGTTGGGAAGCTTACTTGCTAAGTATGGAGTGAAACACAAGGTTACTACACCTTACCATCCTCAAGCTAACGGTCAAGCAGAGCTTGCAAATGGAGAAATTAAACAAATTTTGGAGAAAACAATCACCACTCGGAAGGATTGGGCAAATAAACTCGATGATGTATTGTGGGCCTATAGAACCGCCTACAAAACCCTCATTGGTATGTCCCCGTATCAACTTGTTTCGGAAAGTCTTGTCACTTGCTTTTGGAAATTGAGCACAAGACAAAAGAGAATAAATTTTGAGTTCAAGGAAGCCGGGTTTAGTAGAAAGAACCATCTTGTGGAGTTAGAAGTATAGAGAAACGAGACTTATGAAAATTCTCGGATTTACAAGGAAAGAGCCAAGAAGTTTCATGACTCTGGGATTCGAGGAAAGGTTATCATTCCGGGATATGAGGTTCTTCTCTTTAACTCTCGTCTTCGTCTTTTCCCCGGAAAACTCCAATCAAGGTGGACCGGTCATTATGTTGTGGACAAGAATTTCAAGAATGGAACATTCGAACTTCTCAAGAACGATGGTTCTACTTATATTGTCAATGGACATCGACTGAAGCCCTATTTCAACTCAAAGAGAATTAAGGAGGAGTCGACCATCCTTCTTCAAGATGTTTGATTTTGGAGGTAATGTCGAGCTAACGACGTTAAACAAAGCGCTCGTTGAGAGGCATCTCAACAAGTATCCTTTTATTTTTCATTTTTAGTTAGTTTGAATTTTATTTTTGATTTTGTTTCACTTTTCGTTTCATTTCGAAAAAACCATAAAAATAGAAAAAAATTAAAAATTAAAAAATTAAAACATGTTTAGGGGGTTTCGATAGAGGGTCGGGAGTCGGCCCCTCCCGTTGGAAGGGCTAAAAAACGGCCCAAAATCGAGCCGGAAGAAGCACGGCGGTCTGCCAGACCGCCGAGAACCAGCCATAGACCACTATGGAGGACAGCATTTTCGGCGGTCTGGACCGCCGAGAACCAGCCATAGACCACTTTCAAACTCAAATCCTTCAAGCACAAACCCACTTTTCTCTCCAAAAACTTCCATTTTCATCCTCCAATTACTCTCAAATCACTTTGAATCAAGTTTAATCCTTTCATAGGTCCATTACCCATCCTAAAACCCACATTTAAGCCAAGAAAATCACATTTTTCCCCACCTTTGCATAAAAAACGAAAATTTCTTTTCTTTGAGAAAGAGTTGAATTTCTTCAAATTTCTTCAAGATAATGAGGTAATAAATTCTATCTCCTTGCTTTTATGTGTTTCTACTTGATTTATATGAATGGATATGTATGTTTTGCTTATCAATTTCATGAAATTAGGTAGAAATTCTTGCTAGGGTTTTTCTTGAATCTTGAAAAATTCTTAAATGAAGAATGTGGAATGGGGCATGAATTGGATAGTATTGATTCTTCTCTTTAGGATTTATGCTATATCTAGTCTTGAAATTTGCATTCTTTTATGAACCATGTCTCTTATGCACTTGAGCACACTTGGAATGAATTTGGAGGATTTTTGCATTCCTAATGAACATTTGAATGAATATGCTTGATTTTTGGATAGAAATTCATTTCTTGAATGTCTCATTGCTTGAAGAGGTCATGAGTTCATAAAGTTTTGGGTGTGCAATAGGAAAATTCATTGCAATAGTCTCTTGAGTTGAATTATCATATGAACTTGAATTCATTTTCACTTGAACATGCATGAATGAATGGAGAAGAATTTTTCTTGGACTTATGGGGGTTATGATGATGAAGTGCTTGATGTTGGTTTAAAAAATTCACTTCTTGAATGCATGAATGCCAAAATGGGGGGTAATGGCTAGGAGAAATGTTGATTGTTAAGTGAAAATTCATTAGTTAATTTCTTGAATCTTACTTGGGATTTTTCACATTTTGTAGGGACAAAGGAGCTAAAGGGAAAGGACCTTCTAAGGCACCCTCCAAGGCCTTGGTAACTTACTCCAATAAAAGGCAAAAAGATGGTTCCTCATCTTCTCAATAACGGAACACCACTTCAAGGTCAATGGATCCAAAAGTCCCGGAAACCTATGACTTATACCTGAGCACTCATGAAGAAAGAGCGGAATTTGCTACTCTAGTCACCAAAGGATTGAAGAGATGAGATTCCCATCTCGCGAAATATTGGTGGAACTAGGGCTTTATGACAATGTGAAAGCCCTCTTCGACAATATCGGATGGGGCAATTTTCTCGATGATACCATTCAAGACCAGAGGACATATTCTAAGGTTGTCCTCGAGATGCTGAGTACATTAGATACCACACATGTGCATGTCTTGAGGAGCATTGAGTTTCAACTATTTGGTAGCAAGCATATGATGACTTATGAGGACATCGATAATGCCATTGGTGTGCCCCATGGAGGTGATCAACTCATTGATAGAGTGTTTGATGTAAAGGCCATTTGGAACAAGCTTGTTCCAAATTCAGAAGAGGGGTATAGGTCCGGGTATTCCAAGTCAAATGAAGTAAGGAATCTGGTGCTTAGGATGGTATTGAAGATATTATCGCACATGATTAACACGTATTTTATGTGCATATTGAGTGTGTTTTGCATGTGTTTGAGTCTCGATATATGTGCTTAAATGTTAGAAATGCTAGGGTTTCTTAACTCTTAGCATACCTTAGACTTTTCTCATTTTTCTCTGTTTTCGATCTATTTTTGTGAGAATTTTAAAAAGAGCATTCAAGTAGCTAAGGATCGAAGACCGGAAATGAGGGAGAATCGAGCTCAATTAGAGTGAAACTTGTGTTCTTACATGTGGAATTTCATGTTGTATAGTTAGGGTTTCACTAGTGGCTTTCATTTATGCTTTCCTCGTTCTCTCGAGTCTCTTTATGCTTTTTGCAGGAACAATGGAGAACTCACTTGGCTGATTTGCTCATTCCATGTCGAAGAGGAGTTTGATACGAAGCCACAGCAAAAAGCGGATCGAGAATCAGAGTTCGGACGAGGGAGAACGAGGCGAAACCGTAGGGCTGCGCACGGAGGATGATCGCCGGCGGCCTGGATGGCGGCCTGGCCAGACCGCCGGCCAGGTGGCTGAGCTGCAGCATAAACGGCGGCCTGGACGGCGGCTTGCCAGACCGCCGTCGGCCCTTCCCCATTCACTTATTGACCGAGTTAGCTCGTCTAACTCGGTCCAACTCGACCCAAACTTGATTTTCTATATATTTAATCCTAGAATTCACCCCATTTGTGTATCTTTTACATATTTTATTCTCCCAAGAACCCTAGAACATTTTCTCTCTTTCCTTTTTAGTATTGTGAAGATTGTTGAAGCTACACTTTGTGGATTTGCAATTGAAGACCATCTTCTTCTTCCTTATTAAATTCTCTTTCTTTTAAGCATGATTTTATTTACTTTCTATGGTTTATTTCCTTTAATTATGTCTAGCTAATTTCCTTTTGGTTTCAAATATATGAAGACATGATCTAGATTAATAGGTTTTTGGATTTTGTAGTTGGATTTGCCTTCTAATTCATATGTCTTGTGGTTTGGGACTTGATTTTATTGCATGAGTGATTGGCTTAAATGCTTAGTAGGCTTTAGTTCATAACACTTGGCATCAAACCACAACATATTAGTAATTCTTGCTAATAGGAGATTCTAGATAACTAATTGAGCTATTGGGAGTTGATTTATGCATCTTGAGACCTAGTGGAGATAGATGTCATAGGTTAATCCACTTACATTGATTGCTTTGAGAAAAGAGTTGATGTATATCCTATAAAGAACTCCCGTATGAATTGGATTAAATCGGTTTATCCTTGCAAATTCCAAAACCTATATTTCTAGTGAATGTTGGATTATATTTGGAACCATAATTTCTTCTATTGATATTTACCATTTCATACTTGTTTGCTAGTTGATTTTGTTATTTGAATTTGTCATTAATCTTTGGAAAACACAAAAACATGATATATTGTAGCTTGGATAGTGATATAGATAGCTAGGTTACTAGTTGAATCTCTTACGCCCTTGCATTCCCTGTGGATTCGACCCGATTGTAATACATCGGTTATTATTGCATCTCCCTCACACCTAAAGTGAGGGTGGATCAATTTTTGGCGCCGTTGCCGGGGAATGGTTAGTTGGAGTTTCAATAGTCGATTTGGTTATTAAGTTACTAATTCAAGCATTGTTTCTTTTAATTTTTGTTTTGTAGGTTTATGCACACAAGGGCCAAAGGAAGACTCGTTCAACCTTTGATCTTGAATTTTGAAATAAGGCATAGAAGAAGGAATTTGAATGAAGATCAAGAAATGGCTAACAATCAAGCAATGGAAGCTCTTATGAGAGAAATGGAGGAGTTTAGAGCATGGAAGGATGAGCAAGAAAGGAGGGCAAATGAGGCTCAACAACCTCCTCTTAACCAAATGTTTGAATCTCCCACGGATAGATTTCAAGGAGGAGCATGGGCACCTCGTGTCAATGCAAATAATTTTGAGATAAGGACCGGCCTTATCCAAATGGTCCAACCCGAACAATTTGGAGGGATGCCCGATGAAGATCCTAATGCTCATTTGAGCACATTTCTTGAGATATGTGATACGGTGAAGTATAATGGAGTAAAGGAGGATGCCATTAGGATGAAGCTCTTTAACTTCTCTTTGAGGGATCGTGCCAAAGAGTGGTTCAAAAACCTTGATAAGAGCGAGATCACTACATGGGAGAAGTTATGCAAAGCCTTCCTTGCCAAGTACTTTCCACCTTCAAAGGCTCAAAGGTTAATCTCGGAAATCTCTCATTTTTCCCAACATGTTGATGAGACCTTATTTGAGGCTTGGGAGAGGAATAGGGACTTGCTACGCAAGTGCCCTCAACACGGTTTTAGTGAAGCACAACAAATAGTGAACTTCTATAGTGGACTCTCTCCACACACAAGGAGCATAGTTGATGCGACTTCCGGTGGTTGTCTTGTGAATCGGAATGCCAAAGAAGCTCTTAGGATCATAGAGGAGATGGCATCCAATAGTTATCAATGGCCAATGGAGAGAGGCCATACAAAGAAGGTGAACTCAGTTCTTGAGGATGCAAGGTACGATGATTTAGCCTTGGAGCTTGCCAATTTGAAGAAAACATATGAAAATGAAAGAAAAGCTCAAATGCATGGTGGTTACTCTAGAGGGACTTTGGAGTTCAATAGAGATGAAAATGTGAGTTATGTTAATCAAAGTCCTTATGGCAATTACAACAAGCAAGGTTTTCAAGGACACCAAGGGGGATTTCAAGGCAATCAACAAGGTGGTTATTCGTATGGTCAACAAGGAGACTATCAAGCCTACAATCCCAACACTAGGAATCATCCCAATCCCTCTTATGGACATCTTAGCAATGCTCAAGTTTCACATTCCGAATTCTCCTTTTCTCAAGGGATAATTGAAGAACCGAAGAAGACATCTCCTTCTATTGAGCAACTTGTCCAACAAATGGCAAATCAATAAAGCTCGTTTATCTCACAAACCGGGCAAAAGGTTAATGCGTTGGAAAATTCGCTCACTTCCTTGACAAAGCAAGTGAAGATGATGGAGGGTCAAATTAGCCAAATGGCTAACCAAGCTATCACTCAACACAAGTTCGGAGAATCCTCTAGCAAGGCTCAAGAAAACTCAAAGCAACAATGCAATGCTATTCATGTAGTGAGTGAAGTTTCTTCGACCTTTTCACATATACCTTATGAGAAATCTCTAAATCTTGGTAAGAGCAATCTTGTGGAGCCAAGACAATCATATAAGCTTCCATCTCCGGAGGTAGTTATGCTTGATGAAAATGATCCAAGAATCATAGACCTTTGTCCAATTATCCCATCTATAGAAGGTTGGACAAATTGGGATATTCATGATTATTATTCAAGAATGAGGATGTCCAAGGCAATTCCCTTTGATGAGCGTCTTGATACACTAAAAGATCTACAAAGAAGGAAGGATGCTTATGAAGCTTCAAAGTTGAGGAGTAAACTTGGTGCTCAAGAACCTATAGAGAAGGAGAGTGTTCACAAGAAGAATCAAAAAGGTACTCCTTCTACTCCATATTCTAAAGTTTCTCATGAGCATATGGAACCGAATTGCTTGTATAATTTAGCATCTTCCATTAAGCCTATTGATGAGAATTTGCATGAGAGGAAAGGTGATTTGTTAGATGCATTCAAGAAATTGGAGATAAATGCTTCTTTGATTGGTTTGTTGAGTGAAATTCCGGATCATAAGAGATTTTTGGAGGATGTGGTTAAAAAGAAAAGGAAATTTGATAAGGGTGAAACCATTATATTGTCGGAGGAATGTAGTGCTCGTCTACAAAAGAAGATTCCAAACAAAGAAGGGGACCCCGGGAAGTTCACTCTACCTTGTGAGATAGGAGGCCAAGCTTTTAGGAATATCTTGTGTGATTTGGGCTCAGGTGTGAATTTGATGCCCCTTTCCATTTTCCATCTTTTGAAGATTGGAACTCTTAAGCCCACTTCACTTATTCTCCAAATGGCGGATCGTTCAATCTCCTATTCAAGAGGTATTGTGGAAGATGTGCTTATAAGAGTTGGAAAACTCATATACCCGGTGGATTTCGTTGTCCTCGACATCCCGGAGGACCGGGATATTCCGATAATTCTTGGAAGGTCCTTCTTAGCCACTAGTTGAGCCCTCATTGATGTTTTTTAAGGGAGTATCACCCTTCGAATGAATGAAGAGAAGGCAACATTCCACATGTCGAGTGTTTTGGATGATCTGGAAGAGTCAAGATTGGATGAACCGGAGCTTGAAGAACTTGATGATGGATTGGCATTTGATCGAGGGTGGAAGTCATTTCAAGTCCCTTGAAAGGACAATGAGGTATCGTCGAGCTAACGACGTTAAACTAAGCGCTCGTTGGGAGGCACCCCAACAACTATCCTTTTCTTTTTCATTTTAGTTAGTTTCTTTAGTTTGATTTTGGTTTTTGTTTCTTATTTTTCATTTAATCGTTCTTTCTACTTTTCCTTATTTCTATGCTAATACTTCCTATTCTTAAGTTCATGTCTACTTCACAAGTTCCATGTGTTTCATTGTCAATGCATGAGGTCGAATCATGATGGGAACGAATGAAGGAAGAGAATCAAATCGATCAAGCAAGCAAAGGATGGAATGGCCTTCAAAACCACCTTCAACATAGCTTTGGAACTTTGTGAGTGTAATTTAAATTTCTTATTATTCTTCCCTCCAAACTCATTTTAGATTTTATAATCTAAAATAAGTTTGGGGGAGGAGGGTAGGATAAGAAATTTAAATTACTTTACTCTTGGGCTTTTCAAGTTTCTATGTGATGTGGTATCATTATGATTTCATTGATTATATGCTTAGGCTTGCTTGATGATTGCGGTTGATTGGGGTGAAATGGATGATTTTTGCTTGTTTAAGTTGGCTTGGTGATGATTTTGGGTCGATGAGCTTAATTGATGAAAAATTGTTGATTTATTGAATGTGAGCTTACAATGGAGAATCTTTGGTGAGGATGATTTTGTTGATTGATTGGAGCTTGAGTGCGAAATTTTTTTTTGGAAAGTTAAAAAGTTTTTGAGTTGAAAGGATAAATGAATGCATGCATGCTTGAGGGCGAAAGCACGTGTTGAATTGCTCAAGTGCATTAGAGTGAGATGCCAATGATTTATGCTAAAATTGTGACATTTTTTTGAAAATTTTCAAGTTTAAGTCAAGCATGATTAGAGTTATTTCACTTGAATAGCTTGGAAGGATTGAACTTGGGCACTTAGGCTCTAGACAAAAAGCTTGAGTTTCAACTATTTGGTAGCAAGCATATGATGACTTATGAGGACATCGATAATGCCTTTGGTGTGCCCCATGGAGGTGATCAACTCATTGATAGAGTGTTTGATGTAAAGGCCATTTGGAACAAGCTTGTTCCAAATTCAGAAGAGGGGTATAGGTCCGGGTATTCCAAGTCAAATGAAGTAAGGAATCTAGTGCTTAGGATGGTATTGAAGATATTATCGCACATGATTAACACGTATTTTATGTGCATATTGAGTGTGTTTTGCATGTGTTTGAGTCTCGATATATGTGCTTAAATGTTAGAAATGCTAGGGTTTCTTAACTCTTAGCATACCTTAGACTTTTCTCATTTTTCTCGGTTTTCGATCTATTTTTGTGAGAATTTTAAAAGAGCATTCAAGTAGCTAAGGATTGAAGACCGGAAATGAGGGAGAATCGAGCTCAATTAAAGTGAAACTTGTGTTCTTACATGTGGAATTTCAAGTTGTATAGTTAGGGTTTCACTAGTGGCTTTCATTTATGCTTTCCTCGTTCTCTCAAGTCTCTTTATGCTTTTTCCAGGAACAATGGAGAACTCACTTGGCTGATTTGCTCATTCCATGTCGAAGAGGAGTTCGATACAAAGCCACAGCAAAAAGCGGATCGAGAATCGGAGTTCGGACGAGGGAGAACGAGGCGAAACCGTAGGGCTGCGCACGGAGGATGATCGCCGGCGGCCTGGCCAGACCGCCGGTCAGACCGCCGGCTAGGTGGCTGAGCTGCAGCATAAATGGCGGCCTGGACGGCGGCTTGACCGGCGGCTTGCCAGACCGCCGTCGGCCCTTCCCCATTCACTTATTGACCGAGTTAGCTCGTCTAACTCGGTCCAACTCGACCCAAACTTGATTTTCTATATATTTAATCCTAGAATTCACCCTATTTGTGTATCTTTTACATATTTTATTCTCCCAAGAACCCTAGAACATTTTCTCTCTTTCCTTTTTAGTATTTTGAAGATTATTGAAGCTACACTTTGTGGATTTGCAATTGAAGACCATCTTCTTCTTCCTTATTAAATTCTCTTTCTTTTAAGCATGATTTTATTTACTTTCTATGGTTTATTTCCTTTAATTATGTCTAGCTAATTTCCTTTTGGTTTCAAATATATGAAGACATGATCTAGATCAATAGGTTTTTGGATTTTGTAGTTGGATTTGCCTTCTAATTCATATGTCTTGTGGTTTGGGACTTGATTTTATTGCATGAGTGATTGGCCATCATATAGTGCATACAAGGTGTTTGGTTAAATGCTTAGTAGGCTTTAGTTCATAACATTTGGCATCAAACCACAACATATTAGTAATTCTTGCTAATAGGAGATTCTAGATAACTAATTGAGCTATTGGGAGTTGATTTATGCATCTTGAGACCTAGCGGTGATAGATGTCATAGGTTAATCCACTTACATTGATTGCTTTGAGAAAAGAGTTGATGTATATCCTATAAAGAACTCCCGTATGAATTGGATTAAATCGGTTTATCCTTGCAAATTCCAAAACATATGTTTCTAGTGAATGTTGGATTATATTTGGAACCATAATTTCTTCTATTGATATTTACCATTTCATACTTGTTTGCTAGTTGATTTTGTTATTTGAATTTGTCATTAATCTTTGGAAAACACAAAAACATGATATATTGTAGCTTGGATAGTGATATAGATAGCTAGGTTACTAGTTGAATCTCTTACGCCCTTGCATTCCCTGTGGATTCGACCCGATTGTAATACATCAGTTATTATTGCATCTCCCTCACACCTAAAGTGAGGGCGGATCAATTTTTGAACCATCATTGCAAGAAGAGAAAATACCTCGGTGAGGAATGATGATTTATTTGTTCTTCATGCCATGCTCGCTGGGAAGAGGATAAGCTTTTGTGACTTATTCATCCCTCAATTGAAGAAGCACGCTCGAGGTGAAATAGGGAAGATCAACATTGGAGGCATGCTTACTCCAATTGCAAGGAAGATAAGAGGAAACATCGGTGGATATCCTCCAATGGAAGGTGATTTTCTCTTTATATTGTCAAGCTACGGTACTTACTTTTCCTAAATTCGAGTACCCCTCCTTACTACTTCCGAATAAATAGAGAGGAATTGTATCATTTGCCCAATGCTATGAGCATATTGGTTACAAACTTTGAAGAAAGGGTAAATTGGTATTTGCATACTCCCTTATATAAGATGATCATGAGAGTTCGAATGTTCAAGCAAGATGAGGGAGATGAGCATGCCCTTGGTGAGAGAGGCCGGGACAAGAGGGCACCGGAGGGAGGTAGAAGAGGAGGAAATGGATGATATGGATGATGATCCTATGAGAGATGATCAAGGTCCGAGTGATTCTTGTTATGATGACAAGTTTGAGGCTCTTAAGAGTCGAATGGAAGGCATGGAGAGTAATTTCAAGGCTTTAGATGCCCAAGTCACGGTAATGAGACAAGAGATGACTTCAATGAGAGTCACTCAACTAGATGAGGTGGAAAGGAGTAAGAGGATGGAAAAGCAAGCAACATCGATGATGGAGCTTTTGGAGAGCTTCCCGGAGCATCAAATAGCTCAAGGGGTGACTTGGCCCCGACCGCCCCCATCATAGCTTGGAGAGTTTGTAAGTGTAATTTAAATTCATTATTTATCTTTCCCTCCAAACTCATTTTTGAATTTATTTTCTAAAATAAGTTTGGGGGAGGAGGTAGGATAATAAATTTAAATTACTTACATTTCATGTTTTTCTATTTTTGTTAATTTCTCTTGTCTTCTACTTCTTTGATCTTGCCTTTTACTCCTAGTTGAATGGTTGTGACTTGGTGCTCTTTTTGGTGGTTTGCTTGTGCCTACTTGGTTTGGGATATGTTGGCTTTGATTAATAAGTGAATGGAGATTGTTGGATTTTTGGAGAGGCTTTTGAATGATGGATTTGTTGGAAATTTCTTTGGATGGTGTTGGTTTGGTTTGTTGTTTTTGGATTTGCTTGAAATATTGTTGCTTGCTATGGTTTTTGTTAATTGATGTGGAGTCATTGTTTATGATTGGGTGAATGCGAAAGTTTTCTTGGAAGTAGTGTGGATAAAGTGGGAGTGTCATTGAGATTGGGGGTTATTTGTTATGATTGTTTGAAGTTTTGTTGTATTTTTAATGGAGAATCTTTGGTTTGAGTGACTTTGTTGTTGATTTGAGCTTGAATGCGAAATTCTTGGAAAATTGAAAAATTATGAATTGAATAATGAATGTATGCTTACATGCTTAAGTACGAAAGCACGTGTTTGTCATTCCATTGTGCATAAGAGGGAGATGCCTATGATGAAATAAGGAAAATGTGGAAGTATTTTGAAAATTTTCAAGTTTAAGTCAAGCATGATTAGGATTATTTCACTTAGACTCTAGGCAAAAAACTTGGGAGGATTTTGAAACTAAAAACTATGCATCTTACATAGTTAATATCCTTTCTTGAGAGCTTGGTCACGCATTGCATTTTCTTTACTAGAACTTGTCTTGATACTCATGTTAGAAGTGCTACATGTGTGTATAATTAGGAGATGATCTTAGGCCATCATTGTGTAGCCCATAATCCCTAAACACTAACATATCCTTCATTACCATTGTTGTCCCATTTTAAGCCTTATAAAGCCTTTTCTTCTAAAACCGGATGATAAGGGGTGAAGGATGGTTAAGGGAACCTTGGTGAAAGTTGAAAATTCATGAGGAATGGTGGGTGATGGTGAAGAGTCTAGAGAATTGTTTTGAGTTGAAAGAACATTCCTATAAGCTCAATGTTAGAAAATAAGAGAATAAGAACAAAGTTCCTAGAAAAAAAAAAAAAAGAGTAAGAACAAAGTTCTTACAAGAAAAAGAAAAGAAAGAGAAATAATAAGAGCATAAAGGAGTGATTCTTTTGATATGATGAGATTTGGTAGAAGCTTGGGTTTCCATCTGAGAAAAAGGGGTTGGATAAGGTGGAAGATGAAGAAATTCATATTTAGAAAGTGAAGAAAGGAGGTGAAGGAGCTTGGATGAAAATTTAAGCCACTTAGCCTAAAATTCCCTACCTTAACCAATGTCCCTACATTACAAGCTTAAGAAAGACCTTTTTTATCCTAATTTGTGCATGCATTGTAGTATTGGAAACTTGAGTTGATAGGCAAGCTTATGGTTAAAGTTGTGTATTGTATGATTTCGATGAGTGCTTACCCTTGTTCTTATATCGAGTGATCGAGTGATACATACTTCTTGTGAGGTCTAGGGTTGAATGTGCCTATGTGATTGAGTTCTAAGTTAGGATAGTGAGTGATTCTTTGAATGTTTGGCTTGACTTGATAATTTCCTTGAATTAAAATATTTTTGGTGAGAAATTTTGAGGCATCGTTGATCTCCAATGCACATCCCATACGTGTTAAGTGTTTTGATTGTTCGTTTCATTGTTCGGGACGAACAATGGCTCAAGTTTGGGGGAGTGATTAACACGTATTTTATGTGCATGTTGAGTGTATTTTGTATGTGTTTGAGGCTCAAATTAGGTGCTTAAATGCTAGAATTGCTAGGGTTTCTTAACTTGTAGCATACTTTAGACCTTTCTCATTTTCTCTCGGTTTTTGATCTACTTTTGTAGGAATTCGGAAGAACATTCAAGTAGCTAAGGATCAAGGGCTGGAAACGAGGAAGAAATGAGCTTAAGAAGGTGGAAACTCGAGTTAGAATGTTGGCTCGGACGAAGAACGAAGAAAACCGGAAGAAGGAAGCAAAGAGGAGTGGACCCGGTCAAAGCAAGGAAGACCGGCGGTCTGACAGACTGGCGGCCAACCTCTCCAAACCTCCTCTGCCAACAGCATCTTCGGCGGTCTGTCACGATGGTCTGACAGACCGCCGGCCGCTCTGACAGACCGCCGGTTCTCCTTTCCCCCAGACCACCGATTCGGCGACATCTTCACTTATGACCGAGTTTGGCTCGCCAAACTCGGTCCAACTCATCTCAAAACATTTTTTTTTATTTAACCCCCAAATCTTCCCCAATTAGGTATCTTTCGCTTGAATATTCATATTAGAACCCTAGAAACATTTTCCTCTTTCTACTTTGGTATTTTCATCAATTGTTGGAGATTTACTTTGAAGATTTGAAGATCCTTCCACTATTTTGTTCTACTTTGAATTCTCTATCTTTTGATTATGGTTTTATGCATTTTCTATGGTTCAATTTCCCTAATCATGTCTAGATAGATCTCTTTGTGATTCCAATTATATGTAGATTAGAGATAAGTGATGGGATTAGGCTTGATTTATGAATTTACCTTCTAATTTCATGTTCATTTCTCTTGGGGCTATGTTTTATTATGTAATTGTGCTTGATCACCATAGTTGCATATCAAGTGTTTGATCTAATGCTTAGGATGCTTAGATTAGATGCTAGGAAACAAGAGATTTGCATGCTAGAGAATAGTAGGCTAAAGAACTCCATAAGCTCTTGGGAGTTAATGAATTGCTTGATATCTTAGTAGGAGTTAAGTCTTTCATTAATCTACTTGATTTCATTGCAATGAGAGTTGAGTGAATCATAATTAGGAGGTTTCCCACATGAAATTGGATTAAAATGGCTAATTCTAGTTAAAGTCTTACATCCCTATCACTTAAACCTAGTTGAAGTATAATTGGAGTTACTTTCGTTTCCTTATTGAATTCTCGTTATTTGCATACTCGTTGATTGTTTAGTTGAGTTCTAATTTTGTTACTTACTTTCATTTTCATTAATCAATCAAAAATACAAAAATATGTTAGTTGGTAGCTTGGATAGCAATTAGGTAACTAGGTTACTAGTTGAAATTCATACGTCCTAACATTCCTTGTGGATTCGACTCGATTGTAATACATCGATTATCATTGCTCTCTCTCTCTCTACCCTCAAAAAAGTAGGGCGATCATGACACCGCCTCCTCCCAAGAGAGGCAAGGCTTCCTCCGCCCCCATTCCTCTTCAAGGTGTGTTTCCACACGCGCTTCTGCTCGTGCTTCCTTCCTCCTTCTAGAGAAGGAGGTTATTGAAGTGGATGACCTAAAAGGTCAAGAGACTCCTGCCCAGGGGGTCGATGTGTTGTATCTCAAGTTGTAAATTGATATAGCATAAGATAATGATGATGGGATATTAATCTCATGGCCGCCTTCATAACTACAATCATCTCAGTTACCCTATATTTAACATTGACGTAGACAAAATCCATTTGTAGTCAAATAATTAAAACTTAATTAATAAATTATGAACTACAAATAAATATAAAATCAATAAATCAAACTTTTAAATATATACTAATTTCGTTAGGATCCCAAATTCAATTCATACATTACAAATATATGAATATTTCGAATTAAATCACTTAAGAGACTTAATTTAAACAAAATAATAATCAATTAATATCAAAAATAAATCTGTAAACGAATTACTAAACACATAAATTACATTTGACAAATTATCTATACTAAGAAAAAAAATAGAAAAAATTTGGTATAGCCGTCCGGCCCATCCGGTGGCCGGAAAAGTGATTTTCCGGCGACCGGAATATACGGCCGGACGACCATTTTCCTGCGCCGGAATGACCGGACGGCTATACCAAAAAAAAAAAAAAATTCTTAACCTAAATATAAATTCTAATATTTCGCACATTAAAAATATATGAATATTTCGAATTAAATCAATTAAGAGAATTAATTTAAACAAAATAATAATCAATTAATTTTCAAAATAAATCTATATACTGATTCCTAAACATATAAATTCATTTTCATAAATACGACATGTTAAGAAAATTCAATTAATTTCCAAAATAAATACATAAACTACTTACTAAACATATAAATTCAATATTAAACGATAACCTATATTGTTGGATAATTCGGAAACGCGATGAAGCAATGTGGCTCGATATCCTCCTTTGTGATAAACCCTTATAATCGCTCGTCTTCCTCTTCCTTAGCTCTAATGTGTTTACTTCTTATCAGAACAATTATTTTGGTGAGTTGGTTTTTTTTTCTTTGAATTCTATCGCAATTTAAGTATGGTATATATTGAGTTTCGTGGGTTGTGTGGTTGGCATAGGATACCAAAATTTATTACTGTTTCGTCTGTGATATAACAGACGAAAATTGAATTATTTATACAAAAAAATGAAGCAGCATTCATGCATACAGTATAAATAATCAGTAATACTATTCATAAAAACAAGTGGTGCGTGTGGTGATGAATTCATCATTCAAAAATAATTAAGAGTGGCCCCATTGCTATTTTTAAAACATAAAAAGTGGGACCCATTTCATATTAAAATAACTCAAATGGTAGTTTTTATATTTTTTAGTTATAAGGGTAATTTTTACATATCATTTTTTAAAAGGGTAGTTTAACATATATTGAGCTAAGTAATTATATGGAGGTATGCCCTAGGAAATAATTATGTATTTCCTGCCAGATATTATCCTAATTCTTTTTGTTGAATCTCGTGATTATTCGGCAT
Organism: Mentha longifolia; assembly: GCA_001642375.2. Taxonomy (NCBI): domain Eukaryota; kingdom Viridiplantae; phylum Streptophyta; class Magnoliopsida; order Lamiales; family Lamiaceae; genus Mentha; species Mentha longifolia. The sequence goes on along the minus strand of CM038112.1, from coordinate 40,138,531 downwards.
TTACTATTTGATAGAAATTTGGAACGTCTTTATTATCACGATTAATGGGTCTAGTCGGTGCTCATATTTGTTTATAATGAATAGAGTTCAATTCTTTACAAAAGGATTATATATTATGCCGTGATTGTTCATTGTTGATTTTTCTTTTTCTCGTATCTTTAAAATTTTTGAATCTGTGATCAAGCCCTAGATCAGGGATAGATAAAACATATTATTTGATATTTAGATTAGGGAATAACCTTTTCTCACTACTCACGATCTATTTAGATATGGTAGAATAAACAATATTTTTTATTTATAGTGCAAGAACGTTTCTCGTTTTTTCAAGAGATTTTGTTTCAAATGCATGATTCAATAAGATTTATTTATGATGACATTTGGTTTTACGAGTTGGAGAGTTATGAGGCCCATGAGAATTTATTTTCTAAATGAGGTCTAGAAACGTATATTACATATTGCATTAACTAATTTCTCAAATACTGATATTATGTATGTGGTGTTTATCATAAAATAGTTACTGAATGATTTAGCAGATGGATTCTCTCGGTTGATTTCAATTTTTAGTTATTTAATGATATACTAGAATCACATGATAAATATTAGCATTATATGGGAAGATTTAGTTCACGATGCTACTTAAACAAAATAATAATTGTAAATTCTACAAATAGGTATCCGGAAGATATCATTCTTAAATGTACTCCAACATAGTATACAATTAAAATAAATTATAAGAAAGATTCTTTTGTACTCCAGCAGTAGTACATGAAAATATATAGTTTTTCTTTATGGTAATCCCTGAAAGATCATGACAAAATTGTCATAGTTCTCCCTTTAATATACTTGTTTGAGCTCATATTTTCAAATTATGTACTCTCGAAGTAGTACATGGGCAGTTAAATTATTTATAAGGATCCTTAGAATATTTCGCTTCTATTAGAAGTTGTTCGTTTCACATGATGCATGAAGCACATGTTGCTACCTATAGAAGTGGTCGAGGGAGAATCTGCAAATTATATTTTTGGTCTTAACGTGAAGGACGACAAGTTTGATCACTGTGAGTTGATCGAGATCATGAAAATAATTACTTTCTTGTGGCTCATGACTATGAAGATTATGAATTGCATCTATTAGTTTGCCTAAAGTAAACTTGATTATTAACTCAATGATCACACGCTATAACTAGAGCATCAAAACAAAAAATTTGGAGAATTTTCATAATTCAAATGATAATATCCTTATTGTCAGCTCCAGAAGAGATTCTTCGATCCATTCTAATGTAACTATTCATTGTCTTCCTTTTTGAGAAAGTAGTATAACTAAAAACCATGTTGCGATGTTCTAAAATTTATTAAGACATGAGTGTTCGGGTCATTCCTCTTATAATTTGTGTGTGATTATAAACATCATTTCTCCATCTGCTAATTCTATTTATCACCACCAAAATGTACCTATATGGATCTAAGAAAAAAATTGTATGTACCCTCCGTCAAGATATAAATATAGTGTGCGCTCATAACTGATGAAGGTACAATGTCACTTGTCAAGATAAAATGCAATATGTTCCATTACATATTATATTTGGCAGTTATTGGTAAATATAGATATCCTATGGTTGATCGTATCAATCTCATTTATATAAGTATTGGGCATAGATATCTATACATGTCCTTGTTGGACTTGAATTCCTTATATGAGAGAAAGTGAAATCGCAACATGTACTATAATAAGTTTATCCTCCTGGAGTAAGGATATATGCATAATAATATATGCTCATGCGTGTATATCAAAATGTGTTTGAATGTTTTTATATTTATGACTATATTGATGTTGTATAAATAGATGGTATACACAAATAATTTGAGAAAGTTAACTCATGTTTAATGACGGAGTTTTTGGAAATGAAAGACTTTTGGGTAACTCTATCATTTCGGCCGGCCTGCAGTCCGAGTATCTCCGTGAAGGAGTATTTATAGCAGTCCAAGTATCTCCCTGAAGGAGTATATATCAGTCAATTTGATTGATCAGAATTCCAAATTGTTTTATTTTATAAATTGCATCCATTTAGTGTCTCAATGATCGTTTTATCACTCAAAATGAATAAGATAACAAAGAAATTATGAACCAGAAGTTCATTATTATAAGTACCAGAAGTACTACTTTATCAGGCCTGATACCATTAACTTAAAATTGCTAGCAAGATGAAAAATTTCTTCTAGAAAGAGATATACTTATATGATGATGGTAATCATATTCTTTGTTATCTTCAAGGTATAAAAAACTTTAGTTTAATATCTGAAAGCTTTTGAGATTCTCCTAGATGGAGATATTTTGAATGATGTTTGTTATCTCAAGGTTGACTAGAGCTTGTCAATTTTATGAAAGATATTGAGATTGATATTTGTGGATTATTCGGATGCTTACTTATTTGGATCCCCAAAATGCTTGATTTCGGACTGATAAATTGGCAAAACCTTCAATATCCTATATGAGGATGTATAATGATTATCTTGTGTTGCATATATAAGTTCTAGAAGAACTATTGTATATCTAGTGATAATATTGTAGATTTATTCACTAAACCCCCTCATACATTTATGTACAAGAAATATCTGCATGAGTATGCATTGGAATGTATTGAATCGAAATATTGTTGTTTTGAGGGGAGCGACATATTTTAAATTATTTTAAAGATTAGGTCCTGAAGACCGAAATATATAATCCCGAAGATTAGACCCTGAAGGTCAAATAGTTGTACTCTTTTTCCCTTACTAAGTTTTTTCCCAATGGGTTTTCTTAGTCAATATTTTTAGTGAGGCAACTAATTCAACACATGAAAAAGTGTATGTTATGTATTCTTTTCATCTTCCAAATTTTTCCACAGGGTTTTTGCGGAGAGTTTTTTAACGAGGCATGAACATCACATCGTAATGTCCAAGGGGAAGTGTTATAAATATTTATTTATTGTGAACATTACTTATTAATTAGAGTTTCTCTATTTATATATATATATATATATATATATATATATATATATATATATATATCTCATAACCCTATTTGTAAGAGACAGAATTGAGAGATTAATGAGAAAAGTCGTCATCTCTTTTCCTCCTTTCTTGCGTCTTCTTCTTCAATGCTATACAATATTATTTTACAACACTTTTAACATTAATTAGTAAGCGACCATCGAATACTAAATTTATGGGATGATTGGAGTACAATATATATTATTCTCTATGTCTCAAAATTTAGTCTTATTTGCTAAATCGGGCCATCCTATAAACTTAATCACATGCTAAAAATTGAAATGACAAAGTATGCCACGAAAAAATTACTCTACTTTATTTACAATTTCTATTTCCAATTTTAATTATGAAAAGATACATTTGGAATAATAACTTATACTAATTTATGGTTCATTGCGAAAAAACAAAAAAAAAATTGTTTTCTTAACATCTTACCTTTGGGACTAAATTTGTCAGAGGGATAAAGTATATTTGATTTAAGTATTACAAATCTCAAAATACATTAAAAATTACTTTTGAAATATTTGACATGTATACTTTTATTTACTCACATGCATAAATGATATTTTCTTAAAAAAATAAACTTCAACAAAAAAATCATAACCGTTATGCATAATATAAAAAATTAAAATCATGCCCGGTATATTTTACCCCATGCGTGGCACGCATAATACTAGTATTTGTCAATGCATATAACGTATGGAATATAAATAATCGCAATTATAAGATAAAACTTATAGATAATTAATAAGCATAATCACAAAACTAATAATTGAATTAACAAAATTCAAAAACAAGTTTTTCTTTTTTCGCTTATTCCTCTCTTTTTTTACGCCGGCCATTACATATAATTGGGCCGAGCTTCTTCTCTAGGCCCTGTTAGCGGGCCGTGGATAAACTTTACTTTCGATAGGCGAGGCCCAATATTTTGGTATTGGACCTTTATATTTTTAAAAGGCCCAACATTCTCCTAGTACTCCAAAAAGAGTTTCATCTTTTCACCTAGACTAAATTCACAGAGGATACAATGTATATGATGTATTATATTATATATCGACCAATAGTATAAAAAGAAAAGGAATCATTTAAATAATAAGGTGTGCCACTTTTATATTTATTTTTCAGATATATATATTTTTTAATTATAGTTTCTTTGTATGCTGGTTTTATTTTGTACTCGTTCATTTTAGCATTTAATTTTATTTTCATTTAGTTAAAATTGTATTAGGATACAAGTTTTTTTTTTTTTTTTAAACGTTAATTTTATTTCATTACACATAATGATTTTCAAAAGATTATATATATAATTTATAATGTCATTATAAACACAATTGTGACGTGATTATATTTCGATACAAATCTCGACTCGTGTTACATATTTTGATCTGAAAAACGGTCTCACACAAGACAGTCCAATCCAACCATCCAATCTAATTAATCATTTGGTACGAATCTCTACCGGTTCGAATCAAAATTTAATGAAACTCGTTACCATAGTTCAAAATCGTAACTACTTCGATTGTAGGTAAAAAAAAACGTGAGATGGATTTAGAACGTCGGTACGATGGTAGGAGAATGATTGGAGAGGGGGAAACGACCAAAGGTAATAGGAATAAGGAAGAAAGGAGTAGTCCTCTAGGCTATTGGATTTCTGCAGCTGCAATCAATGAAAAAACATACAGGCATGCATGCTTCTTTTTTTGTTTTCTTGCAGAAATGCATAATTAATTAACACCACCGTCTATCTATCATGCCTTTGTTTCACCTTAAAGCATACGTCTGTTTCACCACTAAATAGTAAATACATTACATCCATTCACAAATTGTACCATACTGCTATGCATATATCGATGCAAATTTACCACATTTATATGGCAACGAATTAGGTCTATTAAAATTCATCAGGTCTGAGACACATCTTTTTGTGTTCCATGTAACATCAAGTTTATGTATAAATGCATATATAGACACGCTCCACCGCCTAGACGTGCCCACCGTTGATGATACAGTGCAAAATTGGCATTTTTTTTAAAGAGTTTTTGTTTTGGAGAAATTATATATATATCATTGTCTCGTAATTTTTATATAGCATAAGCACATTATATATATGCCCACTGTTGGGCATTGGAGCATTCCACAATACATATGAGAGAGAGAGAGAGAGAGAGAGTATTATATATAAATAAGTTTTGGTGTGAGAAATAGGAATAAATCTGAACTATTTATATAAACATGATGATAATACTTAAGCATCAAATTGCATATAAATAAGCATGATCATATATAACATAAGCATGAGTAAATACAATTTTTTTTTAATATAATTAACTTGAAATTTAAAGGCCGCGTCACAAGGATTTGAACTTAGATTTTTGGTCTCGAACATTAACCCCCTACCCGCATTACATGCAGATTTAAGCATGATTATTGTGTATTTTTCACGCCGAGATTTAGTTTTATGAGTCAATTCTCTCCCTTCTCTCTCACTATATCTATATATATATATTATTTCTAGCATGTAAATACCGTATAAAATTTTAAATTTATTTACTCCCTACAAAAATCACAAGAACATACACAACAACACGTTATGAAACCAAGAAAAAGTCAAAAAAAATGTCAGCAATAATTAAATATCTAACAAACTCATGTACTGTACTACTATTGTCTAAAGTCTCTTCAAGTAACAACTAGTACTTCTTCCAATCAATTATATAAAGACGACAATTTCAAATAGAGCCAAAAAATAAAATGCCCTCCTACACTTAAGAAAATCAAAATTTGTCCAAAACTTAAGAAATCTCAAATTTTACCCTTTTTTTAGAATGGCCCTAAAATGCCCCTGAAGCCAATTTAGTTTCCCCCTGATGCGATCACAATATACGGAAGCTATGAATCGAACACACGTCAACTATTATAGATTCAATCCAAATTACAACTATGAATTATGAATGATAATCTCTAAATTCTACCCACAAATATACTGAATAGGCGTCGACAGAAACCTAAGCAATTCAATTCCGATTAAGCTCAAATTTTAACACGAGTTACAAATTAGGGTTGTGAAGAACATATCCAAAATTCAGCAAAAACGCACGAGTATTTTTCGATTTGGCTCGGGATGGATTTTTGGGTCGATTTTAGGCTAAATTTCGGGACGGTGGTTTTACGGATGGAAATCTGGACTGGGCGAGGATTTTGGGATGAAATATGTACTGGTCTTGGTGTTGGAAGGAGGTGGTGATGGAGACGATGAAGATGGGGGTGTGGGATGGAACAGAAAATAGAAAACAGATTGAAGAACTTACTCGAAAACGAACCCCGGATTTACTTGAATCCGAAACGCGCCTATGGAGCAAACTTCATGGCTTGTCTAACCCGGATACGACTGGATATCACGAATGAGACAATCGATTTCAAGTTTGAAGTCGCCAACAATCAAACTCTACCAAGAGCACAAAGAATTCATGAACCAAAGTACGATGGAGACAAATCGATCAATAAGATTTTTGATTCAAAGTTGTCTATGTGAATAGTGTTTCTCCAAGACCTAAATACTACAAGGGCTCGAAAATACTGATGGGCCAAGCTATCAGATTTTCGAACTGGGCCTACTTGAGCCAATTCGTCACCTAACATGTTGTGACAATTGGGCTAAAATTAAATTAAATAAATACTAACTATAGGACTTACTTCTTAAATTAAATAAAACAAAGTCTGAGCCCAATCAAAAAATATAACATAAAACAACTAAATAAAAATAAGCCCGAGTTTTTGAACCAAAATAGTTTGTTCGAAACTTGGCTCTTCCACAACTTCAGTCTTGGACACTGGTCAAAGTCACCAACTGGGGCTGCTTAAGTCCAACAACTTCATCTTCAAGTTTCTTCCGGATAATGCACTGGAAATAGTCTTGCAGCTTCTTGGCTCTCAATCTTGTAAATGGACCTCTCAGCTGCAACTCCGGGTTTGATTCATCAGTGATGGACCCCGGCTCATCACCCCCCCCCCCCCCCCATTTTTATGCCTCATTTCCACCCATTCATCTCTCTCCTCTCCTCTTCATGGCGATTCTGAAACCCTAGAACTCCACCGCCGTTGCTCGTCATCCTACCCGGCCACTCGCCATCTCCAACCCACTTGACTCTCGTCTCTCACGGTACCTCCCTTCTGTTATGGCCTCTCGGAGTTCAAAGAGGAAGTGAGCAGAACTTGACGCCATTCAGCTGTCCGACCCGCCGCAACAAGTTTTGGGGCTCCGACGAAGGAGCAAGGGGAACCAAGCGGTTTCTCATTTGTAATGGAAGAGGTGAGAAATCATTTAGGGTTTCTAGCGTGTGTGTTTCTAATTCAGATATTTCCAGAAATTTTAGGGTTTATTGCTTGAGTTACTGTTTATGTTGGATTAGAAATCTTCGTATTCTTATAAACATGTTATTTTATGTATCATTCCTTACGGTAATTTCAGTTATTTTAGGGATTGATAGTTTCAGAATGGGTGTTGATATGTTTCAGATTTTAGTTTACTGATTCTGCTTGGTAAGAATTCGAAGATTCTTACTGTATGCTCGATTTTAGAGTTCAAATGTTTCTTTTAGGGTTTCGTAAGGTTGTTTTTTGTTAGAATGTTGTTAGAATTGATGAAATTTGAAAATTCTTACTAAAAATGGTGAATTGATGGAGTAATGGTAAAAGAATTGGTGCTTATCTGTAAAAAATACAGTAGGTCTATAAGAATTTGAAAAAATCCTATGTTATTGTTGTTGGAACTGCTGCTTGAAAGCATTCTTTTTTCCCACAGGATCTTCGAATTGGATGTGATAATTTAAATGCAACTAAATCATATAATCGAGTTTAGAATGTTATACCTCAGATCTGTGCCGACGGAGTAATCTACAGGTCTAGATTACTGAGGTGTGATCCCTTTCCTCGAAGTTCTTCGACTGTGTGGGCGTCTAGGAACTTTGGAACCAGGAACTCTCCCTCTGATGCAGTAGGCGCCGATTCTCACTGCTTCAACACTTAGGTTTTTAGAATCTTCTCATCCTTATTTATAGGAAGAGTAGGCGCCTACTTCCTTGTCCACTAAGTCACGGGCTTTAATTAATTAAAGCCCAGTTTAGTTAATAATTACTGGAACAAATTATAATTAAATATAATTAGAATTAATCCTAATTATTATAAAGAAAATAATATATATAATTATTAAATTAATTATCTAATTCCTTAATTAAGAATAAATCTTAATTAATTAGATATTAATTTATTCCATAATTATATAATTAACCAGAGTACAATTATTGAAATCAGATGGACACCAGAAGAGGAAACTGGCATCCCTTACACTACAGTAGGCGCCACATTAATGGGCTCAAGCCCATAATGCCTCTTTTCAGTCCAAAACTGATATCCCTCAATAATACCTTGAATTCCTTTCCTGAAGAGCTCTTGGACCACCCCAGGGATCTATGTACCAGACAGAGTTTAGCCTTACCTAATGAAATAACCATGATCAACCCAGAACATTTATTTCATTAGAGTTGTGATGCATTCCACTAAAGAATCACAACTGAATCACCACTCTGTCCCAATTTGTAGATTGGGGCTGATACTTTATTTAGAGCTATCCCCGTGTTTAATGACTCCGATATCCATGAATTAATTAGAGCTCCTCTGACTGCTCATAATTAATTAACATCTTATTCTCCTCAAGTAGTACCCGTTCACCCCTTATTATTATACCTGAACTTAATCAGCAGGCATGACTTGGTATAATAAACCTTGTGAACTCCCTGAGGGGATATCTCTCAACCTAATACGGACACGGTGTCTTGATATAACTAATTAGACATACTATGTGTCCTCATGTTACCCAAGATGCAAGTCATCAGGGATGCTGTGATAGACCCTTAGCTATACAAGTCAAAGTAACAGTGAACAACACATATATCTCTAATAGCATATCGAGATTAAGATCATATCTCTAAATTCCGAGATCTCTAGTTCTTCACCTATTGCTAGGGTCAGTATCAGAAGAACCTTATCTCACTCGATCATGTCAATACGTTCCACCGTACCAACATAACTAGTGACTGAGACCCGCCACTACCGTTATGTTGCAGTCTAAACCGATAGTTTTCCCAAGCTATCTCGACTGTGACACTGTTTATATCTCATAATTATTGTCGAACGCTGCGTGATCTCCCTGACACCCGAGCCGTCCACGTGTTCTAAAACATGAGATATAGGGCTTATTCTTATTAATATATTTATTCAGATAGGTGATTGTTACCAGTGGAATACATGTCATATATACTAAAACACATTTTTGCTTTAGCTATATACAACAACCCCAACAATTGTTTGTAAGAAATTAATCTATTTCTTATCGTCTCTGATAAGTTCATTAGTAAATAATTGCAATTCTTATCACGAGCTATCTTTGGTACAAAAACTGAAGTTCATCTATCAAATGTGTAAGAATTTGTCAAAATATCTCAAATTCTTACCTTAACTGAAGATTTTGGCTAGAAACTGTTATTTTCTTACTATTATGATTACATCTTGGGATAAATTCTTATATAACACGTTAAAAAACTAGTAAATAATTGCAAATCTTATCATGAGCTATATTTGGTACAAAAACTGAAGTTTATATGTCGAATGTGTAAGTATTTGTCAAATTCTTATGATCTAGTTGATCAGAAGATCTCAAATTCTTACATTTGCTTATGTTGTACTTGGTAAGAAATTGACATTTTATCAATTTCTCATGTCAATTTCTAGTGTTATCTCTAATGTTTTGTTATAAATTCTTACCTTCATACCATGTTCTGACCCTACAGTGCTCTTTTTTCAAGATTAGCGACATGATTCTGTGATTTTTGAGAGTTCAGTACACACTTTTTAATGGCCTCATGTTTGGACCCGCAAACTTCAACTCGTACACGACGCACGAGCTGCCTCCACACTCCATCTATGAAAGGCTATTTGGAGCAAGAGAGGAAACGACAACTCACGATGTTTTGTATATTTGTTAATGGTTTCTAGTCCCCAAACATTAAGTTGTTTTGATGTTGATTTAAGGTAAGAAAATGATGTATTTCCGACCATGTTTTGTCAAATTTCTTATGTTCTACTTGGTAGGAAATTTGACAGTCTAGATTGTTCTAATTAGTAAGAATAAGCAGAAAATCTTACATTTTCTTTAATTTTTGTAATAATTGCATGATTTCTAATGTTGAATTTGGTAATAAAATGTCAATTTCTTACCAAGTCTACAATTTGTGTAATAATTTCACAATTTCTTGTATTATGTTTAGTGAGCATTTTGTATACGTGGGCGTAACTTGATAAGAAATTTCAATAAAAATGTAGGAAATATTTTGTTTTCAATAAGTAGGTGGTAAGAAATACGTAAATTCTTACTACGTACATACCAATAATCAGTGTAAAAAATTACTAAAATCTAAAATGCCTTCGAGTACGAGTTCTTAACTAGCCATCAAAAAACAGTGTCAGATGCCTACAATTTTTTAAATTAACATTTTTAAATTACATTTATCTACAATAGTTGGAATCACATCAACAAAAATCAAATAATAGGGGAAAAAAAAAAAAAAGGAACTCCATCGCCATGACAGCATACAGCGCCATTTTTCAACCCTCTCTCACTATGGCAGCATCTAGAAGTTTCCCATGGACCTGTGGAAGGATAGAAAACAACAACAAAATTGCCAAAAGGCAAACAAAATGTTATTAGAATTTTCAAATTTCTTACCAAACGCTTTAGATAAGGTAAGAATTTTACATATTCTTACAAAGACGACCATAAGAATTTGTTAAATTCTTACAAATTCGCAGAGATAATCATCAATTTATTACAAATTCGCATAAAACTAAGCATCATTTTTTTTACCAAAACTGGGTGTTTTAATCATGAATTTTCACATCATTTGTATGTAGGTTCTAATCATTAGATCATCCATATGAAACATTAAACAAAGTATGAACACTAAAACCAAGCATATTAAATTGTGGTAAAAAAATTTTCTGTTGGGAACCTTTTTTTCTTTGAACTAAGTTTTGATAATGCTATTAGAAACCACACTTAGACAATAGATTTTAATTGGAACAGACTGGTCTCCGTGTTTGGATCAGTCAAGCTCAACCCGGACAGGTTGCTATGTAAAGGTCAAGGTTGGTAGTGCAACCTTGTACCTAATCTACTCAAATCTGTCATAATGTTCCTTTATGTAATCTGTCTATGTAACCTGCTCTAACCATACTCGAAGATTTCTTGCGAAGATTACAGAAGACTGAAGACAGTTCGAGGTATAGGAAGCTCGACCTGCAAAGTCCAACCTGAGCTGTGGCTGAGGAACCTGTCCTCAACTCAACGACTATAATTGTGTCAGTGTACGGTTCTGCATATCCTGACACACATACAACGGCTCTATTTCAAATGCCTCTCTATAAATACCTCAAGTCATTCCAGAAAGAAGGCACGGGAAACTCAATATACAAGCTAAAACGCTGCAAAAATCTCAAACTTAAAGATCACTCAATCAACACTCGAAATCACTAGAGCTTTCCCAAGTGTTGATCTTTGTAGATTTCTATTCTTTCTAGAAACTGTCTTACTAGAACACATAACACACACTCTCAATACCATCAAAGTTTATATTCAGTGTAGTCGATTGAGTTGTGTATTCCTAACGACGATAGCTACTCTCAGCTTTCAAGTTTGGATATTAGCGCTAGTTGTTTAGCGTTAGTAAGATTGTATGTAAGTTTGTATGTAAGTAAGAAGAGACACGACTCAAGAATCGTGCTAGATTCAGTCTAAGAGAAAGACTTGAATTTGGACTGGACCTCCACCAGTGTTAAAGGGAGCGAAATCTCAAGTTAAGGGATTACAGATTCGACGGGATCTGGCGTGGACGTAGGAGCTGTTTACTCCGAACCACGATAAAAACTCCTCATGTTTCTCTCTCTTGCTATTATCTTTATTTACACAGTTTGCATGATTCACAACCTGCACTACTATAACCTGTCTTGCATGAACACTTATCTGAACTAAAGTTTCCTTTGAAAACTGTTTTGAAAACTGTGTTGAAAACTGTTAGCCAACCTTTCCACCAAACTTCCGCACGCAGGTTAGTTTTGCAAGCTCAGCAGTTTACTGATTGAGCTGGAAAAACTAAACTGCTCTGATATACTGCAGTGACGACTCAGTAAGATCAATCTGTTTTGAAAAATCAAAACTGTTGGCTAATTGGTGTATTCCCCCCCCCCCCTCATACACCAATATCTATTTATCGGGACCTACAAGTGGTATCAGAGCGGTGGTTCTTTTGACCACTGCTTCTGTATACTAGAAGCTTTTTGTGCTTTAGTGTCAAATTGAACTAGATCTCTGTGTCTGCGAACTGCGTATATATAAACTGTCAATATGGAAGCTTCACTTCTCCGTGTCTGTGAAGATTTTTCTATACAGGGATCTGAAGACTGGACTTTTCGAATAAAGATGTGCCTCCAAGCTCATCATGTGTTGATGTGGGATGTCATCAAGAATGGTCCAACACTAATCTTCGAACCCTACGAAACTGATGTCTCTGGAGATAAAGCTTCTGAAGCAACGTATGTGCCAAAGATCAAAGATCCCAGAAAATACAAAACCGAAGAAAGAAAGGAAGTTGGACTTGACAGCTTCGCAAAAGGATTGATCTCTAGCACAGTTAAGGGAGTCCACCTGGCCAAGATAAGAAATCTTGGAACTGCAAAAGAAATGTGGGACACCTTAAAAGCCATAAGCCTTGGATCAACAGAAATGCTGGAAAACAAGCTCTCAGTGGCATGCAGTAAATTTGAAGAATTCAAAATGCAGCCAATGGAGACCATTGACCAGCTCAAGAACAGATTCACAATGATCACTTTAGAGATCGCAGCTCTCAAGAAAGATAAATATACACACAGCGCGAACTCAATCTCAAAGTCATCCAATCTCTTCCAGCAAGCTGGCATGTGTACAGTGCCATGCACCGTGGTAGATCGGACATCAGCAACCTGTCAACCGAGCAACTGTTTGATTTACTCATCGGAAATGAGTTTGAAATGATCAGACTGCACGGGTCAGAACAAGCATCTTCAAGCAAGAAGACTAAACCCGAAAAGAAAGAAAAAGATGTTGCATTCAAAGCTGCATCAATTATAGAAGAAAGAGCAATCCCAAAAGACTTATGCTCCAAAATGGAGAAATTGTTGAAAGATTATGCCCTCATGGCTAAGAGAAATGAAAAGCTTGAGAAACGTTTCAACAAATTCCGCAAATATCACAAAGATTTCAAGAGAAATCAAACCACCTCTTCTTCCGACAAGAAAGGTGAAGGTATATCAAAACCCTCTAAATTCAATTCTTCTAACACTCCCACGAGTGGTTGTTTTGAATGTGGCAGACCAGATCACTATAAGTCAGACTGCCCAGACTTATCAAAGGCTGAACGCGAAGAGCTCCGCGCAAAAAGAGATTAAAAGCTTAAGGAGCAGCGCAACGCCATGATCGCAGCTGAGGAAGAGGCCAAAGCTATTGCCACATTATCAGACTCAACCTCCTCCGACGAAGATGATGATGAATTGGATGAGGAGGAATGTCGATTAGCTGATGAAGAACTTGAATATGAGGAATGCTACATGGGAAAAGATCTTGATCTTGTTCGATACAAGGTTGATACTGAAACCTCACATTCATATTCAACTAACTCTGAACATGCAGGTATTGAAACACCTGAAATGCCAACGTATGAAGAGTTTCAACAACAGCTTGATGACTACAAGAAGCTCTCTAAAATGTTCAAACAAGTAGTCATAGAGGGATCCAAGCTGGAGGGTGAAAACTTGAAACTCAAAGCTGCTTTAGATGAAAGCTTCACTCCATATGATGCAAAAGAAAGGGAGATTGAAACCCTAAAAGTCCAAATGGGTAAATCAGCTGTAAGGGAAGAAAACCTTAAAGAAATGCTTATTAAGAGGGACAGTGAGATAAACAAACTGAATGGCCAACTCACAGATCTCTCAAATGAGCATGAAAAGTTGTTGCAGAAAGAGCTCAAGCTTCAGCAAGTCCTAATGAGAATGAACAAAAATGGTGAAAAGCTTGAAGTCTTGCAAGCTGCCCAGAGACCTGCTCAGATAAAGTTTGGCATTGGATTCCATGGTCAAACCAGCGGAGTCAAGGATAAAGAGAAGGTCATGTTCGTAAAAGAAAAAGGATTGGCCGAAGGCAAAGCTCATCACACTCTGCCAGATAAACAAATCAAATTGAAGAATCCAGCCCGGCAACCTCAAGCAATCCTGATAAAAGAGCATGGAAAGCCCATCAGGAAACAGCAGCTAAGGCCGCCAGTAGAACAGCAAAAGGTTGTGCGACCTAGGAAACTGCATGGTCAACCTGCGTGTCAAAAAGGAAGCCAACCTACTCAAAGAAAAGTGCAAACTGCTAACAAAGGAAAAGCAGTTTCTCAACCGAAAACTGCTCGACCACAACGAAACTACTATGAGCAGTGGCCAAACCAACAGAGACTTGACAATGAAGGTTACTGGTACAACTATCATTGGTACCAATATCCTGAGCTGTCAAGTATGCACTATCAATTTCCACACGGAAGTGGATTTGGAAATGATCGATGCAGATGTGGATACATGGAGCAAAGTTATCAAAATGATCATTATCAACCTGCTCACTATCAACAGAAGTCTGCATATGAAACCTTTCACTCAATGATCAAGCCACGAGTCAACAAGAGTTTCCAAAGGAAGAAGCTTGGAAACCAAGCTGCCAAATCTCAACCTGCTAACAAAGAACCAAAATTCATATGGGTTGCTAAAACTGTCTAATTGCAGGATGGGAAAACTCAAAGAAGAAAGCAAGCAGCTCGCGGCGTGATCTGGATCATCGACAGTGGGTGCACAACGCACATGACTTGCGACAGAAGCTTGCTTACAAACTTCATCGAATGTGACAGACCTCTAGTCGCTTTTGGAGGAGACTCTAAAGGGAAAACAAGAGGCTACGATAATCTAATTATTGGTAAAACAACAATATCTAATGTCACTTATGTTGAAGGTTTAAATCATAATCTCTTTTCTGTAAGCCAGTTCTGCTCTAACGGAAAAAGAGTAGAGTTTTCTGCTAACAAGTGTGCTATAAAGAATGAGAAAGGAGAAGAAATTCTTCTTACCGGTATTTTGTAGGACAACTTGTACATTATACAATGGTCAGATAAGAAAGAAACCTGTCTGGTCACCAAATCTACACCTGAAGTAAGCTAGCTATGGCACAAGAGACTGTGTCACTTAAACTTCAAAGCCATCAACAAGCTTGCTCGCAAGAAGCTCGCAGATGACCTACCAGATCAAGTCTACTACAAAGATCATATTTGTGAGGCCTGTCAAGCTGGAAAACAGACCAAATCGTCATTCCCAAGCATTGCAGCTCACAACACAAGTAGAATCTTGGAATTACTCCCCTTGTATCTATTCGGTCCAGTGACTCCTAGAAGCATTAATGGTAAAAGGTATATTCTCGTTATTGTTGATGATTACTCACGATATACTTGGGTTATTTTCTTACATAAGAAGAAGGAGACACTAGTGGAGCTACCTGCGCTACTCACCAAACTATCAAATATGAAGAACAAAAGTGTGATTTCAATCAGATCCGATCGCGGAACAGAATTTCTTAATCATATGATTGAATCATACTGCACCAAAAATGGAATTACTCATCAAACTTTAGCAACTCGCACACCTCAATAGAATGGTGTTATTGAAAGACACAACAGGTCTCTAAAGGAAGCAGCTCGCACAATGCTGAATGAAACCAATCTTCCAAAGAAGTTCTGGGCGGAAGCAATCAACACATCTTGCTACACTCAGAACAGATCAGTCATTCATACAAGACATGGAAAGACTCCATACGAGCTGTGGAAGGATAAGAAACCTCGATTTAAATATCTTAAATCTTTTGGTTGTGTGTGTTACATTCATAACAATGGGAAATCACAGTTGAAAACTTTTGATAGCAAAGCAGATCCAGGAATATTTTTAGGATATTCAGAGATCAGCAAAGCTTTCAGAGTTTTTAACAGGAAAACTCATATTGTGGAAGTAACACCACATGTTATTTTTGATGAATCTATTTGTGAGTACAGGGAGACCCAACCGGATGAAAGTACAGGTGCAAGTCAAAATCAAACAGGCTCCAACATGCAGTTTCGAGATGAAATACTAATATGGAGTCCAATCGACTTGGAAGAAGAAGAAGCTCAGCCTGTACAAGATCCCAATCTACAAAATCCACCCATTCAGCAAGGGGGAACAAATCAAGGGGGAACCGAAAATCCTCCAACAAGCTCCTCTTCAACTGATCCAGAAACTTCAACGGAACCTGCAGTAAATGCAAAACTGTCAGTAGATCAGCTTGCTGAGCAATTTGAACAGCTTGATCCTTTCACTCCTCAACCTCCACCTGAGTTTGAAGATCCCATACCAGACCCTGAACCAATTCTCACAGAAGAAGAAATCTCTCGTTGAAGGAGATGGGTCGATGCTCATCCTGAAGATCTCATTATTGGGAACCCAAGGGCAGGTGTGAAGACAAGGAGACAGATAGGTAAAAGATGTCTACTAAGTTGTTATCTATCCTACTCTGAACCCAAAACTATTGAAGAAGCTCTTGCCGACCACGACTGGGTTACAGCTATGCAAGAGGAACTCAATAAGTTTAAAAGAAATGAAGTATGGTCACTAGTTGATCGTCCTACACATCAAGGAGTGATTGATGTAAAATGGATATTCAGAAATAAAAAGGATGAGAATGCTGAAGTAATCAGAAATAAGGCAAGATTAGTTGCCAAAGGTTGTGTCAACAAGAAGGAATAGACTATGATGAGACCTACGCACCAGTAGCAAGATTAGAAGCCATAAGATTGTGTCGCCTCCGCTCAATTCTACCTTCCTGTTCCTGGTGTGCCCGACGAGCCTATTCCGAGCCTGGTGTTCCGGATGCAGATCTGGAAGCAGTTTACCAGAAAGCTCTAATGCAGCCCGCAACCAAGTATGATGGAAAGAGGTTCTCGCGCCCTCTGCTGAGACCTGCGTACATAGCTCTCTTCGACTTCGTTCACAAAGTCTTCCTTGGTTACTCTGGTAACCACGACGCTGTCACTCCAGCAAAGTTTAGAGTGATGACTGCAATAGTGCAGCGTCTAAACGTGAACTGGGCCCAATTTCTCCTCAAGCTCCTCAATGAAGAAGTCAAGCAGCTCTCGATCACCTATGAAGACGACGTGCTGACCGAATTCCGCATTGCCAAGAATTTGCGCCTAGGCACCAAGATCTGCTCTCTCATTCACTGTCTCCACCCCAACCTCAACTGGAGTGGAATGACTCATTTCAACAAGGAAAAGGTCCCCAAGGACCAGAAGCAGCTCGAATTAATAATTGGTGTCGACATGACCATCTTTGCCAAGAATGATGATGTGGTGAAGCCGTTCCTGTACGACATGGGTCGATCTAACCCAGCTTGGGTACCTCCAGAACAGCGTGACTTTCGGAGAAAGAGGCAGCTTGCCCCTAGCAAGCAGCTTGACAGACCAGCCAAGTCTGTGCGTATCAAATCACCCACTCCAATATCTCACAGGTTGCATACGGAGTTTGCTGCCATAGATGTTCAGCACCAACCTGCTTGCCAAACTTTCGAAGACATCCCGGAACAGACAGTTCTCGAAGCACAGGTTTCAATACATGTACCCTTTGTTCGTGATATCTTCAAGTCTACAGCTTCGGAGCTAGCTGGCCAAAGCCACAGCGGATCTCAACCGGAGGATGACACCGATATCGAGGAAGAAAATCTTGATTCCTCCATCGTCATCCACCAGCAGTCCGGTGAAGCCTCTCATCATCACAGCTCTCTTCCAGAGCTTGACCTCCATCTTATCCTTTCATCCGATGATGATGATGTAGAAGAAGATCCGATGAAGTCTGCAGCTGCCATGCTGGTCCACTCCATCGAGATCAACGCTGAGAAGACTGTCATGGAGTCTTTTCCCGGAATTGATCTTACACCCGAGACCAGGCAGATGGCACTTCGGCTACGTGCTCTGCTTGATGGGAAGGATATTGGATCCGGGATCCCTCGGATGTAGATTTAATTAATTACAATAATTATTAACATATAAATTCAGATCTTGAAAGCGGAAACAGATCTAGAATCATATATATACCTGTTTGCGTAATCACCGGTGGAATCTGAGTCGAGGTAATGATCTTCCACGCACTAGATCTCTGTACACGAGATCTAGCTCTTGATCGTAAACCCCGAGATCTTCTGGAGTATTCCCTAGCAACGAGAAGAATTTCGAGTGGGCGAAAATCTATCTTCTTTGCACTACCCAGAAGTGGCGTCCCCTTCTCTCAGATTTGTGAGGAATGAAAATCACGTACGTTCACTCTCCACTTATCCCTTATTTATATAAGAAGTGGAGTGGTGGAGAAGTTAGGGCCTTCGCTAATGGGCCAGGCTATGCTCTGTTGGGCTACTCCAGGGATCTTGAGGAGGACATGGACTGGGCCTTCCAATATAATTAAATAATCCAAGTATTCTCTGGCCCCTAATACTCTATTTAATTATATTAATATTATAGTCTTTCCACTATAGTAAAATAATATTGCATCGCCGTCCATTCCCAAATTACTACATACCGGGCTCCTCTTTGAATTATATTATTTCCCGTGTTTAAGATATCGCATGTCCATTAATTAATTTAAGCTACTGACTGCTCTAATTAATTAATATCTTATTCCGAGAGTGTACCCGTTCGACCTTATTATTATATCGGAACTTAATCCACCTGCAGGGTTTTGATATAATAATCCTTAGAACGCCTCAAGGGGACATCATCAACTCGGCGCACCGAGACACGATTTCTAGCTATAATATTAATTATCATATTTATAATATTATTACCCAAGATACGGAGATTCTTTGAGTTGCGATAACTCGCACTCATGGTAAATCAAAGTAATAACAATTATAAATACATAATTGAATATTATGACAACTAGAATTAAGAAATAATAATCGTCCGAGATGTGATCCTTAATAAGTCAGTATAAAAGGATTTATCTCACCTCGATCCCGTTCAGTGCAACTCTGATCGTATGCACTAGTATAAGCTAATAGCCAAGACCAACTATTATCCAGCTTATACTACAACCTTAACAAGTAATTTGTCCAAGATTACTTTCGGTTGCGAACACCATTTAACTATATAAGAAACCGATAATATGATCTTCCGTGCGACCACCCACACCATATTATCTATAATATATAGTACCGGACATTTATTTGCATAACCATAACACGAATTAATATGCAAATTATATGACAATATATTTATTTCCATAAAACAGGAAGATACAGTTAATATACACGCATAAAAGTATGTTTTGCAGTATATAACCCCAACAAAGGATAGATCTTACTGTGATTTGAAGTCCATCTTCCTTATTCACCCCATCGAACAGCTAGAGATTGAAGAGCACAACCTTGGGAAGTATTTTGGCTATGCTTCCATTCCTGAAGCTCGCGACTGCTTCAAGAAGTTCGTATCTCTAGGATGAAGAGAGAGGCCAAGGTACTCAATGTTGACTTGAAACCTTTTTACTCTCACGATCGCGACTCTTACAATTACAGGTTTCCGGAGGATGAAGAATTCAGTCCAATTCCTTCTCCATCCCGGAACAGCGGAGACACAGTGTCCGATCATGATCGTGTACCGGTCTATTCTGTAGCAACCGCAGGAACTCCTCTCACTGCTGTGCAAGACGATTTGAAGAAATTCTTCATTGAGGAAGTTTCCAAGGTGAAGGCCACCGAGGTTGCTGAACACCAGAAGATTGCGGACCAAATCAAAGCCATGGACACAGCAGCATCTGCCATGCTGGCAAACATTAAGGCTGAAATGCCATAGGTTATCAGGGAAGAAGTGGCAAGCCAGTTCGAAACATTCATCTCCACCCGTCTGAAAGCTGTAACGGACGAGCTGCTTCCCAGCCAGCTGTCCGAACTAAAGGTCGCCTACGCATCTTCGGTTGACAACCTGCGATACGAGTTTGATCAGCTCAACCAGCGTGTCAACAACTTTTCTTCAAAGCTCGCTCAAGCCTCATCCAGTTCCCTGAAGAAAGAAGAAGAGATGCAAGGGAACATCAACTCCCTCATTCAGTTTAAAGAGAAGATCAGCACTGACCTGTCCTTAATCTCCAACGAGCAAGCCTCCCTCAATACCACTGTTCAGCACTTGATTGATAATGCCGAAAAGGGGGAAAGGAAAGGCAATCGTACTGCTACTAAAGTGAAAGGCAAGGAGAAACAGGTCACCCAACCTCCTATGACTCAATCAGAAGCTGCTCCGCCTGTGTCAGTTGTCCCTCAACCTGCTGCCCAGAAGCTGACTGAGCAAGAAAGGGCACAGGGTGAAGCTACCCTTATCCGAATGATGGCAGAAGCTGGCTACACCGCAGATGAATGCGAGAATGAAGGCAAGCAGAAGCTGTTTCTCGAAGATCTGAGGAAACAGAGAGCAAGGGACAAAGCTTGCGTGGCAAGCTTCTGAGGTCTTGAAAGTTGCAAGGAACAAGCGGACAAAAGAGAGCCAACTGATTGGCTACCTGTAGAAGATCAGCCTCTGTGGGACGAGTTCCTTAACCAGTTCATATTACACCACTACTGGTTACAGGTTGATGCTCGCTACACTGGTGATACCAAAACTGCCTTTCACAGCTGGATGCAAGCTTTCCCAGACCGCGACTTCATTAAAAGAGTCCGTGCGAAAGCTGCAAAGGCGAAGGTCACGATCAATCCGCCTAAAATAGAGACCTTCCAACCTCCCACTGTCTGCGGCACTGATACTCCAGATATCGACCGGATCAATACTTTCATCAGGAATATCGCAGCTCAGTACGGTTGCAAGACCATAGGCTGTGATGAGTACAGGTCGATCCGTGACAGCATCTACGCAGCTATGGGAACTGTAAGCAAGGAGAAGATCGCTGAAGAGAGATTCAAGACTGTGAGGAAGTGACTTGATCGTTTTCATTCATTTGTTGTATCAACTCTGTAATCTGTGTACATCAATTCAGTTGATACTATAAATGAAAAATGATCATATTTTGTTCCTGATGACAAAATCTCATTGTCCAGGCCTTTGCATGTTATGCTTTAAATTTCCTAACACTTTTTCTCATGCAGCTGGCTGAACTTCAAACCTTGATCACTTTTTCTTGTGAAGTTCAAAACTTCTAAGTCAAGATGTAAAGTGTGAGTTTCGGCATTATCAAAAAGGGGGAAATTGTTGGGAACCTTTTTTCTTTGAACTAAGTTTTGATAATGCTATTAGAAACCACACTTAGACAATAGATTTTAATTGGAACATACTGGTCTCCGTGTTTGGATCAGTCAAGCTCAACCCGGACAGGTTGCTATGTAAAGGTCAAGGTTGGTAGTGCAATCTTGTACCTAATCTACTCAAATCTGTCATAATGTTCCTTTATGTAATCTGTCTATGTAACCTGCTCTAACCATACTCGAAGATTTCTTGCGAAGATTACAGAAGACTGAAGACAGTTCGAGGTATAGGAAGCTCGACCTGCAAAGTCCAACCTGAGTTGTGGCTGAGGAACCTGTCCTCAACTCAACGACTATAATTGTGTCAGTGTACGGTTCTGCATATCCTGACACACATACAACGGCTCTATTTCAAATGCCTCTCTATAAATACCTCAAGTCATTCCAGAAAGAAGGCACGGGAAACTCAATATACAAGCTAAAACGCTGCAAAAATCTCAAGCTTAAAGATCACTCAATCAACACTCGAAATCACTAGAGCTTTCCCAAGTGTTGATCTTTGTAGATTTCTATTCTTTCTAGAAACTGTCTTACTAGAACACATAACACACACTCTCAATACCATCAAAGTTTATATTCAGTGTAGTCGATTGAGTTGTGTATTCCTAACGACGATAGCTACTCTCAGCTTTCAAGTTTGGATATTAGCGCTAGTTGTTTAGCGTTAGTAAGATTGTATGTAAGTTTGTATGTAAGTAAGAAGAGACACGACTCAAGAATCGTGCTAGATTCAGTCTAAGAGAAAGACTTGAATTTGGACTGGACCTCCACCAGTGTTAAAGGGAGCGAAATCTCAAATTAAGAGATTACAGATTCGACGGGATCTGGCGTGGACGTAGGAGTTGTTTACTCCGAACCACGATAAAAACTCCTCGTGTTTCTCTCTCTTACTATTATCTTTATTTACACAGTTTGCATGATTCACAAGCAGCACTACTATAACTTGTCTTGCATGAACACTTATCTGAACTAAAGTTTCCTTTGAAAACTGTTTTGAAAACTGTGTTGAAAACTGTTAGCCAACCTTTCCACCAAACTTCCGCAGGCAGGTTAGTTTTGCAAGCTCAGCAGTTTACTGATTGAGCTGGAAAAACTAAACTGCTCTAATATACTGCAGTGACGACTCAGTAAGATCATTGTCCAGGCCTTTGCATGTTATGCTTTAAATTTCCTAACACTTTTTCTCATGCAGCTGGCTGAACTTCAAACCTTGATCACTTTTTCTTGTGAAGTTCAAAACTTCTAAGTCAAGATGTAAAGTGTGAGTTTCGGCATTATCAAAAAGGGGGAAATTGTTGGGAACCTTTTTTCTTTGAACTAAGTTTTGATAATGCTATTAGAAACCACACTTAGACAATAGATTTTAATTGGAACATACTGGTCTCCGTGTTTGGATCAGTCAAGCTCAACCCGGACAGGTTGCTATGTAAAGGTCAAGGTTGGTAGTGCAATCTTGTACCTAATCTACTCAAATCTGTCATAATGTTCCTTTATGTAATCTGTCTATGTAACCTGCTCTAACCATACTCGAAGATTTCTTGCGAAGATTACAGAAGACTGAAGACAGTTCGAGGTATAGGAAGCTCGACCTGCAAAGTCCAACCTGAGTTGTGGCTGAGGAACCTGTCCTCAACTCAACGACTATAATTGTGTCAGTGTACGGTTCTGCATATCCTGACACACATACAACGGCTCTATTTCAAATGCCTCTCTATAAATACCTCAAGTCATTCCAGAAAGAAGGCACGGGAAACTCAATATACAAGCTAAAACGCTGCAAAAATCTCAAGCTTAAAGATCACTCAATCAACACTCGAAATCACTAGAGCTTTCCCAAGTGTTGATCTTTGTAGATTTCTATTCTTTCTAGAAACTGTCTTACTAGAACACATAACACACACTCTCAATACCATCAAAGTTTATATTCAGTGTAGTCGATTGAGTTGTGTATTCCTAACGACGATAGCTACTCTCAGCTTTCAAGTTTGGATATTAGCGCTAGTTGTTTAGCGTTAGTAAGATTGTATGTAAGTTTGTATGTAAGTAAGAAGAGACACGACTCAAGAATCGTGCTAGATTCAGTCTAAGAGAAAGACTTGAATTTGGACTGGACCTCCACCAGTGTTAAAGGGAGCGAAATCTCAAATTAAGAGATTACAGATTCGACGGGATCTGGCGTGGACGTAGGAGTTGTTTACTCCGAACCACGATAAAAACTCCTCGTGTTTCTCTCTCTTACTATTATCTTTATTTACACAGTTTGCATGATTCACAAGCAGCACTACTATGACTTGTCTTGCATGAACACTTATCTGAACTAAAGTTTCCTTTGAAAACTGTTTTGAAAACTGTGTTGAAAACTGTTAGCCAACCTTTCCACCAAACTTCCGCAGGCAGGTTAGTTTTGCAAGCTCAGCAGTTTACTGATTGAGCTGGAAAAACTAAACTGCTCTAATATACTGCAGTGACGACTCAGTAAGATCAATCTGTTTTGAAAATCAAAACTGTTGGCTAATTGGTGTATTCCCCCCCCCCCATACACCAATATCTATTTATCGGGACCTACATTTTCAATTAACCCTAATATAATTAGCACAGTGCTCACATCACCAAAATTATAGTAAGAATCTTCGAATTCTTACTGAAAAGAAGCAGTCAATACATAAATGAAACATATCAACCCTAATTTCTTACGAAACGCTTTCCAGACGGTAAGAATTGTACATATTCTTATCATGTCTTATCATCTGTTTCAAGATTGTTGACACGTTTCTTTTCCTTTCTTTTTGGCACACATTTCCACGCTTCTCGATGATGGATTTTAAAATAATTTTTTGAAGTATTTTTTATTTACGGGATACTACGACACACGTAGTATCTCGTAAAAGAAAAGATACTTCAAAAATTTATTTTAAAATCCATCATCGAGAAGTGTGAAAATGTGTGCCAAAAAGAAAGGAAAAGAAACGTGTCAACAATCTTGAAACAGAGGAAGTACAATTTCTGACCGAACGTTTTATAGACCATAAAAATTTGATAGCTTCTTATCATAATGGTAAGCAATTTACGATTTCTTACCAAACGCTTTAGATAGAGTAAGAATTTTACAAATTCTTATCAAGTCGATTTCTTACCACAACTCGCGATTTCGCGACCGGTTCATCTTCTCCGGCGTGTCTCTCCATTTTTTCTCCACCAAAATGAGCGAGTCATCCCTTCATCTCTTCGTCTTTCTGAGAAGAACAAAGCCCAGTGTTCGATTGTACCACAAGCATTCGGATTTGGCCGGAAAATGGCCAAAACAACAGCGAAACCCTAATTTCCAGAAAGTTAAGACCCGGAGCTGCTTCTGGCCGCCGCCCTCATCATCTCCGCCGCCATGCCGCCGCACCGTACCAGATCTGTGACGGATAGTGAATAATGTAGAGGATATGGTCCTCTTGTTTGCTTCTACATCACTGTCGTCCACTCGTCAAGCACCGGCGTCTTCTCCGGCGAGCATCTTTGAGTCTCTGCGTCGAAACCCTAGGCGTCGCCCTCCCTCCAAGTCGCCAATTCTTGAGTAGAAATAATGAAGGTGGAATGAATGGAATGAAACCAACCAAACAAAAAATAAAAGGAAAAGTAGTCTAAGGGTATTTTAGACCCATTGTCCAAAAGTAGGGTAAATTTTAAGTTTTGTTATGTTTTGGTCAAATATTGTGTTGGACTAAGTTTTTGGGGTAAGTTGGTATATTTTCTCTTTCGAGGAATATGTTTGGAATAAGCTGAAACGTGTCTCACCACACCTCATTATATGATATATTTCCCCAAGGCTAAATTAAACTCTCCAGTTACTTATATATTTTCATTAGGAAATTCACAATGAGAGACAAGATAAGAAGCAATTTACTATAATGCAGCGAATAGGGTTTGTATTTCTTAGAATTAAAAAACACATAATTTCTTGATATTGTTTAGACCCTTAACTAATAAAGGACAAATTTCAAAATCTTCCACCAAAAAAAAAAAAACTACGAAAATGTCCATGATTAATTAAAATTTATGTTTAAAATTCTATATATTCAAAACAAGAAATTAGAGCTAAACATGATCGAAATAGTGGGATTTTAAAAATCAGTAACAAAAAAACTAGTACAATATTTTGTGAAGGACAGAATAGTGCCAAAGTTAGATATCATAGCTATACTTATTTTGGCTGAAAAAGTGCATTGGTTTTGGCTAAAGAGAGAGAGAGAGGCACGTACAAATATAAGAAGAGAAATATATATGTATAAAGGGAAGAGAGACTATAGGTAGAAGAGAAATGAAATGAAAGAGAAAAAATAGGGTACAAAAATAGCAGCTTTAAACATATGTAAAAAATAAAAATAAAAAAATAATTTGCAAGGCATCTTTGTAAGCTAACTCTAATATATATAGGGTCATCGTCTTTTTGCTGCTGCTTTTCCCTGCTTACCCTACTTTTTATAGCTCTCAAATAAATCATGCTGAAAAAGATGCCACAACCCTAAACCCTCATCAAATTTAGGTCTTGTTCCTTTCACCCATTAATATTTAATCACCTCTCTCTCTCTCTCTCTCTCTCTCCAGATTCAAGAGAGAGAAAGACCAACATGCACTGCTCTGTTGTTTTCTTGGAGTTTAACAGTCGACTGATTCTTGAGGAAATCAAAGTTTATCTTGAATTTATGTATGTATGAATATTAAATTTTTTATGGTATTTGAAGGTTGAGTTGTTTTTGCCATGCAAACTCTTAACTTCAATCAAGTTTTTGTTCCAAATTAACAAGATACTCCCTTCGTGCCCTCCATCACATCTTAGATTTTACGTTTTATTATTTTATATCTAGCATACATTTAAAAAACAGAACATAATATCTTAGATGTGACAAAGGGAGTATATAGATGTTTCTATGTATACTACATCCGTCCCACTCTAAGTGGCCTGTTTTATTATTTTATACCACTCATTTGAATAAAAAACAAGCCACTTCGAGCGGGTCGGAAGTAGTAGATACTGTGAGGGTAGGACAGAATAATATTGTGGGAACAGTAGCGTGCAAGATTATGATTAGGGCACAGAAAATTGGAGAATGAGAATGGAGACAAAGCAGCATCAGCAACTATAGTATATAATCGACTTTTTTTTTTTTTTTTTTTTTTAGTAGGGTAGGTGGGATTTAATTAATTCTAAATATTCTGATTTTGCTGTAAATTTTTAGACTGAGTTGACCTGCCAATTGGAGCTCATTCACTTCTTGTTTTTGCACTTCTAGGCACCTCAATTTCATCTGCAGCTTTTAGCCGAATTTTTCCTCTCTCTTTCTCATGCAACCCTAGAGGAGTTAGGTTTATTTCATCACTACAAAGTTTGATTTAAATAAACGAATCAACATAGGCAGAAATTGGTTATAATAATTAGTGAGGTCGCTTTAGTTACTGTGATGTTGTTAGGCATTTAGTTACAGTGTGGGTTTTGGCATTATACTATGCTAGTTTGTCAATGTGTGTGTGAAGGAGTTATATTCTATGTTTTTATTGTATGTTAGATAAATTTCAGATTTTATATAATTAATAAACTAAATGATTATCTATAATTAGATTATGTAAAGAAAAAAAAAATCTGATGAGAAATTTGAATATTGTGTAAAGATTCCACTTGCAGATATCAAATGATTGAATCACGCATGGTAGATCGACTCATGATTTTGTTCACAAGACGACACTTAGCTTGCATTGCATGGACCTTTTTTCTTTCATTTTTTGGGAATTTTTTTTTTTTTTTTTTCGGCTATGAGAAATTTGATCATTCACTCTTACATTTGGATGAGTTTTATATATAACCTAAATATATATTTCGAATTAATTAATGAATACTTTGCACCTGAATTCCCTAATGCTATTACGTACATGTTAACGGAAAGACTCCACCAATTACCGCAAACGCGCACACTTAATGTGCTCACTATTAATATTTTTTGTTTTCCACTTAGATTTTTTTTTATATAGTGTTTAATTTTTTTTAGGTATACATTTATGATAACTTTCATTACATATATCATTATCACGTCAATCGTAAGCATATTAAATATGTCTACTATGAACAGTAGAGTATCCCTCTATATGTTAAACAATTTATTTGGTGTCATATATCTTATTAAGTGTAAAGTTCAAAATTGTATGTAAGAGAAATATATATATATACAGCATAGACAAAATTGTCTTTGTTATATGCAATGTATGGCATGATGGCATCTTATAATTTCAAATCCTTGTTGAAATTAACTTCTTAAGACAAAAACTGACAAGATGAGGATCATGTTTGTGAAGATTATGCATAGACGTGTCGGCATATAAAGAGATAGAAAAAGACACTTTATATACCAACAATTCAAGTACTTATATTCCAAGGACAAACCTACTAAGAAATTTGGTGTCTCATAATTTTGGTATTTCAATCATGTCACAAATCTCAATTTTATTAATTTTTGAGTATATTTTTAACACTTTTAATTTATAATAATTTTATTCAATTTATATATATATATATTTTTTTTATGTTTACTAATACTAGTACAATTTAAGATTTA
Source organism: Mentha longifolia (assembly GCA_001642375.2). NCBI lineage: Eukaryota > Viridiplantae > Streptophyta > Magnoliopsida > Lamiales > Lamiaceae > Mentha > Mentha longifolia. The sequence goes on along the minus strand of CM038112.1, from coordinate 40,110,440 downwards.
AAATTATATTTTAGCATATAATTTCATTTTTATTAACTATATTAGGGTTAATAAATCCAAAATTAGGGTATATGATTATTAGATTTTTTTAAGTTATAAATTGATAGAAATTAATATTTGAGATACAATATTTTAATTAGAGATCCCATCCGATAATTTGGTACTCCCTTCGTCCCACTTTATTAGTCCCAATTTCTTTTTTTTGTTTATCTCATTTACTAGTCTCGTTGCCATAAAATGAAAGGAATGAATAGTGGATAAGACCATTTAAAACCCTTTATCTCATAAATTCTTGGTATTGTGCCAAAAACAAATGAGACTAATTTATGTCCCATCCTTTCCACTCATTAATGAACAACATTATTCTACACCAAAAGCATAAATAAGAAAAAAAAAACTAAACTATAACAAAAATAAAAATAAAAATAAAATAAAAAGAAGAGAAGAGAAATCCAAAACTTCCTCTTCTTGCAATCCACATTTTGTCTCCATTTCCGGATTAATGTTTGTTTCTACACTACTCTCACTCTCACTCATCAACACAAACACAAACACACCCACACACAAAACAAACTGAGAATCCATCATTTCTTGAAATGTTGATATTATCCTCATTTATCGTTCAGTTTTCTACCTCCTCCCCCAGTTCACCCCCTCCTCCTGACTGTGCATCGGCGGATCACGAGCATCGCCGCCGCCTCCGCCTGTGGCACCGCCACTGCTGACCGGGGCGCCGATGCAGGTGTAGTAGTTCCCGCTCGGAGGTGCGCCGTAGCATGCGCCGGTCATGACGTGACCCACGAAGTAGTCGTTGGGGGGCGGCATCGGGAGCAGCTGAGGGGTAGAAGGGAAGGCGGGGGCGTACGGCGCCGTTTGCGGCGGAGGCGGCGGAGCTAGTGATGAAGTTGAGAACATTCTAGAAGCTGGGTACATGGATCTGAAAGCATCATCCACATTATTGCTTGCTTCTTGATGATATCCTCCTTGTGGAATAGGCTGCCCACTGCTATTTAATTGATAAAAATATATGAAACATAAACACTACATCATCATTCACTCAAAATCATCACACAAAATGAAAGAAGACACACACACACACACGCACACACACAGATCAAATTTACCTTGAAACGTAACCTAAGTGAGGTGGAGGAGCTAAATCATTGCTGAAAACAAGCTGGCGTGCCTTGTTCAATGTTTCAGTCTCTCTTTCTAAAAATAAAAAAAATAAAAAATAAAAATAAAAACAGGAATCAAGAAACCCCATAAGTTAATCTTCAATCCAAAAATGGAGGAAAAAAAAAACACAAGAAATACCCATTGGCGGAGTGTTCTAGAGCACTAAAATTCATGTAATTTTTTTTAAAGAATATTCAAAATCTTGAAATAATAATAATAATAATAATAATAATAATAATAATAATAATAATAATAATAATAATAATAATAATAATAAATTGCCTTGGCGATGGCGATTCATGTGTCCCCCAAGGGCTTGAGATTTGCAGAACTTGAGGGAACAAAACCTGCACTCATAGACCTTCCCAGCTTCATCTTTTTCCTCCTTAGCGCCGCTTTTCTTTTTTCTGTACCCACCTGCAATTTTACCAATTTCAGAATCTTGATTTAATCCTATTTATTCCCAACCCTAATTCCCCTCTTTCGTCCATGGATATTCCCAATCACCCTAGCTCGTTTTTCCTGCACTCTTTGTCGTTTCGTTTTTCTAGGGTTTCTTTTTCTGAAACCCCAGAAAAAGAAACAAAGAATTCAACGCAAATTGAAGAATCCGTGATCATGCGTTCCCTAAAGTTTCTATCTTTACTCGAACGAGTGGAGAATCTAGGAAAATTGATGAAGAAAAGTGCATGAAATAATCAATTTTGAGCTGAGTACAGTACTAGTATTTTCTAACAGAATTCAAGAATTGGTGGTGTGAATTAATTAAATCATCGAATTAATGAAGAAATTTTACCTGCAGCAGATGAAGAGCTATCGCCTTCTCCGTCGCCGTCGCCATCGCCGGAGGCTTGCTTGCCGTCTCTGGCGTAATCTTCAGGTAGATTATTGAGGTCTAATGAATTTGCTTCTGATCTCCTGAAACAAAACAAAAAAACAAAAAAAAAAAGGACAAATTAATGAAAGAGAGGAAAAAGGGGAGAAAGAAAAGTGAAGTAGACATTAAATGAAGGGGGGAATAGATTGATTTGTGTGTGGGGTGAGGCCTACACATACATGGAACCGACAGAGAAAGACAGAAGAGAAAAAAATAAAAAGGAAAATAAATTGAGTTGGGATTAAATCTTTGAGAAGGAAGAGAGCTTGGGTAAAAATTGTGGAAGACTTTGAGTTAGGGACTGAGAAGTGGAGGGCTAGTTGAGTGATGGTGAAGAAAGAAAGTGAGCTTGAAAGTTTTCTATCAGTTTCTTCTGCCAGAACTCTCTCTCTCTCTCTCTAGAATTGAAAGAACAATAAAGGGACAGAGGGTCTCGTGACTTTAAAAAGGAGAGAGTGAGGGTTTGGGTGTGCAGGTGCATGGTAGTGTCATTTGGTTGTTTGTTGTGTTGAGAGAGAGAGAGAGAGAGAGAGATGAGAATTGAGAGGGACGTTGCCTTATTTCATTGGCTCAGCTAAGGTAGCTAGGTTTATTGCCCTAGTCATAGTAGACTGCATGCACGATGCCAAGAACTTACATTATGTACATTGTATTGTACTATAGTCTACACATATCATAAGTGTTCTTTCACATTGAAGAACCATGTACTAAAGGAAATGAGTACATTTACTCTCTTTACCCTTCATATGGAGATACGACACTATCTGGTGATAAATTTTATTTCGAAATACGACACTTATTCATGGATGGAGGGAGACAACGGTGCACTGAACCCCTCCCGCCTCCTTCAACCCGGTTTTGTTCCTTACATGGTCCACTAATCGTAGAGAAAATTGGAATAATGGTATAAACTTGCATCTGCTAGTGTTTAAGAGTGAAGTGATCAAACCGGTTTTGTTCCTTACATGGTCCACTAATCATGAAAATTGGAATAACGGTATAAACTTAATTGCATCTGGTAATGTTTAAGAGTGAAATGATCAAACCGGTTTTGTTCTTACATGGTTCACTAATCGTGAAAATTGGAACAGCGGTATAAACTTGCATCTGCTAGTGTTTAAGATCGAAATCACTCGCGTTTATTGAAGATTTTGTTACGTTTTTAATGAGTTGTATGTGGCAATGTACTTTGTATCGAGAGGGGATGGGCATAAAAATGTGAGGCATGTAGTTGGTAGTGTAGCAGAGAATATGGCGCAATATAGCTTTAGAAGCTTTCAACACAAAGGTTAATGCTTGTGGAGATGGTGGTGTATGCATGCTCCAATTTATGCTAAGAAAAACCATGGTATATTTATTGGAGATATTATAATAATCATATCTATAACTACTACTATGTGTTTAATTGTTTAGATCTATCAATTTAGTTAGTACTTGCAAATCCAAATAGATTTTATGTTTGTTCATTTATCATGCACTAATTAATGATTGTTTCAAATAAATATCTAGAAATTCTTAATTAGATTTTCCCTCGTTGTTCATCTCTTATCTAAGTTTAACGACTATTTGTTTTTGTCCAATTAGTTAAAGCAAGAATTCAATTTGAAGATGCAAAGCTTTTTTTTTTTCCTAACAAAACACCCACGATGGCGAGAGATGAGGCAGACTCCAACCTATATCTAACTCGAACAAAATCATACAGTATTTGTAGGGGATAGTACTAAAATAAAGTTCTATCTTCAAAAGAGATCGAAACTAATCCGAGAATGATCAACATCAATCAAATCCAACTCTCCACCAAATGAAAAATAATAGGACAAATGACCATCTTGGAAAACTAACAATATAACCTATCGACATAAAAAGAAGAAATGAACTATAGTACATGGAAACTAACTGAAACGGAACCTGAGTTCGAATAGCCTAGTTAATCCATCCGAGCAAGGGCTAGGAAATATCAAGGAGCACTAGCAGCAGGGACGAAGTTAGGGGTAGTGGGGTCACTGGAACCCCCCACAGGGGTTTATAAAAAAAATAGGGCTATATTAGTCATTTCACATTTTATGCATAATTTTTATATTAAGACATAGATCATTATAGCCGAAAAATAAGTAGTGGAGTTAGCAATAAGTTTGGCTAAAGATCATTTGCTTTTTAGGTCAAGAGTTCAATCCTCCTCAAGCTCATTAATTTCTCTCTCTTTTTTTTTTCTTTTTTTTTGTTCTTTTATTATTTACTCTTTAATGCACATCTATTTCTTTCCTTTCATGTTCTAACCAGTGTTCTAAAAGCATGACTGGTATGCATGAATGGTTCAAGAATGAAATGATCATTCCTGCTTCCATTCCTAATCCTGTGGCCGGTACTATTTTTTAGTCGGGAATGATCATTCTCATAGGAATCAGTAATCCCATCAACATGAGATTAGTCATTCCTCCCACTCCCTTAGGTATTAGCTAATCCCTCACTATCATAAATGAAATTTATTCGATTTTTAAAAAATTAATCTTACTTGTGAGTTATGATATTGATATAACTTTATTAAACTGTGTCGGGAACCTTGTTCAAGTTAGGTCGAGTCGGGTTGGGTCGGGCCGATCTTGGCTCACTGGGCCAAATGAAAAAAAATCTAACCTATATGATTTTTGTGATACTTTTTTGGACTGCTAGCGGATAGAGGTGACAAAGAGACGGGCTAGCCCAGCCCTGCCCACTCCGAGTCCGATGGACTTTTAGAAGAAAAAATAAATAAGTCTAATCGGGCCGATTCGAAATTTTGTTGAGCCAAAATTAATTATGGCACATTCATATCCAAATTAATGTCATATTGTGAAATGATCGGGTTGGGCTAGCCTAATTTTGGGCGGGTCAACAAGCCCGGCCCAAGTTCGGCCACTACAACAATGGGCCTAGGCTGAGCTAGGTCTATTATTTCGACGGGCTTGAGTCGGTGTGATACTTTACATTATAATATAATTTAATTTAAAAAAATGATCATTACATTTCTTAAGGATACCAACCGTAGGAATTGAATCACTTGGTCTATTCCTTTTCCATCCTCATTTCATTCTTAAGTTCATTCCATTTATGCTAAATTTTATTCCAATATACAAGTCATCATGTAAAAGTCGCTAGGCGCTAGTCGGCCGGTGAAGAGGGGGGACTAGCGCCTAGGTGGCTAGGCGGATTAAAATTATAATGCTTTTTTTATTTTTTTAGTTTTACTATTTTTAACCTATAGACTAAAGTACAAATTACATAAACATATATTACTCGTAATTTCATTATCAAATTTATGATTAAACATATAATTTACTAATTAATAGTATAAATTCCATAAACTTAGTAGTCTTTCAAATAAATTTCACAGTCTATAATAAATTTTCATAAATTTAAACAAGAAATACGTAAATTTGAACATAAATAAATTAAATATAAAAATTTAAAGTTCAAACTCTAAATACCTAATTAAATCCGCCCAGCCCGCCTAAAAGCTGACTATCCCGCCCAGCCGCCTAGCCCACCTAGATGGCCAACTAGCCCGCCTAGGCGCCGATTAGCGCCCGAGAGCCCAAAGACCAACGACTAGCCAAAAGTCGGGTCGGCCATGGTCCGCCTAGGTGGCCGTCTATGCGATTTTTAGAACACTGGTTCTGATCGCATTTTCTTTCAATTTTTATTAATCACATTTCTTTCAAAAAAAAATCTTTCTTTCATCTACCTCCCTAGGCATATTTATTTTTTTCATCTAATCATTATGCACATTTCTTTGTTTCTTTTTTTCTTTATCATTTCTCAATAATCACATATCTTTAATTTTCCTTTCATTAACACTTTATGCACATTTCCGTTTCTTTTATATTCTTTTTTATCTCTTTCATCTTATCCCTAAGCAAAAAAAAAAAAAAAAAAATTTCCTTTTACTTTTTAATGCTAATAGCATTCTTTACTTTTTCTTAGTATTCTATTCAAAAGAGAAGATTTTTTTTTCCTTCCATTTTCATAATTCAAAAGGATATTTTCCTTTCATTTTTAATAATTCAAAAGGATTATTTTTTCTCCCTTTTATTTTTATATAATTATTAAAAGTACCCGTATAAAAAAGAGGGTAAAAGGGATCCGATCAATAATGCATTTTTTTTTAATCAATTTTAAATTATATACAATTTTTTTATGTTATTATGAGTTGGACCCCATTGAATGAAATTCCTAGCTTCGTCACTGCCTAGCAGTATCAAAGTATGTCATGGTGTCGGTTTGGGATCCTGATTCGCCATGAAATAACTAGAGCAATTCCGTCTCGGTTGCGGCTTGCGGGGATTCAGTTTCGTAAACAACATTTATATTCAATTTGGTCATGTATTCCTACAATTTAGAATTAATGTTTTCACAAATGCATAAAAAACACACACTAGTATTGCTGTTACATATGCATGTGCTATGGTTTAATATAATCAAGCAAAAATAAATATATATTAATTAAAATAATAATTGTATGAATTATTTGAATTAAGTGCGTCGTCATATGGATTTTAGTATAATCGACCCGGCCCATTTAGTCTTAGCCCAAATTTAATTTGGGCCAAATATCCTTATCCAATTCTACAAATATTCACAAAAACAAAATAAAATTAAAAAATAAAATAACAAAACTTCCTATCCGAAGAAATTGCAGAAAGACTCGAACTTTATCATTATCTTGTTGTAGCCATGACTACTTCTTTACTCTCCCTCTCCTCCCCTTCTCCTTCCACGGCTACTCCTCATCTTCGCCTATTATCTTCTCATTTCAAGGTACCCTTTCCCCTAAGCCTTGAATTTCTTCTCAATTTCTCTGCAGTTTTTTTTTAATTCTTTGTTTATTTGTTGAGTGAACAGGGCAATGTAGGAGCTCTGAGGGCAAGCGCATCTCCATTTCCGTCCATAAACCTCTGCCACCACGGAGCGAAGCCGCGGCAGCCACTTCTGGTTCAGAATTCCGCCTCCGGCGTCCAGGAATCTTCTGGAAGCGTCCAGAATGCGCGGTTTCGCCTCGACAACTTGGGCCCTCAGCCGGGGTCGCGGAAGAAGACGAAGAGGAAGGGAAGAGGGCACGCCGCCGGTCAGGGCGGGAGCTGCGGGTTCGGGATGAGGGGTCAGAAATCGAGGTCCGGTCCCGGCGTGAGAAGGGGATTTGAAGGGGGGCAGATGCCTCTCTATCGAAGAATTCCCAAATTGAGGGGAATTGCTGGAGGTATAATTTCTGTTTTTGCAGCTCCACTTGTTTTCTACTGTGTTATCAAGATTAATCTTGTGGATTAGTAGTGTATTTAATTTTGCTTAATTTTGTTTCGTTCTGGGTTCAACAAGTTTGGTGGTGTTGATTGCTTGAGTTTTGGGTACTTCTTGGAGAAGAAAAATGGCAGAAAATCATGTGTACACTTGATGGTTTTTTTATATGAGTGAAATTGTGATGTTCAGAGTGGAACCATCTTTATGTTTCTTTGGAATCAAAGAATGTGTAGTTTCTTCAGAATGAAAGACCTTTAGGCTTAGAGGAGGATCTTTCTTAGTTTTTCTTAATGTTATCATGTAATTCAAAGTACATTTTTCTTGAATCTGCACGCTTAATTAAGTTCCCGAATTTGGATAGGTGGAAAATGTAGTGTTCTGAGTTTAATCCAAACAGTGTTTCTTTTGCCTTATGAGTTCTTGAAAGCGACACTAAACATAGTTTAGGGTAGAGTTCTTGCCAAACTTCATACTAATCTTCTGCTCAAGTTGAGAATTTAGGCAAAAATAGAAGATTTTTCTCAATGCATTATTCGTTGCCTGGTTTAAGACATGGTATAGTTTGTACGAAGTGTAGCCTGTGAGTGCATTCACACATGCAGTTGGAGGCTCTATCTCTATGCAATCAGGATATGTTTGTGAGTGATTGTCTCGGTTGCCCAATTCTCTTTCGTGTAAAGTTTTGAATTAAGTGTTCACAGTATTCATTCAAATTGAGGCTTATAGCATCTGATTCTGTCATCCATTTAGAATTTCTGTAATCTTTTCCTGAAGGAATTGTCCTTGGACTAGTCTTGCATTGGTGGACTATAGTCTGGATTAATTTTTTCAATATTTAATAAGTAGATATTGGTCTCAACCCATTGTGTATTTTAAGTAATTCTGATACTAATGTGGGTTACTTTCGTTTATCTAGGCATGCGTGCTGGATTACCAAAGTATGTACCGGTGAACTTGAAAGATATCGCAGAAGCTGGATTCGAAGAAGGAGAAGAAGTTTCCTTGGAATCCTTGAAGAGCAAAGGTCTGATAAACCCATCAGGAAGGGAAAGAAGACTTCCTCTTAAGGTAACAAACAATTATTTGCTAAAATGTTGGGTATTCGTTGTCCTTACTTGAAATTAGATTTTGTTTTATCATGAACATGAAGATTTGCTGATGAGAGTGAGTGCTAGAGTTTTAGTGATTTGAAAACTTGTTATAATCGTTACTTGAAGATCATTTATCAGTTTTTTGTTCTTTCGTAATTGTATGATTACTGGAAATACTTCCGAGATTAGTAATCTCTATGTATATTGAAGTATGCATGAATGGCTGGTATGTAAAGAAAGAAAACTTCCGGGCTCCCTTCTCGTACTTTTACATATAATGTGACCTATATAACTTAAGTACTGCTGTTCTTTTAGCTTTCTAGTTTATCTTCTTGGTGAGATAATGAATTAATGATAATGGTTCGACAAATAGAAATAGCTTCGAACAGAAAAAAAGTTTCGTCATACAATGAAATCGTCCAACTCATTATATCCTTCCATTTGAAACTATGGCTCATTGCAACTGTTATAGCACCATATATTCATGCAGTAATACGTTCGACAAAAACTTCAGGAAGTTTGATTTCTTTTGAACTTTTGGAAATTGTTATATCTTATGATTATCTTCTCATATAACCACTCTTGCTTCAGATCTTGGGCGATGGAGAGTTGAGTGTAAAACTCGAGTTCAAGGCCCGGGCCTTTTCAGCAGCAGCAAAAGAGAAGATTGAGGCAGCTGGTAGTTCGTTGACTGTTCTTCCTGGGCAGAAGAAATGGGTGAAGCCATCTGTCACCAAGAATCTCGCACGTGCTGAGGAATACTTCAAGAAGAAACGAGCTTCGGCTGAGTGGACCGAACCTGCTTCTGCTTGAGCCTCAAATTCCCAGCAAGATGAGATATGTAAAGCAATTATTTATTGATGTTTCTTCAACCTTGAATGTTACTTTGGTAGGTTTTTTGGCGCTGAAACTTGATTGAATATTTGTTGAATCCTCTTCTAATTGAATCAATGATTCATACGGCAGGTGTTTGGTATAGTTGCAGCAACCTTTCAGTTTCAAATAAAAAGTTAGTCCCCATTATCATCTTCCCTTTTTTTCTTGAAATAAATGCCCAACTTTAACCGGTCAACCAGAAAAAAAACCTCTTTTAACTATTTCCTCCGTCCACCAAGAAGAGTGAGAAAAATGCACCGTAATAAACAATGTACAAATCAATTATATCCTTATTAAAATCCATGTCGATCAAATCGGGATTAAGTTTTTGGAGACGAAAGGAGTAAAATGTTGGGTTTTTTTTTTTTTTTTTTTTTTTTTTTAAATAACAAGAATAGAGAGATAAAGTATAAAGTGTGGTGTGTGGTCATTAATTAAAATAAAAATAGTGCATTTTTCTTGGACTGATGAAAATGATAAAAGTACTAAAGTATTCGTGGACGGAAGGAGTACACTATAATGTAATCGGCCGTGGAATTTTATTTTATACTCCCTCCGTTTTATTTCACTTATCTTGTCTCATATCACTTGTTATATTTCCTAAAATAGAAAGAATTAGTCATTAAATGAACCACTAATCATTTCATCATTCATTCACCTATCAGCACGTATCTTAATATAATTTAAATCGTAAAAGTTTAAATTATCATAACTTGCTCGTTTGTTCTCCGATTTTTACGATTTTTATACCAAATTAAAGGTCTTGATACGATCTTTCATTTAAGATCAGACATCAATATATTTTTATACATTCATGATGCTATAATTTTAAAATAATGAAATTCACATTAAAATATAAATAATATATTTTATCTCTAAACAAACTCTTATAAAATCTCGTGCCGAAAAGCAACAAGACAAGTGAATAGAACGGAGGGAGTAGCCAACTATATATATTGATACGTAAATAACAAGTCAAAAAATTAGCGCTATGTTGTGTTACATGGCTACTATGTAGGATAAGTTGAGTGGAATTAAGAAAAAATGTCGGATAACTTTTAGTTAGAGATAAAATGTATTTTTTTTAATTTTTTTAATCAAATGTATGTATATGATAAATTTTCAAAAACGCCTTTGGTAAATAATTTTTTCTATTTAGATTTTAATTTTCTTTATTAGGGATTATTAGCTTTTAAGAATTTATTTTTAGGGCATGATATCTTTCATGAGAAAAAGTTAGATAAGATAAAAATAATGAATCTAGCCAAAGACAATTTTATGGCAATGGGAGGTGGGATAATTTATCAAAGAAAAACAGTGGGTCAGACATATTTTTCGACTTTTCTTGACTTTCAACCCATTGCACGTCGGCAAAACTTCAACTAAAAATAAAAAAAAAAAATTACAAATTACAATTAATATTTTATGCTGACGTGTCGCGAAATTTAAAGATACCGGAATCGGAAATATTCCGTCCACCGGCAACGATCACACCGGCAACCTGCACTTTTTTCAAAACAACTAATCATTTTATATTTATTTATTTTCTTGCTTAATTTTCGTATTTCAAAATACAACTCTTAATTGATCTCCATGGACGGCGCCATACATTTCAATTCTCTGCAGCTTGGGATTGGCCTAATTAAATTTTTTCAATTTAATCGTACACCACGTTTTTGATATGCGATCAACTATTTATATTCCTCAAATATAGTGCTTTTACTTCCCACTTTCTCCATCAAGCTTCCGTCCATGGACCTCGCTCTCGCCTCGACTTTCTTGCCTCGTCCTCCGCCGGAAAATACCCGCTTCCGCCGCAATATTCCCGCACCCTTTTTACTGCGGCGCCAGCTGACCCCGAAAAGACCGACATTTTCTCGGCGGACGGCGGCGGTGGCGGCGCTGAAGAGGGCGAAGATCGATGGGGTGAGCGATGAGCTGAACTCCATCGCCTCCCAGAATCTGGACCACGCCCCCGCGCGCAGAAGGGTGCGATCGGCTTTCTCCAACGTTCAGCTGCAGCTGGATCATATACTTTTTAAGGTTTTGATTTTATTTTTATTTTTTTCGTGATTTTTTTTCCGATTATTGAGGGTTTTTGGATTCTTGTTTCTGGAGATTTTTCTTGAGGTACGAGGTTTTGAGTTTTTTGTTATTTTTTTTTGTTCTTGATCGTGGTGTGCAGATGGCTCCAGCTGGGATCAGAACGGAGGAGGTGAGTTGTGAACTGGAGCTCCCATGGCTGATCTTGAAAAATTAATTTCTATTTTTTCCATAATTTCAAATCTATTTTACCTGTGATTCAGAAGCTTATGTGATTTTAATTTTTATCTTGTGTTGATTCTTGCTGCTTCAATATTCTTATCATAGAAGTATAATCAAGATTCAAGAATTGATATCAAAGGGGAAAGCTAAAAATCCAGAACATTTGAAAAATTGATGCTTGGAAGTTAACTGAATACATAATGTTTTCTTCCACCCTTTACTGAACTGATTCTGATTTTCAAGTGTATGATTTTTATTCAATTCTAGATTTATCTTAGTATAGTGATATGCAAACTCCATTTCATGGCCTAAAATGGGATTGCCTGAGCTTGAGGCAAATGTCTATTCCATTCCTTGGCATTTAGTTGAAAACTTTGTACTCTTGTTTGATTTGGAAGTTCCAACAACGTGGTTGAATTGATTACGACATGATTTGAACTTTGATGTAGTGGTATGAGGTTAACTCGGAAGGTCAAGAGATTTTTTGTAAAAGCTGGTTGCCTAAGCCCGGTGTACGGATCAAAGGGTCATTATGTTTTTGCCATGGATATGGTGACACCTGCACATTTTTCTTTGAAGGTTTGATTTAGTGCATAGATATGTCTATTTATCGTTGAATTGGATGTTCGTTATCTTATATGCTCGAGTTTTAGGCATTGCTAAGCACATAGCTGCATCTGGTTATGGTGTGTATGCCATTGACCATCCTGGTTTCGGTCTTTCTGAAGGATTACATGGCTATATCCCTTCCTTTGACGCTGTAGTTGATAATGTCATCGAGCAATTTACAATAATGAAAGGTGAAATTCCGACACAGCAATGGAGCTACTATGTTGATGAGATGTTACTTTTCCTATGAAATTTGTAGTTAGTTACCGATTTTGTGTTGTGATATGCTTAGGAAGGCCAGAGATCCGAGGGCTGCCTCGTTTCTTGTTTGGTCAGTCGATGGGAGGAGCCATTGCTCTCAAAGCACTTTTAAAGAAACCGAATGAGTGGGATGGCATAGTTCTTGTTGCTCCTATGTGTAAAGTAACTTCACCATTTTCACTATCATTACTATCTCTAATTTCATCACATTATAACATGATTTCCTTGTTGTTGGACTAATATAAGATTCTTTTTTTTTTTTTCAGATCTCGGAGGAAATGAAGCCTCCAGTTCCGCTCCAGCAAGTACTCATCTTCTTATCAAAGGTCATGCCACAGGCGAAGCTCGTGCCACAGAAAGATTTAGCAGACTTGGCATTTAGAGAGTCGACCAAGAAAAATATGGTTTATCCTCTTTCTTGAACTCTTAATTTCCATTTTCAGTATGTGCAAAGACGAGCTTCCATATCCTTAAAATGCACAAACTTCCCCGTTTCTAGGCTCCGTACAATGTGATCAGTTACTCAGACCAGACGCGGTTGAAGACTGCTGTCGAGCTGTTGAACGCCACAAAGTACATCGAATCTCAGGTTGAGAAGGTGAGTACTATCTAGCTTGAAGAAAAAGATGGAAAGTATTTTTTTGCGTTGAACGATGATTTGTGAGGTTCGGATTCATGATAGGTCGACACTCCAATGCTGATTCTTCACGGAGGTGCTGATAGGGTGACCGATCCTCGTGTGAGCCGGTTCTTATACGAAAGCGCTTCGAGCAAGGACAAGAGTCTGAAGATTTATGAAGGTGGATTTCATTCTATTCTGGAAGGGGAACCTGATGATGTGATTTTGGCTGTTCTTGATGATATTGTTTCATGGCTTGATTCTAGGACAACTTTTAGATAGATACATTTTTTTTTTTTTAATTTATTTATTTTTGATTTCTTATAAATAAGATCTAATTGTGATAGTGTGTTAGGTTGAAGAATTTAGGATCTGTGATTTGAGCTATTTGGTAGAGAGGAAATGAATGTGTCAAATTAAGATATGGAAGTTGGTGATTAATCACTTTTATCCTTTTGTTTTATTTTTATACTATCTCCGTCCATGACTTTTGTACCTCAAGTTTTTTTTGAGGTTTTGTAATAATGGGTTTTAATGTGAACTTTTAGAATATAATTTTTTTCCACAGGAATTACAATAATAAGTGCAAAAAAATTGGAGCAAGTACATCTTATTTTTGCGATCACTCACAAAACAAATGGCTTACACTTACACACACATACTTAAAATAACTTGAACCCTCAACTAATCGTCTTACTATTTGTACTAAGTTTCGGTTTGAATATGCAGTTTGTCGTTTAAATTTTAGTCAAGCAAATGTTTTAGGGGTATTTAAAAGATATGGCCAATTATTTATTTATTTTAATGGTTTTGAAAATATTGTCAAATAAATTTTCAAAGGAAAGAATTATGAGATAAATAGACAAAGACGTTCTTTTAAATGCACTTTAGACTTTATAGGGGAGAGAAATGATATATATGCTACTCACTTAATGGTGTACACCTTCGTCGTTTCTTCGATTTGACATTATTTTGTTCGATTTTTTCGTTTGTTTTATATTCTAGTATCATAGAAATTAATATAGAAATAATTAAATCTACAAAATAAATAAAAATCAAAGCTCGATTTGTTCTTTTTTCCATCTAACATAAAAAAATGAGTAATATGACAAATCGAGCATTGATTTTTATTTATTTTGTAGAATTAATGATTTCTATATTGATTTCTATGATACTAGAATATAAAACAATCGAACAAAATAATGTCAAATCGAAAAAATGACAAAGGTGCCCACCATTAAGTGAGTAACATATTATTTCTCTTATAGGGGATGATGATTCGATTTGGAAGAGAAAAAAAAAAAAAAAAAAAAAAGAAGAAGAAGAAGAAGAAGAAAGCACACACAAACAAAAATTGAAGGGAAAAAAAAGAAAAAAAAAGGCCAATTATATATTTTCTTTGTGGAATGTTGTAAATACTAGTTTAGTACCCGTCGAAATTCGACGGGGTCCAATTTTTCAGTAAAAGTTAAAAAAAAATTAATTATTTATTTCAAAATTATAGTACTTCAAAAATTCATTTAAAATTCGACAGAATCAGTTACAATTTTTAAGTAAAATATATATGAAAAATATACTCCCATTCGTCCACCAAAAGTTGTAGTATCCCGTAAAAGATTTTTTTAAATATCCATTGGTGATATAATATTTCTCGGGTATTTTATAATATTGGTTCAACCATTTGAGAGTAACATTAGTTTATTGGCAGCTGTATTCATTTTTAATGTAACATTTTTTGAAAACTACGTCGCCCGTTGTTTGGGTCAACGGTTTTGAGTGATAACATTTGTTGGGTTGCATTTCTAATATTTGTTGTGTTGCATTTCTCAAGTCGAGTGGCTATATTCATTTTGAATATGAAGCCGCCCGTTATTTGAATTATCCGTTGAATATATAATATTTCTCGGGTAATTGTATTTATATTGAATATGAGCCGCCCGTTGTTTGGTTCAATCATTTGAGGGTAAAATTTGATCGAGTAATTATATTCATTTTGAATATAAAGTCGCTCGTTGTTTAAAATATCCATTGGATGTATAATATTTCTCGGGTGTTTATACTCATTTTGAATGTCAAACCGCCCGTTATTTGGTTCAACCATTTGAGAGTTCCATTAGTTTGTTGGCAGTTGTATTCATTTTTAATGTAATATTTTTTTAAAACTACGTCGCCCGTTGTTTGGATCAATGGTTTTGAGTGATAACATTTGTTGGGTTGCAATTCTCAAGTCGTCCGTTGTTTGGATTATTCATAAACATCTGTGGGGTTGCATTTCTCAAGAAATGTAGGCATCTTCATCTATATTGTAAATTTTGAAATATCAAAACTTTCAAACAAACCGAGAGTGTTCTTACAATTTGATATAAATTAATGAGTAATCGTAAATACGTTTGAGACATATTCAATATTTTCTATAATTTTTTTGAATTATTTAGAATTAATTATTAATTACTATAAAGCTAAACAATGAAAATTAGGGAAAAGGTAATCAAAATTATATAAAATTCCACCATGATTCTTAAACTTACAATTTAAACGTGGGCATAAATTGAAATAATCATATTTATATTAAAACTTGTGATCTGTCATTATGATCAAAGTATTATCAACTCATTACTATAAGTTTTGATAGAATATATGATATTCGCCCATCAATATCATGTTAAGTAATTTAACTTTTTAGTGATCTTAATTGCAAATTATCGTTAATCATGCATATTTCAATTTCTTTTAGTCTTAATAAATTAAATTGCCCCTTTTTAAAATTGAAATGCAATTTATACCCCTTTTTTAAAATGTATGTTGAAAGTGCCCCTTTTATTATTTTAAGTATAAATTTGTGCAAATCACATCAACCAATCAATTCACCTTGTGACTCAACAAATGTGGCATGTCGATTCATGCATGAAAAAATTTCATGCATGGTATATATACTTCTTATCCCTGCTTTATATACAATCTGATTCTCAAAGCTTCAATTTATCAGAACTAACAAACAAAAAAGATGTTGTAAAAATTATTTCCGAATAGAAGTGAAGCAAGAATAGTTTGGTCGGAAATTGACTGCAGAAGGAGTTTAAGAATTAGTGAGGTAATAATTTTTTTTGTAAGCTGCATTTCTTCAATAAATTTAGATAATTAACAATTTAAACTTAATTAGGTGAATTATTCTAGAATAGAAGTGAAGCGAGAAAAGGTTGACCGGAAACAGACTGCAACAGAGGTGTTCAACAATTAGTGAGGTAACAATATTATTGTTTATTAAATTATTTTATCTATAATTACATGTTTAATTTCTATAGTGTATAGTGTATGTATACAAATGATTAATTTCGGTTTTAGTACTTTTAAATTCAATAGTTTAAATTTAATTTCTTTAATTAATCTCTTAATTCATGAAATATTGTTGTTCTTATTAATATAATATATGGATTGAGTTTAAAAAAATGATTCAATGCATAAAAACTTATCCACCGCCGGCAAAAGTGGCCGGATCTCTCCCACCGCCGGCAACCTTGTGTCGCCGGCGGTGGGAGAGATCCGGCCACTTTTTCCGGCGGTGGATAGCATATTATTGTTTATTGAATTATTTTATCTATAATTACATATTTAATTTCCATAGTGTATGTATAAAAATGATTAATTTCGATTTTAGTACTTTTAAATTCAATAGTTTAAATTTAATTTATTTAATTAATCTCTTAATTCATGAAATATTATTGTTCTTATTAACATAATATATGGATTTAGTTTAAAAAAATAATTCAATGCATAAAAACTTATCCACCGCCGGCAAAAATGGCCGGATCTCTCCCACCGCCGGCGACACAAGGTTGCCGGTGGTGGGAGAGATCCGGCTAATTTTGCCGGCGGTGGATAGCATATTATTGTTTATTGAATTATTTTATCTATAATTACATGTTTAATTTCCATAGTGTATGTATAAAAATGATTAATTTCGATTTTAGTACTTTTAAATTCAATAGTTTAAATTTAATTTCTTTAATTAATCTCTTAATTCATGAAATATTATTGTTCTTATTAATATAATATATGGATTGAATTTAAAAAAATGATTCAATGCATAAAAACTTATCCACCGCCGGCAAAAGTGGCCGGATCTCTCCCACCGCGGCGACAAAAGGT
Source organism: Mentha longifolia (assembly GCA_001642375.2). Classification (NCBI taxonomy): domain Eukaryota; kingdom Viridiplantae; phylum Streptophyta; class Magnoliopsida; order Lamiales; family Lamiaceae; genus Mentha; species Mentha longifolia. The sequence goes on along the minus strand of CM038112.1, from coordinate 40,093,246 downwards.
TGCCGGCGGTGGGAGAGATCTGGCCACCTTTGCCGGCGGTGGATAGCATATAGAACTCTGCATAAAATCAACTCTCAATTGCCCTCAATGATATCACATTTCACCGCTAGTGTCACTTAATTTCTAACCACTAGCTGTTTCTTTGGCATTATAGAGGGGCGGCGGTGAGTGCGGCGCTGAGAGGGAGGCAGCGGTGAAAGGCTGCGGTGAGAGGGCGGCGGCGGTGGGAGCTCTGAGAGGACGGCAGCGGTGGCAGCTGTGAGGGTGGGGGCGGGGGTGAAGTGAGAGGGATAGGCGGGCGGTGAGAGTGGCAGGGGTAGTCGGCGGCGCAGAGAGAGGAGGAGGCGGGCGGCGGTGGTGAGAGTGAGAGGAAGGCGGGCGGTGGGCGGTGGATGAAGAGTTTCAAGAAGAAGAAGAAGAAAGACTTTGGGCGGTGAAGAAGTTGGGCGGTGAGGAAGTGAAGTGTTTGTAGGTTTTTTTTTTTTTGTCGTTTTCAGTTTGTTTTTAGCTGTTTGTTTTATGAGGAAGAATCAATTATGTCTGCAAAAGCTTCCCACTCCAATTTCCAAATGAAAGACTTGGGAATAAAATAATAAAGAGGGACATTTATCACATACAAATTAAAAAGGGGATATTTATCATATTTTGATTTTCAAATAGGGCATTTAAAATTTTCACCCTTTTTCTTTTATATGACCAATGGACATTTAGAAATAAGTTACAAACACGACAACAAAAATAAAATTTAATATAAAATACATATTCTAATAAAAAAAGAAAGTGAAACACGTTCACACTATTAATTTAATATACATACAAGATAAAAGATATCAAAGATATGTATCAAGATATGCATAAATATGAAGATATATTATAATATGATATATATAAATTGAATAAATTATTGCCTAATATAGCCAAAGCCACGAGAATTTAACAAAATAATCAAGAAAAATCGTGGTTGATCGATCTTTATTTTGCTATTATATATATATATATATATTAGTTATTCTTCCTCTGAAGACGTATTCTCTCACTAGTGGTGGTGGCAGCCAAAAATTCCTAAAGTAATTTGCTTTTTTTCGACTTTGGGGGAAGTATTTACAAGTTTTTACTTTTCTTTTGGCTAATTTTAAACACAACCCCTAATAGCCCCCTTATTTAAAAAATTAATAAAAAAATAGAAATTACCGATTTATCCTCATAGCCCCCAATTAAAATACTAATAAAAATAAAAAACTAATTTCTTATGTATAACCCCCAATTAGATTTCTAATAAAAACCCTGCAAACAACATCCAAAAAAAAAAAAAAAGATATTGTTCATCATCTCTTCATGTTTTGGTAATTCATCAAACGCAATTGATGTCGATTGTCTATATGGATCGAAAAATAGTATAAGGCAAGGTAAAATTCCCTCCAATACCGCTCCACAAAAACAAATCAATCGAATATCAATTATGATCCCAATTTCACCAAAACAAAAACTATTTAGAAGACGCGGATGTTTCAACTTTTTATCCTATTGTTTTTTCTTCTAATTTATTCGAGGGGGGCGCCTCTAACTTCTTTTGGGGTTTTTTTTTTTTTTTTTCCTCACAAAATGTTTGTCACTTTTGTCAGAAAATAGATTTACGATGCATTAATTTGTTTTAACTCTGGTAGAGCAAGTCTTTGTTTCTGAAGAGAAAAACAAAGAAATTGAGTATCTTTTGTTTTCTATAAGATCACAAAAAGATTCTTTTATGTAGGTATATGTAATCGTGTGTGTATGTGTGTGTGTGTGTGTGTGTGTGTTTTTGTTTTTTCAATCTGACTATTATTTCTTCAGATATCTGGTGGCTATAGGGTTAAAACTGTATATCAAAACTTGAATAGATTCGAATTTTAATTTGAGGCTACAGGGTTAAAATTGTATATGAGTAATATTATTATGATTATTTTTTAATTAGGGGCTATAAAGAGTGAAATGGGGGCTATGTTTAAAATCACCCTTTCTTTTTTGTTCCTTTTTAGTGGGCCATGCTAATTCGGCCCGGCCCAAACTTTTGATCTTGGGCTGGCCATATTTTAATTAGGCCTAAAGAATTCGGGTTGGTGGGCAAAATATCGACTCCTTTACGACGGATCTGGAGCCCGTGATTTTCAATGAATAAATTGGACAAAAATTTGGATGAGGTCGGCCACATAGTGTGGCCCGGTCAAAGTGTCCATCTTTATACAGAAAAGTGTTAATCTATACGAATAAAAGTGTCAATCTTTAACATAATTATTTTACGAATAAAATGTCAATTTTTAAAAGTGTCAATCTTTATACAGAAAAGTGATAATCTACACGAATAAAAATGTCAGTGTTTTAGCCGTCTGCACGGTGCCTCTGGCTGACCCAAGTGTGTCCCATAAATTGTGGAATGCCTATAGTACATAGTTAAATTAGAATTTCAAATCTTAATAATAGAATTTCAAATCTTAATAGTAAATTTTTGTTCACAAAAATTATTTTTATGATTTCCGACTGAATTTGAGAGTTGACATTCCTTAGAGAAAGTCAAAATTGAATAAATCTCCTTCCCCGTTTCAGAATCAGTCGCGAGCCCTAAATCAATTTCAGAGTCTCGCTATCACCACTAACCGCCGTGGAGTTCCAATTAATTAATTGTGCTTTGTCGTCAAAATTCCTACAACAGTTATTTTTAATGCATTTAATAATTTATTTAGAACTTTAGAAAAGTCCCTTGTTCGATGGAGAAGAGATTATTAATAACACCATCTTTACCAACAAATTATTTTATTCCTCACATATATTCAAGAAATAAGGCGAATTCGTTGAGACTAAGGGAGTATGATACTTCTTTATAATTAATACTCATTAATTACACAACAAAATCTGATGATTGAGTCATTAAACAATCAATTCCCAATTAGGAGTAATGATCCACTATCCACTGTAGACATGCATAATATGCCCACAGATGAAGTGACGATATTATATTTAAGTAATAAATTAATTAGTATACCTTATAAAAATAAACTCTACAAAAAAAAACTAAACTCTACCAAAAAAAGCTAAACCCCAAAAAGAAAAATCATTAACGTGGCACTGTCACGTCAACCGTGGGCACATTAAGCGTGCCCAGAGTGGGTAGGGAGCATTTCTGTCCCAATTAGAACGCAAAGATAAAAAAAAAAAAAATAGATGATTGAAATTAGATGCAAAACGCTAGTGCAGCTATGTAACTTTTATATGACATACATTTAATTCAATTTTCTTTTAAATCATGACAAATGCTACTGAATTTCACCTTATAATAGAAACTGTTTTTCTAATTAATTAAATCTAAAAAATACTCGAAACGAGTAGAAAATCATCCTTCTCGTTCTCGGGTCGATGAAAATGGAAAAGGCTGTAATTTGGTTGAGTTTCGATTTCCCAACAATATATATATTTACAACATAGTATGAATTATTGTATTTGTCACCAATAAATGTTACGGAGTAGTTTTTTGGTAGGTTAATTGCATTTAATTGAAATGGAGTGTTTATATTTAAAAGGTGGTCCAAAAGTGCATGTGTTTGGTATAATGCAGTAACCTTTCAATTTCAAATTAAAACTACTTTACCAATTCTATTTTTATTTCAAGAAATAACCCCTTGCCATTTTATGCCGACGCAATGCACATAGTAGTATAATTTTACTGTTTTTCAATCTTTAATTTTTTATTTTTTATTTTTTTTAGAAAGGGGAAAAGTAAATTGCATATTGTCCATGGCATTTGGAATTAATTTTTTTAATCACTTGTCTGAACTTCTGAATAAATATAATGTCAGTTCAGTAATCAAGGTAAATGTTAGAATAGTCTAATACTTTTTAAATAGTCTAATTGTGACTAATTGTGATAAGCATGCCCTTAGGTAGACAAGAGTTTGCTACGACATATATCAAGTCTCAACCGCCAAGATATTTTCTTGAAATAAAACATGTGGTGCCTAACTTTTACTATTATTATTATTATTATTATTATTATTATTATTATTATTATTATTATTATTATTATTATTATTATTATTATTATTATTATTATTATTATATTAATCTCAAATCAATGCATAATTGTACGAAAAAAAATGAACATTCAAGCTAAATTGGTACTCCCTACGTCCCCATATATGTGTACTTATTTCTCATTTGGGACATCCCCCATACATTCCATAAATAGAAAGATTACGTTACCAAAATTATTTATTCACCCTCATTTTATTCTTAATCTTCTCAATTTCTACCTACTTTTCTCACTTTCTCCCTACTTTATCTTATTTTTTCCCCTTTACACCAACTTTGTGTTAAACTACGTGTCGTTTCTCTCCGCACATATATAGGGGATGATGAGAGTAATTATTAATAGATCAAATTTAAAACTTTGCCGTTTTACTCATAGACACATGCATGTTTGTTCCAATTTGTGGTGAAATTATGTTAATAAACCCAATATATATTTGAAGAAAAAAAAAAAAACGTTGTTGATTTAGAAAAATTAGCCAACTATATATTTGAAGAAATAAAACGTTGAATATTTAAGTTTTTTGCTACAAAGCAGCAGGCAATGTGACTTATCACATGTACAATAATGCATGTTGGATTTCTATACGAAATCATCCTTTTCTTTTTTCTTTTTTTAAAACATGAAAGTAAATAATAGTAGTACATTTTTGGTGGATTCGACAAGCCAATGTGAATAATTGAATGCAATTGCTTTTAATGCTTTATGATGGATCTTGTTTCAACATTAAAATGATTTCCATATAACTTGTTCTTTTCAAAATGATGCTACGAATCACTATCTGTAGTCTATTTGGATTTTTTTTTTTTTTTTCCAAAAATCACCTTTTTTTTTTTACATTCATAAAAATTTTATACTACAATACAAATCTGTGATATTCCTTAAAGAATGACAATATTTTTTAATACCAATTGTAAATCACTAACTATATAGATCGCGGCATATTGCATATAATAAAAACGTGAGAAGCAGTATTCCTTATCTCCACAAGTTGCCCATTTCAATTCTTCTTCTGATGATCTATCCCACATCAACATCCTCGGCATCAATACTGCTTCAAGAGGAGCAAAGTTCTTCCAAATTATTTCAAACTCTTTTCCCTTGAGTCGAACATCTTGGCACAGTGGCGGAGCCACCCTTAAGCAAGGGTTGGCTGAAGCCTACCCCATTTTTAAAAAAAAATTATTATTAGTTCTTGTTGTATATATCAACGTCGGAGATTATTGCCATGAGCCCATGCCAATTTTTGAGGATAGAAGAGCGGCCAGTATCTTGTACGTCATCCAGTCCACTCCATCTGAAATTCCTGGCTCCACCCCTGTCTCGGCATGTCAACTAAGGGATTTCATAAGATCAGAAATATGTACATATAAATTGAATCAAATTATATATATATTCCAAAAATTGAAAAACAATAATCAGTGGATGAATATTTGATAGACGATTGAGCACATACTATGGTAGAACATAAAACATGAACTCAATCAAAAAAAAAAAAAAAAGGAAACCTAATTGGCCGGCGGTCGGCGTGCGCTATGACTTAATGATCAAAATTATCATGATGTTTTTTGCCTTTGATTGAGGAAAAATCAAACCATCGTAATCCAAATACAAACAAAAACTTGACCAACTCAGATTAAATATAATATAACCCATAATTATTTTTTCCCTATCGAAATATTTTTTATTTCTGTGCCATAATTAAGTACTATACATTTTCTTATAAATTTTAAAAAGCTCGAGAATATTTTTTTGCTGTAGATTTTTCATTTTTGAGCGCATGATATGCAAATTGCGTGAAATCAACTCCATTTTCTTGTTTCTTTATCTATCAATTTATTACCAATACTCCACAACTAGTTCTTTTGGCGTGCAATATTTAGTTACAGCGACAATATATTAATTTTTAGATTAAATTAATCAGTATTTTAATTGAATATCCATATCGTTTGAGCTAACGTAATAGGAACACGTACGTATATGTAGTATTCTAATTCATGCTTTCCTCAAATTTTTAAATTAAGGGTTTTTGCTTACATATTCCACTTCACTATATAATTTAGATTAACTAGTTTAGTGCCCGTCGAAATTCGACGGGGTCCAATTTTTCAGTAAAAGTTAAAAAATATATTTAATCATTTGTTTCAAAATGATAGTACTTTAAAAATTCATTTAAAAAAATACTTTCTAGTGCAGCGCTCGTCGTAATTCGACCGGAAATCACTTACAATTTTTAAATAAAATATATAAGAAATATACTCCCCTCCGTCCACCAAAAGTTGTAGTATCCTGTAAAAGAATTTTTTTTTTCTTTCAAAAAATCATTTTAAAACTCATCATTAAGATGCGTGGAAACGCATGCAAAAAAAAATGATCAACTTTTGGTGGACAGAGAGAGTATATAATGATTTTTACGGGATTGTATTGCGGCAATTTATAAGGGGAAAAATGTGAGCATTTATTTAAAAAAACAGATGATATAAAAAAATAGGTTAAAAGGAGAGATAATATTTTCTCATGTAGCTATATTTTTTTTTTAAATATCAAGTCATTCATTGTTCTATGTAATTCAAAAATCGGATAAAGAGGTGTAACATTTCTCGAATAATTCGAAAGTTAAAAAAATATATTTAATGATTTGTTTCAAAATGATAGTACTTTAAAAATTCATTTAAAAAATATTTTCTAGTGTAGCACTCGTCGAAATTCGACGGAATCACTTACAATTTTTAAGTAAAATATATAGGAAATATATTCCCCGTCCACCAAAAGTTGTAGTATCCCGTTAAAGATTTTTTTTTTCAAAAAATCATTTTAAAACCCATCATCAAGACGTGTGGAAATACGCGTCAAAAAAGAAAATGATCAACTTTTGATGGACAGAGAGTATATAATGATTTTTACGTGATAGTATTGCGGCAAATTTATAAGGGGAAAAAATGTGAGCATTTATTTTAAAAAATAGGTTAAAAGAAGAGATAATATTTTCTCATGTAGCTATATTCTTTTTGTAATATCAAGTCATTCATTGTTCTATGTAATTCAAAAATCGGATAAAGAGGTGTAACATTCCTCGAATTATTAGAAAAATATGTCAATTAGGTGTAACATTTCTTAGGTAGCTCATTTTGAATGTCAAGTTATTTATTTATTTATTTTAACTCTTTTATGCATGAGTTATCCTATCGATTCTCTAAAAAAAACCAATATGATTAACTTGCATAAAATACCTATAAATCAATTCAAGAAGTTATAAGTCCAAACAATCGAAATACAAAAATATAAAAATAGAAAAATACAAGAAAAATAGTTCAAGATAGATAATATTTCTGAAGTCACTCGTTGTTTACATTAACAAAAAAAAAATAGGTCAGAAAAATATGTAATTTCTCAAGTAATTTAAATGTCAGGACGAATATAATTTTTTATTTTAAGATTATAGACAGGCTGGTTAGGATCTATTCTAAAAAAAAAAATAGCATTAAACTGAATTTGAAAGAATAGATAAATGAGGTCTAGCATTACTCGGTTAGTTTTACTCACTTTGAATGTCAATCAGCCCGTTGATTATTGTCATAGAAAAATAGATTAGGAGAGATGTGATTAGGGAGAAAAAAAAAAAAAGCTCAATTAGAGGTATGATTTTTTCGCGTGGTTATATTTATTTTAACGTAAGCCGCCCGTCGTTTGATATAAATATTGATTGATAGAATGTCAAACCACCAATCAATTAGATGATTGTTAAGGAAGTTGACATTTCTCGGATATGTTTACTTATTTTCAATTCAAGTCGTCTATTAACTCTTTTAAATGTTGATTAAGGATTACTCCATGACATATAACTTTTTCTGTGAATGAAGTCATCTTCTCTTCATGTATATAAACTTAGTAAAATTTTATTTTGAGATGACTACATCATGTTTAAGTTTTCCTATTGATGAAGTTGTCTCTCTCAAAAATCGATTTGAGATAATAAATTAAACAAAAATCAATTTATTAATAAGACAAAATCATAAAATTAAACTTATCAAAAATTTAAATATTTCTAAAATAAATTAATACTCTGTATATATTTACTCCCATAATAGTATTATTTTATCTATAAAGGAAGGAAATACGGAGTAAAAAATATGGGCGATTTTTTTTAATTAGTTCAATAGGCTTTATCTATAACTAAAAAATTATTGTCATAAAAATTTAGTTATACGTATAAATATATGCAAATAATATTATCTATATATATTATATATACGCGTATAAACACACACACACACACACATATATATATATATATTATAATATTTGTAAACTATTTCACACCAATTTAAATAAATAAAAATTTAGAATATATAATAATAATAATAATAATAATAATAATAATAATAATAATAATAATAATAATAATAATAATAATAATAATAATAATAAATGATTGAGTATAAATAATTGAGTATACATAGATGATTTAAATTATGAGACATCTATTCAAATTGAAATTCTATGAAGACATATATATTAATCATATTAATATATTGATTAATTAGCCAAAATTATGAGAATTTAGCAAAATAATCAAAAAAAATCGTGGTTGATCGACCTTTAATTTGCTATTGTATATATATATATATATAGATAGATAGATAGATTTTAAAATCAACGGTTTCAATTGTTTTCTTTTGTAAAGTCACCAAATAATAATTTTAACTTTTTAATACTAGTACTTAATACAAATATGACGTGCGCGTAATTCCTCAATTGCATTATATCATTGTCCCTAATCCCTATAAATGCGTCATTATTTTTCTTGAATGAAATATATTTTTTTCTTAATGACACACTCCTTTCTCAATTAACATTTACCATGCACGTCAAAGTAATTTTTATTATATTTTGGAGTGTGAGCATTTTGATTCTTACTTTTAGAAAATAATATAACACTCAAATTTGATATTGCAGGATCAAAATTAAAAAATACCCAATTTTATAAAACTCTATTAAATATACCTACTTTGTAGCGAAGATACGAAAATGCCCTTGAATAGAGATAACTATCTTACATACACAATTGTACTTTTTAGAAATTTTGTGTAGACGTGTAGACAAAGAAAAATTATGTTTCAGCAACGGTAATTAAAGCGACGGTAGTTAAACATACATCGAAGAAAAATTAAGTTTCAACAACAGTAGGCATGGGTAATAATTATGACATAAAATTACACGTGTGGAAGATATATATATTTCAACGACATTAAATAAGTATACAACGAAGGAAAAATTACTTTTCAGGACGATAATTTAGCGATAGACAATATGATCTATTGTAACATTAAATTGTACATATAAAATGGTAAAAAAATTACCCCGATACATAAAGTGAAATCCATAAAATACTTCATAAGACAAAGGATATTTTAGAGAGTTTATCATAATAGTTGAAGAATTTGGTTATTATTTTAGGAAAGTTAAAAATATCAGTTTTAGTTAGGCCCTTGTAATACTAACAATTAAAGTAATTAGGTTGAGGATATAACTTTTTCTTTTCTACTTTTTATTTTACTTTTGTTAACTTAAGATTCTTGGAAGTGAATTACAGCTGCTGTCAACCCATACTTTCCTTCGCCAAGATTCAGACAACTTTGAATTTTTACAGGCGATTGCAGCAGTGAAAAAGAAGATTGCATAAATCATTTCATAGTAGTGTAAATATTCTTTTCACTTTTGAGCAAATTGGAGGAAACTGCATCTTTTCTTTGTTTTCCTCTATTTTAATTATTTCTTCCTTTCTTACTTCGTACGTTTTTAATTTTTTAATTATTATTATTTTTATTTTTTTTGGTTTCTGTAAAAAAATTTATTTCTGTAAAAACTTCATTACCATGTTTGCCACTACAATCATATCGAATTATAGTCAATTTGGACCAATTCATTTGTCTTACTTTTTGTGTAACCAAATCAGAAACATTATCATTGTTTGATACTATTTGTTATATATATTTTTCTAATCGATCGATCGTACCCGTTCCAAATATATCATAATTATTTGGGTGAACTTTAAATATACCCAAAATAAATAATTCTATAAGTTTTTTACCCACAAATTTAAAAGTATAAGTTTTATACTCAAAATTCTATGAAAAGACAATAATAACCTCCATTTTATTTCACATTAAAAATAAAACAAAAAGGATGTGGGCCCCACTTAACATTCATTCATAAAATTAAAAACAAACTTACCCCACTCTCTCTCTCTCTCACCCTTCTCTTTCACTCTCACTCTCACTCACAATCTCTCTCTCAAACCGTGCAAACCCTAGCCCCCCATTTTTTTTAACCGTGAGATTGTTGCCGGCGCCAAAGAGAAAAGAAACCATGGCCGATTCCGATCACAATTGGGGTTTCGAATCTGAAGGAGTCGAAGTTCCAACGCAGTTACATCGCCGAGTTTCGACGATGAAAGAATGGAAAAACCTTCCCCAGCCGCCGCCGCTGGTGAGTTTTTTCTAACCGTTTTTCTTTTTTTCTTTGATTTTTGAAAATTAATTGAATTTATAGTTCTTGAATTTGTATGTAATGAAGCATGTTTTGAGTTTTATGTTTTTTGGAATAGAATTATAATGTGTATAATGCATTAATCTTTCGATTTGTATGCTAAAAATGTGGATTTATGTGCTGTTTGAACTGGGTTTGAATCTGTAAAAATATGTTAAAATTATATACACGGTTTGGCTCATTCACGGTTTGAACTCGGTATTCACGGTTTGAGTGAGCTTAAACCGTGAAAAGTGTGACATGTCAGCAAGGTCACGGTTTGAACTTAAACCAAACCGTGTGTCAAGGTTTGATTTAAGTTCAAACCGTGAAAAAGCTATTTTCACGGTTTGAGCTTTTTCACGGTTTGAACTTAAATCGATTTAGCAAGATTGGGCAGGAGATTGAAAAATTCATAAACTTCACTAAATCTTTTAATATTTAATGGTTTTGCACTTTTCTTTTGCAGCCTAGGTATATGCCTCGTATTCAAGGATTCCCGGCTAAAATAAATGGTTACCAACGAGACCGAACAGTTCCGAGCATCATATATCATTTAAATCGCATTGGCAAATATGTTCTCTTGAGACAATTTGGCAACGAATCTCCATTTGGAAAGTTGCTCTTGCTTAGGAAGCTGGGGAATGCCAAGTGTGCCTTGCACAAGCTATTGTCTCGGGAGCTAGGAGGGGCGAAGAAGACATCGGAAGATCCAGCTCTATCCGATCCTTCGTCTCTGGCCTAGAGTGCTGCAGAAAGTTGGGTACTAGGAACAACATCCAACAATGACTAAGAGATTGGAATTTCTACAGCTCGTCTACATGCTCATGGAGTACCAATACATCCAAAGGGATGAGGTTTCATGCGATCCGTACTCTTGTGTGTACTTAGACATGATTTTCGGGCATCATAAGCCGTGCCTTGTGAATGTCGGTACAAAGTACATCACCAAGTACCGAGAACATGTTGGGAAATGAATTTTTTCACTATCCATCGATATGTGAACATTAGTTAAAACTCTTGTATTTTTGCACTTCTAGAATATTTCTATTTAAATGTATTTTTTTATTTCAATATCATTTAAAAAAATTATGTGTTATAATTCGAATTAGAATATTACTATCATTTATTAGAATATTTTCATTTAAATATTTAAATACAAAATTCACTTGTAATTTAGTTCACTATGTGCTCATAATACATCACTTAGAACTATAGTACACTATAGACTTGCCCAAGGGCCGGGCCCGGCGGTTTTGGGCCTCAAACTGTCGGGCCGCGGTCCTTAGGAGAACAACCCTAGCCCGGCCCTAGAGGGGTAGTCGCGGTTAGGGGTCGGGCCTGAAACCCGTCGGTCCCGGGCCGGGCCAAAACTGACGGGCCAAGGGCCGGCCTGCGAGCCCGCGCTATCCCAAAACAGGGGAAAGTGCTCTCGGCCTTTTGGCCGAATTTTAATTAATTTTTTTTTTCAACTTTCTTAATCTTTTAAATTTTATTCTTGTATAATTATTATTTTTATGAATAGAAAATGATAATTTTTTTATGTTTTGATGTTATTTTGTTTTATTTTAAAAAATTTAAAGAACTCATTAAATTGATTAAAATGAATAACAATCTTGCAATTTTGGCCTACTAAAACAAGCCTTAAAAGACATGGCAATATGCATGCAATGCTCCAACACTTTAACGGAAGTACAATAATAAACACCCGATAATTGTTTAGTAGTCATATGGAAAACCTTTAATAATCTATATAAATCCATACATGCATCCCAATGACTCTCATTAAGAACTAATTAAAATGATGAAAACTCTTTTCTAAAAAAATTACATAAATGACCCATATACTCTATGGTACTATTAAGCATCTCATAAGTAGAATTCCAATGATGAGATACATCTTGTTTGAAACACGTATAAACAAGACCCTTTGTACGACAATATTTTTACCATTTTTTCCCCAAAGCTTTTGATTTATGCAAACATTTAACGACATTTCTAATAGGAACAACGAACTCTTAAAAATTTTCAAGCACATCTTAGACACATAAATTCAAAATATGACAAATGCATCTAGAATGAAAGTATTTTCCATCAAAAGATGGTGAACATGCTTCAATGAGTGAAGGAATACTTCGCCGTTGCATTATCAAAACCAACTGAAAAAATCTTATTCATCAAACAATATTCATTTAAAATGGTGATAATAATCAAAGCAATATTTTGAGCCGTGTGAGACTCTTCAAACTCCCTAAATGCAATTAAATGTTTTTGCAAAATCCATTTTGCATCAATCCAATGATAAGTAATTCCCATATAACTATTTTTATTATATGCATCGGTCCAAACATCGGCACAAATAGAAACTTTATGACCCAAACGAAGCAAATATTTCATCAAATCTTGTTTTTTTTCCCTGTATTGTCGCCTAATCCTCTTAAGCATTTGAGTTCTAGCAACTTTGCTAGCATGGGGACCTAATCCATCTCTATAGGATGCTTCATACGTTATTCTATCGGCATAATTAAAAGGTTGTTTCTCCATAGCACAATATCTAGCATATGCATCTTTGTATCGAGCTTTATCAAATTTAAATAAAGAGGGCGTACCCGTCTCCGAAGATGAAGTGGTACCTCGAATTTGAGTTTGAGAAGTAGACATTCCGAACTCACTCGGATGTCTATTCATCGTACCATAGCCTCCCTTTCGATCCATTTGTATTGCGTTGTGCAATAATTGCAATATGCGATGTATCTCTTTCGACCATCGGAGAGAGGAGGTTCGCCTTCACGTTCCGGAGCCAACACTTTTCTAAAGTGTTTCTTGAAGACATCGGACTTTGGTTCCTTGATGGTATTTGTTGGGAGAGGTTGGTTTAGCACGTCATCTTCGTGCTCTTCATCGTCGTTCGAGCCATGGAATTCGAATCCTTGGCTTTCCATCATATTAACCATCTCCTCAAACATCTCGTCTTCTTGGGCTTGAAGTCGTTCAGCGACTTGCCTTGAGATTTCCTCCGCCACTTCCGCCCTTCTTGCCTTTTGAGTTTGAGATGGTCAGCCTCCTTCGCTTTGGGTTTCACCGACGATCTTGCCCTTGCCCTTGCCCTTGTTTCCTTTGGAAGATATTGTGTATGTGTGTGTGTAGTTATGAAAGTGAGTGTGAGTGTGTGCAAAATGTGAGAGTGAAAGCTTGAAATAAAGTAAAGAGTTGAGACTTGCTCTTACAAATGAGAGTAGAGATTGAGAGAATGATGAGAGTAGAAACTGAGAGAGAATTTGGGGTGAGTTTGAGTTTGAATGGGAGTAATATATGTAGTTAAATGGGGTTAGGGGTGGTGTTGGAGGGTTGGGGAGGACTTGGGGGTGGGGAAGGGAGGGAGCCAACGGCTCCTAGCCGTTGGGAAGGAGGCTAGTAGCCAATGGAGCTGCCCTGCACACCTGCTGCTGGCTATTGCCTTCTCTGTTGCTGTTATTTCTGTTGGGCCCGGCAGGCTGGGCCCGGCCCGTCGGTCCAACGGCTATACGGTGGCCTGGCGGTTAACCACCGGTTTCCGGTCTGCAACTACAACGACCCGAGCCTGGCCCTTGGTCCGCGGTCCCGGTTCCGGTTCCGGTTCCGGTTCCGGCCCGTTGACCAGCGGTCCCGGGCCCAAACCGTTGACTTAGGGCCGATTTAGGGCCAAACCCGACGGGCCGGAAAGCCCAGGCAGGTCTAGTACACTATAGTTGACTATGTGATCACAATACATCCATTATAGTTCACTATGTGATACATCACTTAGGAAGTGCAATTTAAGTTATTTTTTCAACAAATCTCAATAATTAGGTGATTAATTTAGATTATATGTTTAAGCATTTCACAAGTAATGTTGTTAAATGAGTTATTAATGAGTTTAAATCGCAGTTTTGACCTTAATTTTGACCAAATTGGACTGTTTCACGGTTAGGGTTCACGGTTTGTATGGTGTTTCCACGGTCAAAATCTCCATAAACCGTGTAAATTCTATATATTTTGACTGTTTGCATTGTGACCATTGTCTCACGGTTAGGGTCCATGGTTTCGAATGTAACCCCATGGTTTAATTGTTAAATAAACCGTGAAACTCAAATAATTTTATTTTTAATTAACTTTTTTTTAATATTTTCAAAATTTAAATGTATTTCATGATTTAATTGGTGTTTAAACCGTGCACCCACGGTTTAAGCGCCAATTAAACTGTGAAAGTCAATTTGTTTAATTTTTTAATTACCTTTTTTTTTAATATTTTCGAAATTTAAAGAGATTTCACAGTTTAATTGGTGTTTGAACCACCCACGGTTTAAGAGTGAATCAAACCGTGAAACTCAAATTTATATATTTTTAATTTACCATTTATTTGCTTAAACCATGCAAATGGATTTTTTTTTTTTTTACGCCTAAAATTCATCCTTGCTAATGTCTAACAGTCTAAACCTATTAATGGGAGTAATTACTTTAATTATCGATAAATAAGTTTTTAAACATGTAATCTAACTACTCTTCATATCAAAAAAGTCAATAAAACATGATTTTGTAGAAAAAAAATTCAAACTGTGTAAATTTGAAATTCATATGATTTTTTTTTCAATTTTACACAATAATAACAACTAAATATGAAAAAATAAACGGTATGCACCTTTAATATTAGCAAAATATCTTTGAAAATGCACCAAATTTGGAAAATATCTTCGAAAATGCACCAAATTCACAGGCAAAATTTCTAAAAAATGGAAGAGCTTCTAAGTTTTTTTTTCTCTCTACGATTTTAATTCTGTTGTGTTTATGTGCATATTTTTGTTCCTTTTGTTGTTGTTGTAGTATTCGCAAGCAAAATTAATGAAATGTACCTTCATCTGATTTTGTTGTTGGTCGATAAATAAATTTTCGAATTAATTTATTAATATTTTTTACTCAAAATTGAATTTAAAATTGAGTGAGAGAAACAAAACCGTCAATGAAAACCGTGAGAGAGATAGCAGAGAGTGAGAAATAATTTTTTATTTAATAACATATGGGACCGCTTACTTTTTAAGGGTAAGTTTGTCTTTTCAATGGCTTTTGGGTATAAAAGTTATAGTTTTAAAATGGTGGGTATAAAACTTATGTAGTTATTTGTTTTGGGTATATTTAACCATTAACACTAATTATCTTAGTCAAAAATTATACTACCTCCATCCTAGGGGTGGGAAAAAATACCGAAATACCAAAATACCAACAATACCGTATCGAAAAAAACCAAAAATGTCGAAACCACCGGTATACTAAATTTTTGGTACGGTATTTATACCATACCGAGAATTTTCGGTACGCACCGGTAGCCAAAGTCATGATACCGCGGTATTATCGGGAAATACCGATACTGCGGTAATACCGATAACTTCGGTAATGCCGAACAATACCGATACCGATATAATACCGATACCGCGGCAATAATGTTAAATACCGATATTTTACCGAATATTTTATATATTTTTATATTTTAGTAAATTCGAATTTTAAATACAACCTTAATAAAATTTTAATACCATTTAATAATATAAAAGTATAATGTAATAGTGTTGCGAAATTAATTTATACTTGTTAAATATGTAGTAGTATATAATATTTCATAATTCATACAAACTTTTATACTATTGTAATTTCAAAATCAATATATATATATATATATATATATATATATGGAGTGATTCAAATAGAAACCAACCCTTAGATGTTAACTAGTAACCATTTTATACCATTGATCTTATGCAATCAACTGTCCAAATTTGATTTGATTACTAAGTCACTTTAGTTTCTTTAATTATTACTGTGAGGAGAAGGATAAATGTGTAACTGATCACTACAAAATAACTACCACGGTGCTAAAAAGTTGCCGGAATAATCGGAATTTTGATAGGATAGAAGATCCAATTATATTGCAATTTAATATTCAATATTTAAGTGATGATATTTATTTGTAAAAGCTAAAGTTTTGCTTATTTTTATTCGGTGAATTGCTTATTATTTTATAACATTATGCTTACAATAATATCCTTTATATAAATATACAATATTTTGAATTGCATATTTATGATAAATATATGCTTAATTACAATGCTCAAATTGCTTATTTACATCCATCTAAGTGCTTATTTTGTATCTATATTTCACCAATCAAATTTGCTCATTCACATTGAAATTAATATGCTTCTTGTATAAATATTTCACATTTTGAATTGCTTATTTATGATAAATATATGCTTAATTGCAATGTTCAAATTGCTTATTTCCATTCATCTAAGTGCTTATTTACATTAAAAATAAGTTTCTTCTATATGTATTTCACATTTTGAGTTGCTTATTTATTCGTGTCAAATTGCTTATTTAAATTTTCTTAATTGCTTATTTTCTTACATTTAGTGTTTGTTTGAATTAAATACTTGCATATAAATATATATTAGTAATTTTTTAATATATATTGATTAGTTTGCTTATTTTTATGCTTTTATTTCATCTATTCTAGTGCTTATTTATGAATGGAATTGCTTGCTAATATAATATTATAATGCTTATTGTTGTTAAATGGAACAGCTTGCATATGTAAATAAAAAAACCTTCCTTTTGAAAATTGCTAATTTGACATGTGACTTGGGAATCGAAACATAATGATGTTTTTGTATATGCGTATTTCGCTTATCCTAATGCTTTTTTTCTATAATTTAATTGCTTAGTTTAAGTAAATGTAATTTTTTTTTATAATAAGAACGACGACGATATAAATGGAGGAGAGAGAAAATCATTTCAATGTAAGATTTCTAATTATCCCCTAATTTATGGACAAAATGGTTATAATAATACATAATTACTCTATTAGCCTTTTACATTAAAGAGGTAAATAAATAATAAAGAAATTATCAATTTATAATAACCGTGGATCTAAAAATTATGGAAGACTAAGATTGGATCCTAGTTACTACCTAATACTATCTAAGGATTAAGATCCTATTTGATCTTCAACATATATATATATATATATAGGGAGTGGATCCAATAGAAACCAACCTTGAGATAGTAACTAGGATCCAATATCCACCATAGATCAAGTATATTTAAACGGTTGAAATAATATTGCAATTAAATATTTATTCTTCTTCTATTGATTTTTATCATGCACAAAAGGGTATAAACGAGAATTAATTTGCCAAATTAGTTGGGAAAGTGGCGGTAATATAGGGATAAATTGGTTATATAATTATATCTACTTACGGAAGGGTATATACAACATTAGTTTAATATTCTCTAATTAAAATATTAGTTACAGTGCTTAATTTATATGTTGGTAGTGCTTAAATATATACATATATTTAATTATTTATTATCTCAAGTTTAAATAATTATTTTTCAAGTGCTTATTATTTCAATTTTAATTACTAATTATCTCAAATTCAAGTGCTTAATTACTATCTCAATTTGAAATTCTTATTTTTCAAGTGCTAATTATCTCAATTTCAATTGCTTATTATCTCTATTTCAAGTGTTTGCTATCTCAATTTAAAGTTCTTATTTTTCAAGTGCTTATTATATATCTCAATTTCAATTGCTTATTATCTCAATTTCAAGTGCTTACTCAATTTGAAGTTCTTATTGTTCAAGTGCTTATTATCTCAATTTCAATTGCTTATTATCTCAAGTTCAAGTGCTTACTATCTCAATTTGAAGTTCTTAGTTTTCAAGTGTTTATTATCTCAATTTTAATTGCTTATTATTTCAATTTCAAGTGCTTACTCAATTTGAAGTTCTTATTTTTCAAGTGCTTATTATCTCTATTTCAATTGCTTATTATCTCAATTCTGAGTGCTTACAATCTCAATTTGAAGTTCTTATTTTTCAAGTGCTTATTATCTCAATTTCAATTGCTTATTATCTCATGTTCGAGTGCTTACTATCTCAATTGGAAGTTTTTATTTTTCAAGTGCTTATTATCTCAATTTCAATTGCTTATTATCTCAAGTTCAAGTGCTTATTTCAAGCGTATATAATCTCAATTTCAAGTGTTTATTATTTCAAGTTCAAGTGCTTATTTTTTAGTTTAAAGTGCTCATTTTGAAGTGCTTATTATTTAAAATTGAAGAGCTTATAATTCAATTTAAAGTGTGTATTATCTCAATGCTTATTACTAACAAGGATAGTAACCAATAAAAACAAAAAATCAAAAGTGTTAAATTAAGCATGGCCAATAAAATATAACGTTTCCAATACTTAAATGTAGAATATGTTTGTGAACACTATTCTAGAAGGATTCATGCTAATTTCAAAATTACTTAAAAAAAAGACAAACTGATGACGAAGAAGATAAATGGAGACGAAATTAATTAGTATCGATGAATGAAAGCGGAATTGGTTTTTTAGGATTGAACGTTGCACAATATATTTAATGTGCAATCCCATAATTATTGGAAGCGGTTAGTCAATAAAACTAAAATGACATTTTAAACCTTTTTATGTTTAATGGATAAATGTAAACAAATAAACAAATGAAAAATTAATAACCATAGATCTAATAAAATGAATGATTGAGATTGGATCATAGTTACTACATAAGTATTGGGATCCCATTTGATCCTCCACCTATATATATATATATATATATATATATATATATATATATATAGAGTTTGGTTCATATAGATTTAAGTCCTAGTGTGAGAAGTGCGAATTATGCTTAACGCTACACAAAATCATGCTTAACGCTATACAAAATCATGCTTATGGTGCATTTTGTGCTTATAAGCATAAAATAAGCCATAAGCATAATTTTGTACCATAAGCATGATTCTGTATAGCTGTAAGCATGATCTTGTATAGCTTTAAGCATATTTCGCACTTCTCACACTAGGATTTATTTGCATGTGAACCCTTCCCTATATATATATATATATATATATATATATTAAAAGATTATAATACCATGTCAATCGTTGACACATTGAGAATTAATGAATTATGACTCTATGAAATTCGAAATTATTTATGATCATGCTAATGCTAATGCTTGCAAAAATAAAATATTATGAATAATTTAATATAATTTGGTATATATCTTAAGAAAAAAAAACTATTTATTTCTTTTATGAGATATATATCAATAAACATGATATATAATTGTATTTAAATAAGATTTCTCAAAGATTTGGCATAACTACGTCAATTGTTGACTATTGAGCATTAATGAATTATGACTCTATGAGATTCGAAATGAATAAATGATTTATGATCATGTTAATGCTAATGCTCGTAAAAATTAAAAAATTATGAATAATTTAATATAAAAAAAAATAAAAAAAATAATTTAGTAAATATCTTAAGAAAAAACTTTTTATTTCTAACAAAGTATATATCAACAAACACGATAATTGTATTTAAGTAATATTTCTCAAGATTTGGCATAACTATGTCAATCGTCGACACATTGATAACTAATGAACTATGACTATAAAATAAAATGTTATGAATAATTTAACATAATTTGGTAAATATCTTAAGAAAAAAACTCCTTATTTCTAACAAAGTATATATCAACAAACATGATAATTGTATATTTGTATTTAAGTAATTATTTAGTAATTAGTAATTAGTAATTAGTAATTATTTGTTGATAATTATATATCAACAAATATGATATTAGTAATTATTTAGTAGGTAGATCAACATGCATGAAAAAAATTAAATATGAATTTTCGGTATTTTTCAGTATTTCGGTATTACCGTCCGGATTTGGTATTATTTATTAATTTTGATTTTTACAATATTCTTCGATATTTTTCGGTATTTCGGCATACCGAACTTCCGTACAATATACCGAAAATTTGGTATCGGCAACGGTATCAATTTTGATAAATACCGACTTTTCGGTATACAGAAGCCACCGGTACGACATCGCTATTCGATACGGGATACCGAAAGTTTTCGGTATCGACATCGGTATCGCCGAAAATTTTCGGTATCCCGTACCGACCCACCCCTACTCCATCCTTTTATATTAGTCTAATTTGCCATTTTTGTCTATCCCACTTATTAGTCTCATTTCCTTATATGGCAAAAAATACTTACCTACAATTAACTCTCTTTCCTTAGAATTAATTATAGTCACATATCTCCTCCTTGGTTCTTGTGTCCAATCCATATAAGACTAATATGATGGGATGGAGGAGTAGTTCTAATGAAGTGCGTATTTTAGACATTAAGTAATGTTCCAATGCCTATCGCGGGCATGCTTAATGTACCCACGGATGACATGACAATAGTATAAATAACGAAGTTAATAAAAAATCATGCCAAAATTAATTAAAAAACCATACTAAAAAAACAAATCCTACCTAAACCCTGAATGGAAAAATTGCCAACATAACATCGCCATGTCAGCAGTGGGCACGTTAAGTTTGCCCACGGTGGGCAGGGGAGCGATTTTGTTTAGACATTCAATTACAATGCACAACAATTTACTAATTGCGTATTATTTTAGGCATGCATTCAAGCAATAGTTTTTTTTTTTTATTATTTCTTTTTATTTTCTTTACAATCTTTCTTATTTCTTTTATTTCGTCCTTTGTCTTCCTCTTTTATTTTCTATGTATCCTTCTTTTGTACAGACCGCAACAATAAGAACTACTATAACATGTAAATAATTGTGATTAATTCGCTACTATTCTTCATTGGGATTCTTCTACATCATACTGGAGTATATTTTTATTAATGAATAATATTGTCATGTAAGGGAATGTAACACACACATCTATAATATAATCTCTCTATTGCTAACTATCGCATTTTTATGTTGTGGGTGCACGTATACTAAATCATAATCTAAAATATTAACAAATTATATTTTATAGGCCCCGTTTGGTTTGTAGGATAATGACTATTGACCTGATTAGATTGTATATCGCGTTTGGATTGTAAGATTCATAATCATAAAAGCCTGACACTCAATCTTCGTGAATTCGGTCATTTTTTGTGAGCAAATCATGAATTGCAAAAATTCGTGAATTCAGGCATTTTTTGTGAGTAACTCACGAATTGAACAAAAAAATCGTGAATTCCGTACAAGGCGGGGGTACTATGGTAAAAGTGGCTATTTTTTTTTCCAAGTTGCTATTATTTATCTTTACTATCTCAAAGTGACTATTTTTGCCTATCTCCCCATTTTCAATTATAGCACAATAATTTTGCAAACCAAACAACTTTATTTGTCCATGACTCAATCTTGGGCTTATCTCAGACTATATCTAACACTATCTAGCCTTGAAAACTAAACGGGGCTGTTATGTATTAATCTTTTAGATTATTATTTTTTAGAATTTAACTTCCATTACGTCGGTTTCCATGCTCACACCACGAACGTCTGCGTTGAAGCCATAATCATCGGCATCATTGGCGGACACACCTTCGGTCAAAGGTGTCAATGGACACTGATGAAACTTGCTTTTCAAGGATGATTTGTGCACGAAAACAAAGAATTAACAGAGCAGAAAATAGAAGGACACAATGAGATTTACGTGGTTCGATCTATCGGAATAGATCTACGTCCACGGAGCAAAAGAGAGTATGGCTATTATTACTAGTAGGCGTGTAGCTTTACAAAGATTGTCCTCCCCCTCAATCTATTCTAAGCCTCTATTTATAGGTAATTACATGGAGTTTAACTATAATACAAAGTCTTCTCCTATTTGGACTTGGACTCTTTGGCTTGATCTCCTCCTTTATGGATAAACACCGAGCTTCTAGATCTCTCTTAGAGCTTGAGTTGTAATCGATGTAGGAGTGTAGAAGTCTCTTATTTCGAGTTGGGCCGAACTGCGTAGGCCGAGCTTAACTGTCGAGGCCCAATTATATTGGGCCTGATGCTTGGGTCTAGTAGTTAGGCCATATCCTATCACATCCCCTCCCAAAAAGATGTAGAAGCGAGGGTGTAACATAGGGGAAATAGTTGAGGTGGGAGTAGTCTAAAGTTCGTACCGCCTCGTTAAGACGAGGTCGGTTAAAAACTTCTCGCCCCGACGAAAAATAAATTCGACGAAGTCGAGTTCGTACCGCCTCGTTAGGACGAGGTCGAAGAAAAGTACGCTGCCCCATAAAAAATAAATTCTACAACATCGAGCGTGTACCACCTCGTTAGGACGAGATGGGTAAGAAGGGGAAAGCGAGAATGGAACGACAGTTGGAGTCCCAAGTGAGTGGGACACGTGTCGTGTTGCGGTAGGGGGAGTTGAAAAGGGCGGAAGTTTTTTGAATAAAACTTCCACTGTACGCCCTCTCCCTCACTGTACCCTAATTTCGGGAAATTGAGAGTGAGAAAACCTTGCCGCCGCTTGTCGCGCATACCGTCGTTTTTCCGTTCGATTTCGCACAGTTTCAACCGGACATTCCTTCAGTTTGCCACTGCAGTCAATATCTACAAGTAAGTAATCCGACTATGTCTGCTAATTCGTCTCCTAGCGCTAGTGAAGATAGGTCCACGGGTTTTTCCGATTCGCCGCCGGCGACTTCCAATCGGGGTGGGGAAGCGGAAGTAGATATATATTCCGTGAAATCTCCTTGTCCGGTTAAGCATAGGGTAGTTTTTCCACCGCCATTAAAGTCGAAGGATAGAGCTTTTAGCTTTTCGTCGGTCCTTAAGGGCCCAGAAATTCTTAGTCTGGCTCAAAATTATTTATTTCCCGATTATGTGGAATGGATGGTTCCTCGGGCTGAGGATAGGGCTTCGGAGCCTCCTCATGGCTTTTTTACTGTTTACGAGGACTGTTTGCATCACGGTCTTCGTCTTCCCCTACCTCCAGTATTTGCCGAACTTCTGAGAAAATGCGAGCTTCCTTTAGGTCAACTGTTTCCGAATTCTTTTTGTCAGTTATGTGCTCTTGGTGTGATGGTCAAGCGACACGGGTACGACCTTAGTGTAGATATGATTCTTAGATTTTTCCAACTTAGGGCATTTGGTGGTTGGTTTTATCTTTCCCCCCGTCTCGGCTTCAAAGTTGAGACGAAGTCGAAGGTGACGAACTGGCAGTCAAAATTTTTCTTCTGCCGGTTCGGTGAAGTCCCTGAGTTTATATGGAAGGTGGGAAAATTAGGGAAACAGAAGACAGAGTTTTGCTTTAGTGAGCTGGAAGAAAGACTCCATGGCCATATTGGAGAAGCGTTTTCCGAGACCGATCTGGCTCTTGCAGGGCTGAGCCCTTATGATCCCGCTTCGATGGAAGAGCCGGTGAAGGGTGAGGCTACATTTCTCTTTTTACTGTGTACTGAATGTGAATATCATTTGACTAGCGTTGTTTCTTTTGCAGTGAAGCTAGTCAAAGACAGGAAGAGGCCGAGGTCTGCGGACGCTGTAGTGCTGGAGAAGGCGGGTTCCGAGGTGTCATCGGAACGAACTGCTAGTGTACCGGGATCCTCTCCATTGAGATCGCCCTCTCCACAACCGTTAGTTCGTCGGTCGAAGGTACAGAAGCCGAACAAGAAAGCTTCGGCCACAGGCGACAAGATTCTAGTCGTTGGCCAGCCCTCGATTAGTGCAGCCTGCCCGGTGATCGAGTTGGAAGAACAACACCGGGATTATCCCGAGGTGAGGATTTTAACCTTCTCTGTGTTGGGTTTTATGTGATGTATGTGCTGATATTGCTACCATTTGCAGGATGCCGACCTGGTGACGGCGAGCTTCCATAATTGGGTGGACGGGTTGGTGAAGAGTGCATCCACCCTTACCAGCTATGTAAACGATGGGGTCTCGAAGTTCAATGAGACGAACCGCATTCGTCGTCAGCTGGAGGAAGAGAAGGCTAGCTTGACGAGCAAGCTCGATGCTGCTGTGCTGGAGGCCAGGGAGGCGAAAAAGAAGGCGGACGATGCTGTTGCCGCAGCTGAGGCGGCTCGGAAAGAGGTGGCCGTTCTGAAGGCCAAATTGGAATCGGCCGAGGCTGATGCTGTGGCTCGCCAAGGGTCCGTTCTCCGAGCCTATACTGAGAGGCTCTTCTTATCTGAGTTCTTCTCGGGTTTTTGCGGTGACGTGGCGGAGTTAATGACAGATCGATGTGTCGCCGAGACGGTGGAGGCCGTTGCCAAGGACATTCCGGACCTCGATAAGGCGAGGTACGGACACAAGGAGGTGTCTGAGGAGGAACTCAACCGCGGCTTCGCGGAAATCGTCCTGAAAAATTTGAAGGCGGTTCCTCTCCTTGAGAACTTGGCGGCCTCTACTGACCTGCTAAGTGCCGAAGTAATTAGGGACAGTTCGGTAGATCGTGATCCAGTCATGGATGCGATCGTTGCCGAACTGAATGCTGCCCCGAAAAGAACCGAGGCTAATGGCGTAGATGGTGACGATGCTGAGTTGGAAGCCGAAGCTCCAGAGGGTGCATCTCAAAACGAGGAGGAGGTCAGTTGATCGCCTCCTCGTCTCTTTTTTTTTTTTTTTTTTTTTTTTTTGTAGCATGTACTTCGTCATCAGTAGGATGGCGCATTTTGCTGAATTAATGAAAACTTTATTTCTTATGAGAAATTTGTTTCCCTTTTTGTAGTCTTCTCCGTCTCCGAAACTTTTCGACGCCTCTCCTTACGTAGCACAAATCGATAATTTACTTCGAACTCTTGAAGCCAAAAATAGCGAAATTCTTCATTGGAAAGACCAAGTGGGCTATATTGAACATGAAACCGAAGTGAAGCTGCAAGCCAGTCAGATTAAATCGGATGGGTTGCAGGCTCAATTGCTCGAGCTGAAGGAGAAGCATAATAGACTTAAGGAAAAGGCCAAGCGCACCGAAGAAGAATTCCTTGAGTACGAATCAATTATCCGCCGAAGCGGGAAGCCTACTATTGCCGAGGTCTTGGCCAAGGTGGATGAAAAAAGAGAGTGGTTGCAGCGTTTCCGGCGTGATTATGGCGAGGACTCTTGGGAGTACCGGAGGTTGGTTGACGAGATAGTCGAAGCCATCAACTCGTATGAGATTGTAAAAGCTCGTCGGCCTAAACTGCTTCAATACTTAACCGCTGATACGAGCTCTTCGAGTTCGGCGAACTCTGATCCGAATCCGGGAATTCTAGATGCAGCCTCAAGGGCTTTCTTGGAAGGTCCGCGTGAGCAACCTCGCTTTCCAGGGGTATCCCGAGTTCCTGCTCGAAACCCGGGTAATAGAGTTTCAGTAGGACGAGGACGAGCTCGAGGTTCTGTGGCAAGGAACCCGAATCGAGCTTTGGCTGGCCGAGGCCGAGGTCGAGGCTTTTCTGCGCTTAGGGGCCGAGGTATTGCTCCTATTGATTACATTATGGGTTTGCCTTCACCTCCGGCTAGGCAGAGTTTTGCCGATAGATGGTTTAACTGTAGCAAGCCTTCGAGCTCAACGGCACCTCCTTGATGTAATCGTCCTTGTAATTGTAATCATTCCTTATATGGAGTAATGAAATTGTGTTTTATATCGTGGCCCCTTTTATTAAATAATAAAGTGTGGGCTCTTATACAGCTTACTTCATGGGAAGATGAAGTTTTACCTTACATGACCCACCTCATCCTTAGACGTAATTCGGTCCTTTATGATGAGGTGTTGGCCTTTTTCGGCTCACCTCGTCAGATGATGAGGTTTCGGCCTTTCTTTGTTTGGCTCACCTCGTCAGATGACGAGGTTTCGGCCTTTGTTTGGCTCACCTCGTCAGATGACGAGGTTTCGGCCTTTCTTTGTTTGGCTCACCTCGTCAGATGATGAGGTTTCGGCCTTTGTTTGGCTCACCTCGTCAGATGACGAGGTTTCGGCCTTTGTTTGTTTGGCTCACCTCGTCATATGACGAGGTTTCGGCCTTTGTTTGTTCGGCTCACCTCGTCAGATGACGAGGTTTCGGCCTTTGTTTGGCTCACCTCGTCAGATGACGAGGTTTTGGCCTTTGATAAACCCGTTCACGTCAAAAGACAAGGTAAGGGTTTTATAGTTCCTTGTTTGTCGAATTTATCGATAGGGGTGGTCCCCTTACGCGCGTTTAGTTTTATCCGTGACGGATATTGACTTACCCTCGTCAGGGTTTTAAGAACAAAGGTGAGATACTTTACATTAGTGGAAAGGCGACATGCAGAATGAAATATGCAAGACCGAAGTTTAAAGAAAAAATGAACTTCATTGATAATAATAAAATAAAATAATAATAATA
Organism: Mentha longifolia; assembly: GCA_001642375.2. Taxonomy (NCBI): domain Eukaryota; kingdom Viridiplantae; phylum Streptophyta; class Magnoliopsida; order Lamiales; family Lamiaceae; genus Mentha; species Mentha longifolia. The sequence goes on along the minus strand of CM038112.1, from coordinate 40,066,476 downwards.
AAAAAAACAAAATTAAAGATAGAATAGCAGGACGACCTGACTCAGGACCTATATGAACTAACCAACTTTAAACTCAATCCCTTCCACTTATGCGAAATATCTCTTTAAATGAGAAATATGCCATGTTCGGGGTATTAGCTCACCGGATAAATGGGCGAGCTTGTATGATCCTTTTCCGAGGACTTCCTCGACTCGGTAAGGTCCTTCCCATGTGGCTTCCAACTTGCCGAGCCTCTCTGCTTTACTGACCTCATTATTCCTAAGTACGAGGTCGCCTACTTGAAACTGCCGATACTTCACTCTTTGGTTGTAATACCGAGCTACTTGCTGCTTGTACTTAGCTTCTCTTATGTAAGCTAGCTCTCGCTTCTCTTCCAACAGATCCAGGTCGGCTCGAAGCCCTTCCTCATTGGCTTCGGTTGAGAAGTTAAGTGTGCGATGGCTCGGCAAGCCGATCTCTACTGGGATCACTGCCTCGGTTCCATACACCAAGCTAAGGTGTTTCTCCATTCGAGGTCTTGGGAGTTGTCCGGTATGACCATAGGACTTGGGGTAGATTTGCTGCCCAATCTCCTTTGGCTTTGTCAAGACGAGTTTTGAGTCCCTTCAGGATTGTTCTGTTTGTAACTTCGGTTTGGCCATTCGCTTGAGGATGAGCAACTGAAGTGAATTTTTGCTGGATATGAAGCCCTTCGCACCATTCTCTGAATACTCGGTCCGTGAACTGCGTTCCGTTATCCGAGATGAGGATGTGAGGTACGCCGAAGCGACAAACCACGTTCTTCCAGACGAAGTTTAAGGCATTCTTGCTCGTAATCTTCGCCAAGGGTTCAGCCTCAACCCACTTAGTAAAGTAGTCGATAGCTACAATGAGAAACTGGATCTGTCCAGGAGCTTTGTCGAATGGTCCGACGATGTCGACTCCCCATTGCACGAATGGCCAGGGGCTTGCATGCTTATAAGGTCGGCCTGTGGTAACTTCGGCACTGTCGCATGGATCTGGCACTTCGGGCATTTTCTGACAATGTCGATTGCATCTTGTAACACTGTAGGCCAGTAGTATCCCCACCTCATTATCTTTCGTGCTAGTGCTCGAGCTCCGATGTGACTCCCACACGCTCCTTCATGCACCTCCCTTAGTGCATAATTTGCTTCATTTGGTCCGGCACATCGTAAAAGGGGTTGGAGATACGATCTCCGATAGAGCACTCCTTGCTCCAGGGTGTACTTTGGGACTTTGCTGAGGAGTTTCCTAGCTTCGAGCTTGTCGTGAGGCAGTTCCCCCTTTTCTAGATAAGCTCGGTAGGGAGTCATCCAGTTCGGCTCGTCCTCCTGTATGAGGTTTAGCTCGGCTTCTTCAATGCTTCGAAGTTTGACTTCTTCTACAGGCGAGTTGGTTGAGGATGAAGCCAGTTTGCTTAAGGCGTTAGCTCGGTTATTTTCCCCTCTAGGAATCCGCCGCAGCTCGAAGTATTCGAAACCTTCTTGCAGACTTTTTGCCTTTTTCAGATACTTCTTCATTCTCTCCTCCTTTGCTTCGTACCTGCCTAGCATGTGGCTCACAATGACTTGGGAGTCACTATGAACTTGGACGGCTCGTATATGCAATGACTGAGCCAGGCGGAGTCCAGCAATTAGCGCTTCGTACTCGACTTCATTATTCGTCGTTGGGAAGCTAAACCGAAGTGCATACGTTGTCTCCGTTCCATCCGGACTGAGTAACATCACTCCTGCTCCGCTGCCGGTATGACCTGAAGCACCATCTACATAGACTTTCCAGCAGTCTGTTGGAGGTTTTTTAGGCTGTTCAACTTCGGCTTTGCTTGAGGGGAATTCGTCCTTCTTTGGCACTTCGGAAAATTTGGTCTCTACCAGGAAATCTGCTAGGGCTTGTCCCTTTATGGCTTGCCGAGGACAGAAATTTATTTCATGCTCACCAAGTTCGACTGCCCATTTTGCGATTCTACCTGAGGCTTCAGGTTTAGTCAATACTTGGCGAAGTGGCAGGTCGGTCAAAACTTGTATGGTGTGTGCTTGGAAATATGGTCTCAATCTTCTAGCAGCATTTACCAGTGCAAGAGCGACCTTTTCCAATGGTTGGTACCTTGTCTCCGGTCCTTTCAGAGCTCGACTAATGAAATAAACAGGAAGCTGCCGACGTCCTTCATCCCGAACTAGCACAGCACTTATGGCTTCATCCGCCGCTGCGAGGTATAGGGAGAGGACCTCTCCATCTTTTGGGACAGACAAAGTCGGGAGCTTGGCTAGGTACTTCTTCAGCTCTTCGAATGCCGATCTGTGCTCGCCATTCCATTCGAAGTCAGGTGCTTTCTTGAGGATTTTGAAGAATGGGAGCTACTTTTCGGCGGCTTTAGATAAAAAATGACTTAGCGCTGCCAAACAGCCCGTTAGCTGATGCACATCGTGAATAGTTTTTGGGATCTTCATTTCCTGGACAGCTCGGACTTTTGCGGGATTGGCCTTCAAACCTTCCTGCGATACCCAACACCCCAAAAATTTTCCTGATCGAACCATAAAGGTACATTTCTCGGGGTTGAGCTTCAGATTCACTTTCCGAAGTAGGCCGAAGACGATTTTGAGGTCATCAACGCAGGTCGCTGGTTCCCTACTTTTGACGATAATGTCATCAACATAGACTTCCACAATCTTTCCAATGTGTTGTTGGAATATCTTGTCGACCATCCTTTGATAGGTTGCTCCCGCGTTTTTAAGCCCAAACGGCATCTTCTTGTAGGCGAAGACGCCAAAATCCGTGATGAAAGCTATTTTCGGTGCATCCTCCTCGCTCATCAGGACTTGATGATATCCTTTGTATAGATCTAGGAAGCTGAAGACCTTGTGACCCACCAGGGCTTCTACTTTCTTGTCAATGTTGGGCAAAGGGTAGCAGTCCTTTGGACAATGTTTGTTAAGGTCAGTATAGTCGATGCACATCCGCCAACCTCCTTGTTGTTTTTTGACCATGACCGGGTTAGCTATCCACGTCGGATATTTGACTTCAAATAGAATGTCGGCTCTTCGGAGCTGTTGCACCTCGTCATGAATGACTTGACTTCGTTCTGCCGCGAAGACTCGTTGCTTCTGCTTTATTGGCTTCACCTCGGGGTCGATATTCAGCCGGTGAGTGATAATGTTGGGCGCCACTCCGGTCATGTTAAGGGGTGTCCAGGCAAAAACATCTCTGTATTCCCGAAGAAGTTGGACAATCTGCCGGTGGAGTTCGGCACCTCCTGCGAAGCCTACTTTGACGACCTTAGTTAGGTCGTCTTCGTAGAGTACTATGCTTTTCACCGGCTCATCTGATGCGGATTCTTGCCCCTGCCTCAACTCTTCGGGTAACTGTAATTGCTATGCTTGAGAGTGTTAGGGTGCCCCGGCACCTCGAAGTGCAATCTGCATGCACTCTTTTGCCCTTTTTTGGTCACCTCGAACTATGATCACCCCGTTTTTTGACGGGATTTTGATCGTTAAGTGGTATGGTGAACAGATCGCCTTGACCCCCACCAGCCAATCCCTTCCGAGTATAACATTATATGGAGAATCCGCTTTAACAACGAAGAAATTGATGACCTTAGTGGTTGATAAAGGGTGAATCCCCACTGTGACGGGTAGCTGTACGACCCCTTCCGTTTGCGTCTCCTGTTGGACGAAGCTCTTTAGCGGGACTGGTGCTGGTGCGAGCTGCGTCCTCTCCACTCCGAGCTGGTCGAAGCAACTCTTGAAGAGGATGCTGACCGAGGCTCCGGTATCGACGAAAATTCGTCGTACGAGCTTATTGGCCACCCCGGCTTCAATCACTATTGCATCCTGATGGGGCATGATAGGTGGCACTGGATCTTGGTCCGAAAAAATAACCACTTCGTCCTTCTTGAACCTTTTTTGGAAAGGTTCGCCTTGTTGCGGACTTCGAGCCTCGGCTTTTAACGACGACTTCGTAGCTCCCTGTGGGAGTCCAGTAATAGCTTGTACGACCCCATCATACTAAGGCTGGTCCTCGCCTTCGCCATCCTCGCGCTTCGGCTTTTTGTCGGCCTGGGGGCCGCAGTTATTCCCCCCCTATTTTGTCTTGTTCTTTTGTTGTTCTGGGGTCGGCCTTCATTCTGGTTGCGATTTTGGTACCTTTTAAGCATACCATCGCGCACCAACTTCTCAATATCTTCGGCTAAGTTCCAGCACTCTTCTGTATCATGACCATAGTCTTCATGGAATCGGCAGTACTTATCCCTGGATCGGCGGTTTGTCTTTGATTTTGACATTGGCTGAGGCTTCTCAAACATGTTGGTATGTAGCTCGTAGATCTCCGTCCTCGGCTTTGTCAATGGGGTAAATCGGTCCTTTTCTTGATTCGGCCTAGGTCCAAGTCTGGATTCAATTGGGGCGCGCTGAAGTCTATCGAGAGCGCTTCGTCGACCTTGACTTCGGTCATTACGGTCTTCCTTCCTCCGATCTGACGGTTCGGTCCTGTCAGTTTCGCGCTTGCGCCTGTCGGCCTCATCAGCTTTAGCGAACTGATCAACTATGTTCCATAGTTGCCTCGCAGTGCGGGGCTCATTTCTTACGAGCTCCCTGAATAGGGCACCTGACTGAATAACATTTTGGAAAGTTGAGATAAGGACCTCGTCCGTCAGACGATCGACCTTTAGACTTTCTTCATTGAACCTGGTCATGAAGTCGCTAATAGACTCGCCTCGTCTTTGTCTAATCGTGAGAAGATGTGCCGCGGTAGTTTTTGCCTCGGCTTTCTGGAAAAATCTCCTTTCAAAAGCCTCCATCAGCTCGTCGTAGGACCCAATACTGCGAGACGGCAGGCTATCGAACCACATTCGTGCGTTGTCTATCAGCAACTCTGGGAAAACTTTGCACATGTAAATATCATCACCGAGCCCCTGGTTGACCATGTTGTACTGAAATTGAAACAAGAAGTTCCTTGGGTCGCACGACCCATTATACGGCTTAACCGGCGGAACTTTATACGAAGTCGGGAGAGGAGTGTAGAGGATTCGGTTAGAAAAGGGCGTAGAGATTCTCCCATATACGCCAAACCTTCCACCGTGGTAATTGGCCTCGTCCCGATGAGGTGGAAGTAAGTCGCGCCGAGGTGATTCAGCTTGACGACGAGGTGAATCAACACGGCGATGGGGTGAGACCACATCGTGCCGAGGTGAGATACGATCCTGGTTCTTCTGGTGATCATCAGCAAATCGCCTGGGGGGAAATCTGGCGTCTCGTGTGCCTAGGATTCGAATACTGGGAGACTTTGCCCGGTGTTTCAATCCGGATGTCGCCTCGTGCTCTCGACGATCGCTGTGCGGAGGTTGGCCTCCTTCACAATCGCGATCTCTTTGCTGCTTAGCAAATTTTAAGAAATCATGCCTATTCTTTGCTAGATACGCCTTTACTGCATCATCAAACTCTTGTTGGAAGTTTGAAAAGTCATCCTCCTTGCTGCTGCCGCGACCTTCTTTTCGCGGCCGAACTTATCCACCGAGACATCAGCGACGTGACCCTCTGGGGTTTTGTCTTTCTCAGGTTCTTTCCCGGGTCGTCTGTTCACCGGTGGATTCTGGTCCTGCATCTGGCTTGTTTCAGCCGCTGGAACATCGTGACTGGTCCGGTGATTCTCCCTTTCTTTGTTGGCAGCAGCAGTCGCTCGTGTTTGTCTCGTCATCGTGACTTGTTGCCTTGAAAACGTTTAATTGGAATTCACAAATTTAAGATGCGAGTTCCCACAGACGGCGCCAATGATGAAACTTGCTTTTCAAGGATGATTTGTGCACGAAAACAAAGAATTAACAGAGCAGAAAATAGAAGGACACAATGAGATTTACGTGGTTCGATCTATCGGAATAGATCTACGTCCACAGAGCAAAAGAGAGTATGGCTATTATTACTAGTAGGCGTGTAGCTTTACAAAGATTGTCCTCCCCCTCAATCTATTCTAAGGCTCTATTTATAGGTAATTACATGGAGTTTAACTATAATACAAAGTCTTCTCCTATTTGGATTTGGACTCTTTGGCTTGATCTCCTCCTTTATGGATAAACACCGAGCTTCTAGATCTCTCTTAGAGCTTGAGTTGTAATCGATGTAGGAGTGTAGCAGTCTCTTATTTCGAGTTGGGCCGAACTGCGTAGGCCGAGCTTAACTGTCGAGGCCCAATTATATTGGGCCTGATGCTTGGGCCTAGTAGTTAGGCCATATCCTATCAGACACCCTTAAATTTGAATGTGAATTACCTATTTTACCCTTTATATTATGATATAATATATATATATATAAAGAGAAACTAAAGTCAAACCTCATCTTCCTGAATTTGAAAACAAACATAAAACAAAAATTAAAATAATTAGAAAACAAATAAAAGTTACTCTCGTAAACCGTAATTCTAACCCAAATGTCAAAATTGAAAAGGAAAAATCAAACTCTCCTCATGCGCGCCGCTCGCCATCCACCATCAGTCGTTGCTCGTTGTTCAGTCATGTTTTAAACGGTGATTGATACTCAGAAAAGGTTGACTCTCGATCTTCCCTCCGCCCTTTCGTAATTTGCAGTTCATTCACATTTTCTGTTTATGAACATTTCAATTTGAATTTTTCTTCTGTGCCACACACTCTTTCTTATTTAAGGTCATTAGAGTTTGATTTGGTATTTTACTTGATTTCTTCTTGAATGTTGTTAATTTGACTACTCGGGATGAAGAGGTTTATTTTCTTCTTGAATTTTGATGCAAAAGCACTTAATGCGAGTTCCAGAGAAATTGTTCAAGTCAAAACGCCCAAGACAATTTGAACTCAACTTCATCTCAAAGTTTGAAAGAACAAATACAAACCATTGATGAAAATTCTGATTTGCCAGAACTTCCTACAGACCCTGGAAAATGACCTAAAGTCACAACGTATCATCCTAATATTCGTGAAAGACTTCGGAGGAAATACTATTTAAAGGGTGCTTGTCAACCTAATCTTGAGAACTTCCCTCAACAAAATATTGATGGGATAATGCCTAGGTTTAACCGTTCATGGTTTGGCGAATTCAGTTTGTTAGAATATAGTGTAGAGAAGGATGATGCATTCTGTCTATATTGTTATATTTCAAGAATGAATTGGGTCAAGGGGGTGGGGATGCTTTTACACTTACACGTTTTAGGGATTGTAAACACAAACATAAACTTTAAAAGCATGCAGGAGGTCTTAATACTGCTCATAGACAAGCTTTTAGTAAATGTGAAGATTTGTTGAATCAAAAGCAATACATCGAGCTAGTATTTATAAAATCACAGAAAATGATGGAGAAGGGAGAGCCATCGAGGACAACTAAAGGGGTAGAGTGTTGGGAATTTGGGAAAAATTACGACTAACATCGAAGGAATCGGAAGACAAGATGGTGAAAGTTCTTGGAGACGAAAGGGTTGAAGAGAGTGGCTAGGGAAAGGGGTCCAAAGATCGGAATGATGAGGAGCTAGACTTGGGGTGAGGAAGACGGAGCTACAGGTAGGGGAGAATGAAGGATTGTTGCTAAGTGGGCTTGGTTCCATCTATTTGTTTCTTGGAGTTTAGTTTAATGTTGTAATGGGTTGGTATCCCTTGTACCAGTCAATTACCACAATAATTTTTTTTTCTGATAATTTTTTTTTCATAAAATCACGGATGAAGCAAAATTGAGTTATAAAACACGACTAAATGCTTCAATTAATTATGTTAGGTGACTTTTAAAACAAGGACTAGCCTTCCGTGGTCATGACGAGTCTGAAGATTAAGCAATCAAGACAATTTTCTAGAATTTTTAAAGTTCCTTGAGAGCCATAATGAGGATGTAAAGAGAATTGCTTTGAACAATGCCCCAACAAATCTCAATGTAATAGCCCCTCGTATTCAGAAAGATATTATTATAGCTTGTGCATTTGAAACAACCAAATCTATACTTGAAGAACTTGGTGATGGAGTTTTTTTGTGTTCTTCTTGATGATTCTCGTGATGTGTTGACTAAAGAACAAATAGTTGTTGTCTTGTAGATAAAAATGGCCAAGTTCTCGAGAGAATTTTAGGATTCAAGCATGTCGAGTGCACAAGTGCTATTTCATTGAAGGTAGCACTTGAAGATCTTTTGAATGAACATGGATTAACCATATCCAAGTTACGTGGACAAGGATATGACAGAGCAAGCAATATGCGAGGAGAGTTTAATGGATTAAAGTCTCTAATCTTGAAAGAAAATCACTCGGCATATTATGTCCATTGTTTGCTCACCAACTTCAACTCGCTTTTGTAGTAGTTGCAAAAAATCACATTTGTATCCCCGAACTTTTCCTTTTGATGACTAATGTGGTCAATGTAGTTGGAGGTTCGTGCAAACAGAAAGATAACTTATACGAACAACAAGTTGCGCATATCATTGAAGCTTTGGAGAATGAAGAAATTACTAGTGGCCGAGGTTTGAATCAAGAAAGTACTCTTGCTCGTCCTTGCGACACTCATTGGAGCACTCATTACAACACTATTCTTGGCATGATTTATCTGATTCTATAATAAGTGTACTTCGTACTATTGTGGAAAAAAGGAGCTCTATCTAGTCAAAGGGGTGAAGCTTCACGCTTGGTAAGAGACATGTTATCTTTTGACTTTGTATTTGATTTGCAATTGATGAAATCTACATTGGGAATAACAAATAAATTGTGCAATACATTGCAAAGAAAAGATCAACGTATATTGAATGATATGGTTTTAGTAGATGTTTCTAAAGGAAGACTTCAAGCAATGATAGATAATGGATTAGGTTCTTTGGTGAAAAATGTATCGGTTTTTTTGTGCAAAATATAAAATTGTGGTGTCTGATATGGATGCTCTTTATGTAAGTAGCAAAAGATTGAAACGGAAATGGGAAGATGATGAGATGACAAACTCGCATCTCCATCATGTGGAAGTAATTAGTATTGTCATAGATATGCAATTGCTTGAGTTGAATGGTCGATTCAATGAGGTAATACTGAATTGTTGCTTTGTGTTGCTTGCTTAAACCCATCAACGTCTTTCAAAACTTTTGACAAAGATGAATTAATTCAACTGGCTAAATTCTATCCAAATAATTTTTGAGGCATTGAGCTTTTGGCATCGTCATACCAACTCGAGAATTTTGTGTTTGATGTGCGTTCAAGAATAGATACCTCTAATGTAGGGATGACAATCAGGTACGACGGGCACAGATAGTTGATATTCATACCCACACCCGCAAACGTAGGCTATACCCATACCCGTATCCGCGATCCACGGCAGGTACCATCCGCCACCAATATCCGCCACTCGCGGATACCCACCCGCCACTCACGACTAGAAATTCATAAATTTAATATCCAAAAATCAAATCCATAAATCACAGATTATATCTGAAATACAAATCTACAAACTACACATTTAATTCTAAGTATTCTTTTTGAGTATTCTTTCTTTTGTTTATTTAAAATAAAAGAGGAGTAGGTATTTTTTTTAACATTTATTTACATAAAAATAATTAAATAAAATACATGTAGCGGGTAGTTCACGGTTATTTCACGGGTAATACCCGTGGGTATTTTTGCGGGTACGGATAGTAACTATCCATACCCGTACCCGCGAACTATATGGATAGTAAATTTTAAGAACGAAGCTATCCGTGGATTTCAAATACCCCTCAAACCCGCACCTATTAAGTTCAGGTACCTGCGGGTATCCGTTACCTGCGGGTAAATTGCCATACCTACTCTGATGTAAGAGGGCTTATGGACCTATCAAAAAAACTAGTTGAAACTGGCAAAAATTTGGTGTATCCATTGGTTTATATGCTTATAACTTTAGCACTAGTGCCACCAGTTGCAACGGCTTATGCAGAAAGAGCATTCTCGGCTATGAAGATTGTGAAGAATCGGCTTCACAATCGAATGAGTAATGATTGGATGAATGATAATTTGGTGGTTTATATTGAAAAGATATATGCAATTGTGTATCTAATGAAGCTATTATTCAAAAGTTTTAGAGTATGACCGATCATCACGGCCTGCTGTAAATTCAATTTTTATGATATATGAAAATATATATTTTTTTTTAGTCAGGCAAAGGGTGTATATTATAAAAATAAAAGGTATGTGCTTAATAAAGAAAATACAGCAGAAAATTAATAAAAATTAAAACACAAAAGAGGATTAGAAATCCAATCTTTAAAGGAAAAGCTAGATGAATAACCAAGTTTAAGATGCTCCAACTTCAGAGTCTTCCTTAAATTTCACTAATCATCCTCTCCTTATCCCATCTTGCATTTTTAAAAATTACCTTATTCCTCCAATTCCATAAAACTCACACCACCGAGATCCACAAGGTAACAACAAATTTTTCTTTCCTTAGTCCACGAAATAAGCCTGTATTATGGAGAAAATAATCTCTAATGCGGTTGTGGTTTACTGTCATGATATTGCACCACTTATAGATATCCATCCAAACATTACCCGTTAAAGAACATTCATCAAAGAAATGTGAAAAAGATTCAACCTCGATTCCACAAGCTGGGCATTTAGCTTCGTCCTCTGATTGTAAAACCTTCTTACGAAGGAGATTGGCTCTGGTTGGCAATTTATCCCACAATAATCTCCAAGCCATCACTATAGCTTTAGGGGGTGCGAGTGTTTTCCATAATGCATCAAATTCTTCCCCATTCGGCTGCAACTCCGTGCCACCAACACCAAGTGACAATAAATACTCGTAGGCATTTTTTGTTTGGTAAAATCCAGCCGTGCTTCCTTTCCATCTCCATCCGTCTTCAGCATTTTCGTTCGGGGCAAACATGTTAATCAAGCATAGTAAACAATTAAGTAGGTCCACTTCTCTGCCAAACGGTTCTCTCCTCCATGCCCATTTCCAACCCATACTCCTCTCTCCCAC
>CM038112.1:40038261-40051059 GCA_001642375.2 Mentha longifolia | reverse complement strand
TCCGTATCTGACGTTGTTTCGATTCGTAGCTTCCGCATATTGTGAGCGCATCATAAATTTTGGTATCAGAGCCACGTCAGTTTTTGCTGATCGTGGTTCAATCCAAATAGGTGGTCGTGACATATTAGGGGGCAAAAGTTTCGATAAAAAAAAAAAAAAAAAAAAAATCCGATTTGTTAGTTAGTTGCATTGGATAGTGTAGGTTTCAGTTCCTAAGTCGATTCGAGGTCGGATTATTGCTCATAACTTGTTACTACTTATATCCAAGATTCCTAGTTAGCCTTTTCTTCTTATTTCCAGCCTTTCTCCCTTCTCAGCATTTCCTTGTTTCCTTGTTTGTTTAGCCCTTACCCAGCTACCGAAATTCTTATCCCTTATTTATACCCTTGCAGTGAATTTTACCCCACATTGCAGCAACTTTGTGTTTCTTTCTATACCTGTGATTCAAGCCGAGAAGTCCACATCGGTTCTGCCAAGAATTTGAGGTTTAGAGACTATTGTGACTGCAAATTGAGTGACATACACGAGTGAATTGAGGGACATACACGAGTGGTTTAAAAAAAAAACAAATCTGAGAGAACAAACGAGTGATTGTGAGGAACTGTGAGGATTTTTACTTGTTTCTTTTACGTTTGCTCGTTTTGCAGGTACCATGAAATCTGGAGACGGTTCTAAGAATCAGGATAGCCCAATCCCACCCAAGTCGTCTAGTACACCTCTTGAGATGGAATCATCATCACAGCAGCCTTGGGATGCTAAGTATCATTTTGATGCTATGGCCCAACACTTTGAGAGACGGAGTCGACTATTGGAGCAGAAGATCGATGACACTTTTGACAAAGTGATAGCACAGTTCGATCGCCTCAACCCTCGAGCAACATTACCTCCACCAATCAGAAACTAGCCTATCCAGCCAGATCGACCAGTCAGATGACAACCTGTCCTCCAGCCCCAGCCAGTATTTGAGCCTGTTTCTGATGATGAACATGAAGAAGAACATGATGGCTATAATGAGGAATCAGAGGCAGAATTCGAGTTTCCACAGAGGAATCAGGGACGTGACCGTAGACATCCACCTCCACCTCCCAGGCGTGATTTCCGAGCCAACCAGCGCCGACATGGCGATACAGATAGCTTGTTAAACAACATCAAAACAAGCATTCCAGAGTTCGAGGGGTTACATGATCCTGATTTGTACCTCGATTGGGAGAGGAAAGTCAACAAGATCTTTGAGTGTTACGACTTTCCTGAATTGAAGAAGGTTCAGCTTGCGTCCTTGGAGTTTAGAGGATATGCAGCCTCGTGGTGGGAAAATCAGCAAGAGAGAAGACGCCGTGATCGATATCCACCTATAGACACATGGCAAGAGATGAAGGACGTCATGAGAGGACGTTTCATTCCGGTACACTATGAGCGAGAGCTTGAGAAGAGGTTGAACAAGATCAAGCAGGGCACTCGTTCGATTGAGGAATACCACAAGGAGCTCAAGACAGCTATGAACTGGGTTGGTAAGGAAGATACACTGATTGCCACACTCAACCGGTACACTGAAGGAATGAATCCAGATATTGCTTGTGAAGTCGAATTGAAGGAATTCGATTCAGTTGAAGCAATGGTCCATTATGCATCTATTGTAGAACGGCAGCTCAGAGATGGACGTCGTCGATCCTTCCAGTCGACGCCTGTTAGGAGTCCTTGGAACCGAAGTGATTCTTCCACGCCTAGGACAGCCCCTACATGTCCTCCTAACCAGTCCACACAGCCCGTTCGCCGTTCTGAGCAGTCTGCACCACAGCCCTCTCGCAGACCTGACTACACCTCGCCTGCACTGAACAGAAATTCTCAGAATCGCCCCATGCAGCCTAGTCAGCCTGAGAATAGTAATTCAGGGAGAACACGTGTTCAGTGTCACAAGTGCAGAGGATGGGGACATTTTCAAGCCCAGTGTCCGAATCGCAGGGTTTTATTCCTCACCGAGCAGAATGAGTTAGAATCAGCGAGTGAAGAGGAATTTGAAGAAGAAGGAGAAGTAAAAGGGGATCCTGAGCAATCCCTAGTCAGCTCACTCCTGGGCGACATTGACATTGTGGATGAGCAGCCGAAGCAAACGCACGTCAGCCTTGTTTCGATCCGAGCATTGAGCCTTATTCGAGAGGAAGAACAGAATGATCAGCGGGAGAACATCTTTTATTCACGCTGTTCCATTCAAGATAAGGTGTGCTCGCTCATCATTGATAGTGGAAGCGTTATAAACGCCATTAGTCAGTATGCAGTGGGAAAGCTGAAGTTGGTCCCACAAAAGCATCCAAAACCATACCGATTGCAATGGTTGACAGACAGAGGCAAGATTCGTGTTGGATACCAGGTACATGTCACCTTTTCTATTGGTCGTTTTACTGACACTGTTTTGTGTGACGTCATCCCTATGGAGGCGACACATATCTTGCTTGGTCGTCCTTGGCAGTTCGATAGGAAGGCGATACATGATGGATTCGCCAACACTTATGCCGTGACTCGAGAAGGACGCACCACGCGATTGTGGCCACTAGCGCCGAAAGATGTGATTGAAGATCAGCGACATATGTAAGAGAAGTACAAAGAAGAGAAGGAGAAACATGCTGAGAGCAAGCAGCCAATCCAATCTGGACAGTCCACAGTAGAGTCTCAGTGTACTAAGGGAACCAAGGGCCTTCCGAAGTTACCATCCCTTCCAGTTTAGATACGGCGCACGGAATTTGTTCATCGGTGTAAGAGGAGTTCAGACCGCCATTAAATCAGGTAATGCTATCGTTCTAGTTAATTTTAAGGCTAATGATACTCCTGATGTTGTTATTCCTTCTGTTTTGCAGCCGTTGATGGAGGAGTTCAAGGATGTTTTCCCGGACGAAATTCCTAGTGGTCTGCCGCCGATTCGAGGAATTGAGCACCAGATCGACTTCCAGCCAGGAGCAGTCCTTCCAAACAGACCCGCCTACCGTACCAGCCCTGAGGAAACCAAGGAGATTGACCGTCAGGTCAAGGAGTTGCTGGAGAAGAAGCAAATTAGAGAGAGCTCGTCACCGTGCGCAGTGCCTGTCATCCTCGTACCAAAGAAGAACAACGAATGGCGCATGTACATGGACTGCCGAGCTATCAACAAGATAACGGTAAAGTATCGCTTCCCTATCCCTAGATTAGATGACATGTTAGATGAGTTGTCTGGAGCGTCTGTCTTTTCAAAAATTGATTTGCGTTCTGGGTATTTTCAAGTGAGAATGAGTGAGGGAGATGAGTGGAAAACTGCGTTCAAAACGAAGCATGGACTGTATGAATGACTTGTGATGCCGTTTGGCCTTACTAACGCCCCTAGTACGTTTATGCGTCTAATGAACCATGTTTTGCGTGAAGTCATAGGGAAATATGTGGTGGTATATTTCGATGATATCCTTGTCTATAGTACTTGTGTTGATGAGCATGTTAGACATCTTAGGCATGTGTTTGTGTTGCTGCGTGATGCAAAATTATATGTTAATTGTCTAAGTGTACATTCTGTATGGATGAGGTTATATTTCTTGGTTTTGTTGTGAGTAGTCGTGGAATAGAAGTTGATAGGACAAAGGTGAAGGCTATAGAGGAGTGGCCAACGCCTAAGTCATGTGCTGATGTTAGGTCTTTCCATGGTTTAGCTGGATTTTATAGTCGCTTTGTGCGTGATTTTTCATCTATTGCTGCACCATTGACTGAGTTGAGTAGGAAAGATAGGAAGTTTGAGTGGGGCAAAGCCCAAGAGCATGCTTTTAACTTGTTGAAATTGAAATTGTGTAATGCTCCTGTGTTGGTTTTGCCTGATTTTGATAAAATGTTCGAGATTGAGTGTGATGCCTCGGGCATAGGGATTGGTGCTGTTTTAATGCAGGAAAGGAAGCCAGTTGCTTATTTCAGTGAGAAGCTGAATGGAGCAGCCCTTAGGTACTCTACGTACGATAAGGAGCTGTATGCATTGAAGAGATCTTTGGAGACTTGGCAGCATTATCTGAGACCGAAGGAGTTCGTGATTCACACTGATCATGAATCATTGAAGCACTTGAAAGGGCAGCAGAATCTGAATTCGAGACATGCCAGATGGGTTGAATTCATTGAATCCTTCCCATATGTGATTAAGTACAAGAAAGGTGAGGAGAACGTGGTTGCTGACGCACTTTCTCGCGGGTATACCTTATTTTCTGTGATGCATGCCCAGTGCTTAGGGTTAGAGAATTTGAAGAGTTTTTATGCATCTGATCCTTACTTTGGTGATATTTTTAAGAATTGTCAGTCTAGGCCACGAACTGTTGATTCCTTCTATGTGACTGATGGATTTCTGTTTAAAGATGCAAAGTTGTGTGTTCCTACTTGTTCCATGCGAGATTTGCTTGTTTTAGAGTCTCATGCAGGTTGTCTGATGGGTCATTTTGGTGTTGCAAAGACTTTAAGTTTATTGCATGAGCATTTTTATTGGCCTCGCATGAAGAGAGATGTCGAGAGAATCTGTGCTAGATGTATTACATGTAGAAAGGCTAAATCTAGTTCTAATCCATTTGGTTTGTACACTCCACTACCTGCACCCTCTGCACCTTGGATTGACATATCTATGGATTTTATTCTTGGTTTGCCTAGGTCTAAGTCTGGCAAAGATTCTGTGTTTGTAGTAGTTGATAGATTCTCAAAATGTCTCATTTTATTGCTTGCAGGAAAACTGACGATGTTGTTTATATTGCTAATCTGTTCTTTCGTGAAGTAGTTAGACTGCATGGCATGCCTAGGACTATTGTGTCTGATAGGGATTCTAAGTTTTTGGGACATTTTTGGCGAGTTCTTTGGGGAAAGTTAGGTACTAAACTCTTATTTTCTACTGCATGTCATCCTCAGACTGATGGTCAGACTGAAGTAGTTAATAGGACTTTAGGTACTTTACTTCGTGCATTAGTGAAGAAATAATTTGAAGTCTTGGGAAGAGTGTTTACCTTTTGCTGAGTTTGCTTATAACCGTGTAGTGCATTCTTCCACTAATATGTCTCCTTTTGAGGTTGTGTATGGTTTTAATCCTCTTACTCCTACAGATCTTATTCCTTTGCCTATTGATCATCTTTCGAGTTTGCAAGGTTCTCGTAGAGCTGAACAGGTTCAAGAGATGCATAAGAAGATCAAGGACAGGATCGAGCTTCAGGGCGTGAAAAATGTAACCAAGGCTAATGCACATCGCAAGCAAGTGCTATTCAAACCAGGCGATAAGGTTTGGATCCACTTCAGTCCAGGGCGCTTCCCTAACTTGAGGAAATCGAAATTGATGCCTCGAGGAGATGGACCATTTACTGTGGTAGCCCGAGTCAATGACAATGCATACCGCATTGATCTTCCAGGTGAGTATAAGTGTTCCAGTACCTTTAATGTTTCTGACTTATCTCCTTTTCCTGTAGATGAATTCAATGCTGAGGAGGAACCGAATTCGAGGACGAATTCTTTTTAGCAGGGGGGGAATGATGAGCCGGGGTCCAGCACTGATGAATCAAACCCGGAGTTGCAGCTGAGAGGTCCAGTTACAAGATTGAGAGCCAAGAAGCTGCAAGATTATTTCCAGTGCATTATCTGGAAGAGACTTGAAGATGAAGTTGTTGGACTTAAGCAGTTGGTGACCTTGACCAGTGTCCAAGACTGAAGTTGTGGAAGAGCCAAGTTTCGAACAAACTATTTTGGTTCAAAAACTCGGGCTTATTTTTATTTAGTTGTTTTATGTTATTTTTTATTGGGTTCAGACTTTGTTTTATTTAATTTAAGAAGTAAGTCCTATAGTTAGTATTTATTTAATTTAATTTTTAGCCCAATTGTCACAACATGTTAGGTGACGAATTGGCTCAAGTAGGCCCAGTTCGAAAATCTGATAGCTTGGCCCATCAGTATTTTCGAACCCTTGTAGTATTTAGGTCTTGGAGAAACACTATTCACGCAGACATCTTTGAATCAGAAATCTTATTGATCGATTTGTCTCCATCGTGCTTTGGTTCACGATTTTTCACTTTCGTTCTTGGTAGAGTTTGATTGTTGGCGACTTCAAACTTGAATTCAATCGACTCGTTCGTGATATCTCGTAGTATCCGGGTTAGTCGAGCCACAATATTGCTTGTCAAACGCGTTTCGTATCCTTGTAGATTCGGGGTTCGTTTCTGGTAATTTCTATCCTTGTTTATTTTCGAGTTTTTCGTTCATACATTGTTTATTCCTTCGTTCTCATCCCTTCATCATCATACCCATCGTCCCTACCACCATCAGATCCCTGAAAACCCGTAGAATAATTCTAGATCCGTTTCTTTAAACCCTAAAACTGTCCCGAAAATCACCACCGAGCCAAATCGAAAAATACTCGTGCGTTTTCGCTGAATTTTGGATATGTTCTTCATAACCCTAAGTTGTAATTCGTGTTAAAATTTGAGCTTAATCGGAATTGAATTGCTTAGGTTACTGTCGACGCCTATTCAGCGTATTTGGGGTAGAAATTCAGGGAATTATCATTTGATTTTCATAGTTGTAATTTGGATTGAATCTTTCGTATCTGACGTTGTTCGATTCGTAGCTTCCGCATATTGTGATCGCATCATGATTACTGCAACAAAATCTTGGATATTGCCAATGAGTGCATGGATCTTGGAGAGCCCATTCCCAACAAGCTTATGGTGTCAAAGGCGCTGCGTACGCTAACCTCCAAGTTCCAGCAAAAAGTCACAGCAATAACTACAATGAAGAATGTGGGTGCCCTTGAGTTTACTGCAGTGATGAACGATCTCAAGATGTTCGAAATGGATCTGGAAGCATCAGAAGGATACACACCAAAGAAGAGTCTTGCTCTTCAAGCCTCATCGTCTAGCTCTGTATACATACCACCACGGGCGAGTCCATCTGAACAAGCTGATGATGATGTCATCTTTGATGACATGGAGGAACCAAGCATGGCACTTTTAACTTAAAAGGTAAATGCTTTGGTTAAAAATTTCAACAGGTTTGCAGGTAGAGGAAGGGATCAAAACAATTTAGATCCAAATAGGAGACTTGGCAGCTTTGTAGTTCTTAAAGAACTCCCAAGTTCATCACAAGGGAATGTTGTTCCCCCAAGAAGAAATATGTCAGATCCACTGCAGTTCAAGCAGAGGGACTACTCCAAAATTCAATGCCATAAATGTCGAGGGTATGGTCATTATGCCAATGAGTGTGCAAACACATTCAGAAAAAGAGGTAAAGTTGTATATTTCATATCATTAAGTGATGATGAAATAGCTGAACCTATTACAGAGACCCCATAACCAACCATAGAGGAGCCCTCAATGATGGCTACAGTATCATCGATCATTGATGACTCTAGTGATTATTCTGATTTGTTTTGTCTTACGAGTACTGTAGAACTTGTACAGGAAGTAAGTGAAGTATTGGAGCTTGTTGATGATTCACTTCAGGTATTGGTGGAACTTAAAGATTCATATGATGAGTTGTTGACAAAGTTCAAGAAGCAAGTCAGAAGAAATGAGGTCCTGACCAAGGAGAATGATGAGCTCAAGACCCAGCTTGTGAGATTAGAGGTAATGCTCACACAAAAAGATTTTGAGCTAGATAAGCAAGCCATTAAACTTGATCTAGCTAAAAAACATTTCACAAACTGAATACTGGCTCTTCAAAGTTAGACGAAGTTCTCACATTACCACAAATAGGGTCTAAAGGTTTAGGATTTGTTGAGATAACTAAACCTGTTGTATCTAACGTTTTATCAACAAATGGGAAACTATTTGTTAGATCAAAGTCTGACTTGCAGGAAAATGAACCGGTGAAGACATCAAGAAGGATCTTCAAGTGCCATCACTGTCACAGAGCTGGACACATTAAGACTTACTTTAGAGATTGGCTGAAGGAAAAACAGAAAGTTAAGATGCTCTAAGAAAAAGTGATGAAGAATGGGACTAAAATCAAGATCGGAGGTGCTTCTGACTCGAAGAGTAAAGGCAAGACGGTGTGCAATGTTGTGTTCACAACATCAAGCTCAAAGGTGGGGGGAGCTTGGTACTTTGATAGTGTTTGTTCCAGGCACATGACTGGGCTAAGGAATCAGCTGGAAGACTTTGAACCAATTGATGGTGGTATTGTGACATATGGTAGTGGTGCAAAGGGTAAGATTTATGGGATAGGAACTCTCAATGTTGCTGGATTCCCAAAGCTCAGAAATGTGAGCTTTGTAGAAGGTTTGGTTGCGAATTTGGTAAGCATTAGCCAACTCTGTGATAATGATCTTGTGGTTAAATTTAACAAAGATTCTTATGAGGTGTATGACAGGAAATGAACCTTGATTATGCAAGGAAAGAGATCATCAAACAACTACTACCTCATGAATACCGATAAGTGCTTCATTGCTGTTGTTGATGATGGGAAGTTGTGGCATCAAAAGTTGGGGCACACTCACTTTCAGAACTCGGTGAAGCTTCAGAATGTGTCCGCAGTTAGAGGGATGCCAAAGATCAGTATTGACAAAACCTTTGTGTGTGGAAGCTGCTTGAAAGGCAAGCATATTAGAGCATCTCATCCAGAGGTCATCACATCGGTAAGACCTTTCACTACGACAGGGTGCCTTGAGCTACTACACATGGACCTCATGGGACCTATCGAAGTTGAAAATATTGGAGGTAAACGGTATATTTTGTTATCGTAGACGACTTCTCAAGATATACATGGGTAAGGTTTCTTCGTGAAAAACTTGATGCTTTTGGTGTTTTCTCTGAACTTCATGCTGAGTTAAAAACTTCATTTAGTGTTAATGTGATTCGCATTAGGACTGATCACGGAGGTGAGTTTAAGAGTGATATGCTTGCAGAGTTTTGCACTAAGCTAGGTTTATTTCATAAATACTCTGCTCCTAAAACACCTTAACAAAATGGTGTAGCCGAAAGAAAGAATCGAGCACTGCGTGAAATAGCCAAAGTAATGTTTTATGCTAGTGGTCTTTCAAAATTTTTTTGGGCTGATGCTATTAACACTGCTTGTCACATTGGAAATAGAGTCTACCTTAGGCTTGGAACTACTATGACTCCCTATGAGATTTTGTATGGTAGGAAACCAAATCTAAAGTACTTCCATGTCTTTGGTTGTTGTGCTACATTCTGAATGATCGAGAATATCGATATAAATTTGACTCTAAAAGTGACAAAGTTGTGTTCATAGGATATTCATTGATAGTCATGCTTATCGTGTGTTTAACTTGCGAACTAAAATAATTCAAGAAAGTGTGAATGTTGTCTTTGATGATCACAGTACAATTGGCAGGAAAACGGAGGAGGATAATGTCGAAGGATACATTGAACAGGATAAGAGCAACGCTGCAAAACCCTCAGAGGCTGGTACAGAGAGTCCAACATCACCGGCACCTGAACCAGAAGTGGAGTCCAGTTCAGTAGAAACTGAATTAACTGAAGGTGGTGATGATTCTGTGGTCCAAGGTTCGGAAAATCAGAGAGATCCTCCCAGACAAATTTTAAAGCGACATCCATTGAGCAATGTCATTGGTGATGTGAATGAGGGAGTCAAAACTAGAAGAAAAGAGATGCTTAACTATCGAGAAATGGTGAATATGGTATGTTTTTCCTCCATTTGTCGTGAATTTGGTATTGTCAATTTTCTCTCTCAGGTGGAACCAAGAAATGTCAAGGAAGCCTTGAAAGATAAGTTTTGGATACAAGCAATGCAATATGAGTTACTTGAGTTTGAAAGGAATAAGGTGAGGACTTTGGTTCCAAGGTCAGCGAACACGAATGTGATAGGGACAAAGTGGATATTCAAAAACAAGACAGATGAATACCATCACATTGTGAGGAACAAAACGAGGCTCATTCTCAAGGCTATACTTAAGTAGAGGGAATTGACTACGATGAGACGTTTGCCCCTGTAGCTCGCATTGAGTCAATCAGACTGCTCATCTGCATAGCATGTTACCTGAAGATACCTCTGCATCAAATGGATGTAAAGGCAGCATTTTTGAACGGAGTTCTTGAGGAAGAGGCCTATGTTGAGCAGCCTACAGGGTTTGAAAATCCTCATGCACCTGATCATGTTTATCAACTTCACAAAGTTGTGTATGGTCTTAAACAAGCTCCCAGAGCTTGGTACAGTCGTCTTACTGATTATCTTCTTGAGTTTGGACTTTTCAAGGGTGAAGCCGATAAAACCTTGTTCGTCAAGATCGAGAAAGATCAATTAATTGTGGCTCAAATCTATGTTGATGACATAGTGTTTGGAGCAACAAATGATGATCTTCTTGCAAGGTTCGTGAAAGGGATGTCTACTACTTTCGAGATGAGCATGGTAGGAACTCTGAGCAACTTCTTGGGACTTCAAGTCAAACAACTCAAAGATGGGATGTTTGTTACTCAATCAAAGTATGCCAAGGAGTTGGTGAAGAGATTTGGTCTTGAAGATGCAAAACACATGAAAACACCAATGGGAACATTAGAAAAACTGACAAAGGATGAAGCTGGTGTTGAAGTGGATCCTACAGTATATCGTTCAATGATTGGAAGCCTGTTATACCTAACCTCTACTCGTCCTGATATACTATATAGTGTTTGCCTCTGTGCTAGGTTTCAAGCTAGCCCCAAAGAATCACACCTGAAAGCTGTTAAACGGATCATCCGATATGTTGCTAGTACAACAAACTTAGGATTATGGTTTTCTAACGATACTAATCTAAGTTTAACAGGTTTTACAAATTCAGACTGGGGAGGAGATCTTGAAGGAAGGCGAAGCACTAGTGGAGGTTGTTGCTACATTGGTAATAACATTGTGTCTTGGCACAGCAAGAAACTGAATTATGTAACACTATCAACCTCAGAGGCTGAGTACGTGGCAGCGGGGAGTTGTGCTACTCAACTACTATGGTTGAAAAGGATGTTGGAGGACTATAAACTTGAGGGGGAGGGTATCACAATACTCTGTGATAACACCAGCACCATCCACATCACAAAGAACCCTGTCCAATTTGGTCGCACTAAACACATCGACACCCGATATTACTTCTTTCGAGATTTGGTGGAGAAGAAAATACTTGAGGTAAAGTACATTCGAACTGAGGATCAAATTGCTGATATCTTTACGAAACCCCTTGATTTTGAGAGATTTTCTAAACTTAGAAACTCTCTCGAATGTGTTCCATCTGAAAAGTTAGGTGGATGTTGCTAGCTCTGCATTCTGCCTTGTGCAACCAACAAAGTTCTGGCTAGTATATCTTTCTTTATTTAAAATAAAAAAATAAAAACCATATAACTTGGAACACAGTCAGTGTCAAAGACTCTGCATAAGTGCCTCCTTGAAAAACGGTTGTACATACAAAAAAAAAAGGAAATAAATTATCTAGCCAGATATAATTCGTAATTTTACAATGCAGAGCACAACAACATGGTTTTGGGGTGTGTGATGGAACACTTCCCTTGAATGTTTTTATTGCATTGGATCTCTCTTTATTTTGTGGGGTATAGTTGATATATCTCAACGTTTGACCTTCGTGTCAATTGTATATCTCAACGTTTGACCTTCATGTCAATTGTACTTATCTCAATTATTTGTTCTCTCTCTTTCCATATCTTAGTTTTGATTTTAAAGGTTGTGATACGAGGTCTCTCATATCATCCCTTTTTAAATCTGTGTGTATACCCCTCTCTCTCTGTCAGTCTATGTTATCTTCTCTGTTCTTATCACATCTACACCCACACCGACTCAAACCACTTCAAATCCTGCTTTGATTCCTTCGCCTTCTGCTCCACAAGCCAAATTCTTCAACCCTTTTGTCCTCTATCAAGCATCTAGATTCCTTGCCTTCGAATCATCGATGGTCAACTCCACTGTCAATGCCACTCAGCCTCTTGCAAAGATGCAGTCTCTCTGTTGCCAACATTGTTGTGTTCCTTGCTAAACACCAACACCAACAGCTTGATCTTCTGTTTTCTTCACAAAAAGGGGGGAGATAATGGTGATGATGCCGATGCTGAAGAAGAGCTGGCTGATGTTATGATGAAGAAAAGGATGCTGATGAAGTGAGATGTGATCCAGCTGTATTTTTTGCAGAGTTGGCTATTTTGTTTAAAGTGCTAGACACTTTGTTTATCTCTGCGTGTTGTGTGATTTGATGACTTATGCTGCACAGTTTTTGTTCACAGTGTTTTAATGCTATGAACTACATGTTTAGTTTTAGCATTTTGTTTTCGGCATTCTTAAGTGTTTATCATTTTGGAATTGTTGTTGGTTTTGTGAAAGAAAGACAAAAATGGGGAGTTTGTTGGAAATTAGTTCTAATAATTTCTCAACTTTTAGTTTTTGTCTTTCTTCGTATTTTGTTTGCGTGTGGAATTTTCAGGAAATTGACATGTATTATCCAAGTGGCATGTTGGATGAAGGGGGAGACATGACGTGGAAAGTCGATGATCAAGCGACAGTCGAAGACCAAGTCGCGATTCGGTATTTGGATGAGAAAGTATGCGGAGCTGATTCTTCTAAGTCCAAGCCCAATTTAATAATGGGCCCGGTTCATGGAGTATTAATTCTTGGTAATGAGTCAGCAATCAACCAATACTCCTACATCTAAGGGAGATGTTATTTCACTGAGGGTTTCTAGATAGTGTTGGTTGCATGAAGACATGGTCAAAGATATGGAAGAGTGGAGTGGTGGAGATGTGCGAATTCTAACCAACTCCACCAAGTGAACGTGCAAGATAGACGTGGTGAACAAGACTGACATTCATATATGGAGGAAGAAATGATGAA
>CM038112.1:39655848-40036163 GCA_001642375.2 Mentha longifolia | reverse complement strand
AGATGATGAAAGTATGAGACATCTAGCAAATGAAAGTCGATGAAGACATATATATAAATGCCCAGATTAAGATATTGAGTAATTAGCCAAATTATGAGAATAGCAAAATAATCCAAAAAATCGGTGGTGATCGACCTTTAATTGCTATTGTATATATATGTATATGTATACTATCGATATATATATATATATATATATATAAGATAGAGATGATTTTAAAATCAACGGTTTCAATTGTTTTCTTTTGTAAAGTCACAAATAATAATTTTAACTTTTTAATACTAGTACTTAATACAATATGACGTGCGCGTAATTCCTCAATTGCATTATATCATTGTCCCTAATCCCTATAAATGCGTCATTATTTTTCTTGAATGAAATATATTTTTTTTCTTAATGACACACTCCTTTCTCAATTAACATTTACCATGCCGTTAAAGTAATTTTATTATATTTTGGAGTGTGAGCATTTTGATTCTTACTTTTAGAAAATAATATAACACTCAAATTTTGATATTGCAGGATCAAAATTAAAAATACCCAATTTTATAAAACTCTATTAAATATAACCTACTTTGTAGCGAAGATACGAAAATGCCCTTGAATAGAGATAACTATCTTACATACACAATTGTACTTTTTAGAAATTTTGTGTAGACGTGTAGACAAAGAAAATTATGTTTCAGCAACGGTAATTAAAGCGACGGTAGTTAAACATACATCGAAGAAAAATTAAGTTTCAACAACAGTAGGCATGGGTAATAATTATGACATAAAATTACACGTGTGGAAGATATATATATTTCAACGACATTAAATAAGTATACAACAAAGGAAAAATTACTTTCAGGACGATAATTTAGCGATAGACAATATGATCTATTGTAACATTAAATTGTACATATAAAATGGTAAAAAAATTACCCCGATACATAAAGTGAAATCCATAAAATACTTCATAAGACAAAGGATATTTTAGAGAGTTTATCATAATAGTTGAAGAATTTGGTTATTATTTTAGGAAAGTTAAAAATATCAGTTTTAGTTAGGCCCTTGTAATACTAACAATTAAAGTAATTAGGTTGAGGATATAACTTTTTCTTTTCTACTTTTTATTTTACTTTTGTTAACTTAAGATTCTTGGAAGTGAATTACAGCTGCTGTCAACCCATACTTTCCTTCGCCAAGATTCAGACAACTTTGAATTTTTACAGGCGATTGCAGCAGTGAAAAAGAAGATTGCATAAATCATTTCATAGTAGTGTAAATATTCTTTTCACTTTTGAGCAAATTGGAGGAAACTGCATCTTTTCTTTGTTTTACTCTATTTTAATTATTTCTTCCTTTCTTACTTCGTACGTTTTTAATTTTTTAATTATTATTATTTTTATTTTTTTGGTTTCTGTAAAAAAATTTATTTCTGTAAAAACTTCATTACCATGTTTGCCACTACAATCATATCGAATTATAGTCAATTTGGACCAATTCATTTGTCTTACTTTTTGTGTAACCAAATCAGAAACATTATCATTGTTTGATACTATTTGTTATATATATTTTTCTAATCGATCGATCGTACCCGTTCCAAATATATCATAATTATTTGGGTGAACTTTAAATATACCCAAAATAAATAATTCTATAAGTTTTTTACCCACAAATTTAAAAGTATAAGTTTTATACTCAAAATTCTATGAAAAGACAATAATAACCTCCATTTTATTTCACATTAAAAATAAAACAAAAGGATGTGGGCCCCACTTAACATTCATTCATAAAATTAAAAACAAACTTACCCCACTCTCTCTCTCTCACCCTTCTCTTTCACTCTCACTCTCACTCACAATCTCTCTCTCAACCGTGCAAACCCTAGCCCCCCTTTTTTTTTTAACCGTGAGATTGTTGCCGGCGCCAAAGAGAAAAGAAACCATGGCCGATTCCGATCACAATTGGGGTTTCGAATCTGAAGGAGTCGAAGTTCCAACGCAGTTACGTCGCCGAGTTTCGACGATGAAAGAATGGAAAAACCTTCCCCAGCCGCCGCCGCTGGTGAGTTTTTTCTAACCGTTTTTCTTTTTTTCTTTGATTTTTGAAAATTAATTGAATTTATAGTTCTTGAATTTGTATGTAATGAAGCATGTTTTGAGTTTTATGTTTTTTGGAATAGAATTATAATGTGTATAATGCATTAATCTTTCGATTTGTATGCTAAAAATGTGGATTTATGTGTTGTTTGAACTGGGTTTGAATCTGTAAAAATATGTTAAAATTATATACACGGTTTGGCTCATTCACGGTTTGAACTCGGTATTCACGGTTTGAGTGAGCTTAAACCGTGAAAAGTGTGACATGTCAGCAAGGTCACGGTTTGAACTTAAACCAAACCGTGTGTCAAGGTTTGATTTAAGTTCAAACCGTGAAAAAGCTATTTTCACGGTTTGAGCTTTTTCACGGTTTGAACTTAAATCAGTTTAGCAAGATTGGGCAGGAGATTGAAAAATTCATAAACTTCACTAAATCTTTTAATATTGAATGGTTTTGCACTTTTCTTTTGCAGCCTAGGTATATGCCTCGTATTCAAGGATTCCCGGCTAAAATAAATGGTTACCAACGAGACCGAACAGTTCCGAGCACCATATATCATTTAAATCGCATTGACAAATATGTTCTCTTGAGACAATTTGGCAACGAATCTCCATTTGGAAAGTTGCTCTTGCTTAGGAAGCTGGGGAATGCCAAGTGTGCCTTGCACAAGCTATTGTCTCGGGAGCTAGGAGGGGCAAAGAAGACATCGGAAGATCCAGCTCTATCCGATCCTTCGTCTCTGGCCTAGAGTGCTGCAGAAAGTTGGGTACTAGGAACAACATCCAACAATGACTAAGAGATTGGAATTTCTACAGCTCGTCTACATGCTCATGGAGTACCAATACATCCAAAGGGATGAGGTTTCATGCGATCCGTACTCTTGTGTGTACTTAGACATGATTTTCGGGCATCATAAGCCGTGCCTTGTGAATGTCGGTACAAAGTACATCACCAAGTACCGAGAACATGTTGGGAAATGAATTTTTCACTATCCATCGATATGTGAACATGTGAACATTAGTTGAAACTCTTGTATTTTTGCACTTCTAGAATATTTCTATTTAAATGTATTTTTTTATTTCGATATCATTTAAAAAATTTATGTGTTATAATTCGAATTAGAATATTACTATCATTTATTAGAATATTTTCATTTAAATATTTAAATACAAAATTCACTTGTAATTTAGTTCACTATGTGCTCATAATACATCACTTAGAACTATAGTACACTATAGACTTGCCCAAGGGCCGGGCCCGGCGGTTTTGGGCCTCAAACTGTCAGGCCGCGGTCCTTAGGAGAACAACCCTAGCCCGGCCCTAGAGGGGTAGTCGCGGTTAGGGGTCAGGCCTGAAACCCGTCGGTCCCAGGCCGGGCCAAAACTGCGGGCCAAGGGCCGGCCTGCGAGCCCGCGCTATCCCAAAACAGGGGAAAGTGCTCTCGGCCTTTTGGCCGAATTTTAATTAATTTTTTTTTCAATTTTCTTAATCTTTTAAATTTTATTCTTGTATAATTATTATTTTTATGAATAGAAAATGATAATTTTTTTATGTTTTGATGTTATTTTGTTTTATTTTAAAAAATTTAAAGAACTCATTAAATTGATTAAAATGAATAACAATCTTGCAATTTTGGCCTACTAAAATAAGCCTTAAAAGACATGGCAATATGCATGCAATGCTCCAACACTTTAACGGAAGTACAATAATAAACACCCGATAATTGTTTAGTAGTCATATGGAAAACCTTTAATAATCTATATAAATCCATACATGCATCCCAATGACTCTCATTAAGAACTAATTAAAATGATGAAAACTCTTTTCTAAAAAAATTACATAAATGACCCATATACTCTATGGTACTATTAAGCATCTCATAAGTAGAATTCCAATGATGAGATACATCTTGTTTGAAACACGTATAAACAAGACCCTTTGTACGACAATATTTTTGCCATTTTTTCCCCAAAGTTTTTGATTTATGCAAACATTTAACGACATTTCTAATAGGAACAACGCACTCTTAAAAATTTTCAAGCACATCTTAGACACATAAATTCAAAATATGACAAATGCATCTAGAATGAAAGTATTTTCCATCAAAAGATGGTGAACATGCTTCAATGAGTGAAGGAATACTTCGCCGTTGCATTATCAAAACCAACTGAAAAAACCTTATTCATCAAACAATATTCATTTAAAATGGTGATAATAATCAAAGCAATATTTTGAGCCGTGTGAGACTCATCAAACTCCCTAAATGCAATTAAATGTTTTTGCAAAATCCATTTTGCATCAATCCAATGATAAGTAATTCCCATATAACTATTTTTATTATATGCATCGGTCCAAACATCGGCACAAATAGAAACTTTATGACCCAAACGAAGCAAATATTTCATCAAATCTTGTTTTTTTTCCCTGTATTGTCGCCTAATCGTCTTAAGCATTTGAGTTCTAGCAACTTTGCTAGCATGGGGACCTAATCCATCTCTATAGGATGCTTCATACGTTATTCTATCGGCATAATTAAAAGGTTGTTTCTCCATAGCACAATATCTAGCATATGCATCTTCGTATCGAGCTTTATCAAATTTAAATAAAGAGGGCGTACCCGTCTCCGAAAATGAAGTGGTACCTCGAATTTGAGTTTGAGAAGTAGACATTCCGAACTCACTCGGATGTCTATTCATCGTACCATAGCCTCCCCTTTCGATCCATTTGTATTGCGTTGTGCAATAATTGCAATATGCGATGTATCTCTTTCGACCATCGGAGAGAGGAGGTTCGCCTTCACGTTCCGGAGCCAACACTTTTCTAAAGTGTTTCTTGAAGACATCGGACTTTGGTTCCTTGATGGTATTTGTTGGGAGAGGTTGGTTTAGCACGTCATCTTCGTGCTCTTCATCGTCGTTCGAGCCATGGAATTCGAATCCTTGGCTTTCCATCATATTAACCATCTCCTCAAACATCTCGTCTTCTTGGGCTTGAAGTCGTTCGGCGACTTGTCTTGAGATTTTCTCCGCCACTTCCGCCCTTCTTGCCTTTTGAGTTTGAGATGGTCGGCCTCCTTCGCTTTGGGTTTCACCGACGATCTTGCCCTTGCCCTTGCCCTTGTTTCCTTTGGAAGACATTGTGTATGTGTGTCTGTAGTTATGAAAGTGAGAGTGAGTGTGTGCAAAATGTGAGAGTGAAAGCTTGAAATAAAATAAAGAGTTGAGACTTGCTCTTACAAATGAGAGTAGAGATTGAGAGAATGATGAGAGTAGAAATTGAGAGAGAATTTGGGGTGAGTTTGAGTTTGAATGGGAGTAATATATGTAGTTAAATGGGGTTAGGGGTGGTGTTGGAGGGTTGGGGAGGACTTGGGGGTGGGGAAGGGAGGGAGCCAACGGCTCCTAGCCGTTGGGAAGGAGGCTAGTAGCCAATGGAGCTGCCCTCACACCTGCTGCTGGCTATTGCCTTCTCTGCTGCTGTTATTTCCGTTGGGCCCGGCAGGCTGGGCCCGGCCCGTCAGTCCAACGGCTATACGGTGGCCCGGCGGTTAACCACCGGTTTCCGGTCTGCAACTACAACGACCCGAGCCCGGCCCTTGATCCGCGGTCCCGGTTCCGGTTCCGGCCCGTTGACCAGCGGTCCCGGGCCCTAACCGTTGACTTAGGGCCGATTTAGGGCCAAACCCGACGGGCCGGAAAGCCCAGGCAGGTCTAGTACACTATAGTTGACTATGTGATCACAATACATCCATTATAGTTCACTATGTGATACATCACTTAGGAAGTGCAATTTAAGTTATTTTTTCAACAAATCTCAATAATTAGGTGATTAATTTAGATTATATGTTTAAGTATTTCACAAGTAATGTTGTTAAATGAGTTATTAATGAGTTTAAATCGCAGTTTTGACCTTAATTTTGACCAAATTGGACTGTTTCACGGTTAGGGTTCACGGTTTGTATGGTGTTTCCACGGTCAAAATCTCCATAAACCGTGTAAATTCTATATATTTTGACTGTTTGCATTGTGACCATTGTCTCACGGTTAGGGTCCACGGTTTCGAACGTAACCCCATGGTTTAATTGTTAAATAAACCGTGAAACTCAAATAATTTTATTTTTAATTAACTTTTTTTAATATTTTCAAAATTTAAATGTATTTCACGATTTAATTGGCGTTTAAACCGTGCACCCACGGTTTAAGCGCCAATTAAACTGTGAAAGTCAATTTGTTTAATTTTTTAATTACCTTTTTTTTTTAATATTTTCGAAATTTAAAGAGATTTCACAGTTTAATTGGTGTTTGAACCACCCACGGTTTAAGAGTGAATCAAACCGTGAAACTCAAATTTATATATTTTTAATTTACCATTTATTTGCTTAAACCATGCAAATGGATTTTTATTTTTTTACGCCTAAAATTCATCCTTAATTCCTCCTTGCTAATGTCTAACAGTCTAAACCTATTAATGGGAGTAATTACTTTAATTATCGATAAATAAGTTTTTAAACATGTAATCTAACTACTCTTCATATCAAAAAAGTCAATAAAACATGATTTTGTAGAAAAAAAATTCAAACTGTGTAAATTTGAAATTCATATGATTTTTTTTTCAATTTTACACAGTAATAACAACTAAATATGAAAAAATAAACGATATGCACCTTTAATATTAGCAAAATATCTTCGAAAATGCACCAAATTCACAGGCAAAATTTCTAAAAAATGGAAGAGCTTCTAAGTTTTTTTTCTCTCTACAATTTTAATTCTGTTGTGTTTATGTGCATATTTTTGTTCCTTTTGTTGTTGTTGTAGTATTCGCAAGCAAAATTAATGAAATGTACCTTCATCTGATTTGGTTGTTGGTCAATAAATAAATTTTCGAATTAATTTATTAATATTTTTTACTCAAAATTGAATTTAAAATTGAGTGAGAGAAGCAAAACCGTCAATGAAAACCGTGAGAGAGAGAGAGAGAGAGAGAGAGAGAGAGATAGCAGAGAGTGAGAAATAATTTTTTATTTAATAACATATGGGACCACTTACTTTTTAAGGGTAAGTTTGTCTTTTCAATGGCTTTTGGGTATAAAAGTTATAGTTTTAAAATGGTGGGTATAAAACTTATGTAGTTATTTGTTTTGGGTATATTTAACCATTAACACATAAATATATGCTTAATTACAATGCTCAAATTGCTTATTTACATCCATCTAAGTGCTTATTTTGTATCTATATTTCACCAATCAAATTTGCTCATTCACATTGAAATTAATATGCTTCTTGTATAAATATTTCACATTTTGAATTGCTTATTTATGATAAATATATGCTTAATTGCAATGTTCAAATTGCTTATTTCCATTCATCTAAGTGCTTATTTACATTAAAAATAAGTTTCTTCTATATGTATTTCACATTTTGAGTTGCTTATTTATTCGTGTCAAATTGCTTATTTAAATTTTCTTAATTGCTTATTTTCTTACATTTAGTGTTTGTTTGAATTAAATACTTGCATATAAATATATATTAGTAATTTTTTAATATATATTGATTAGTTTGCTTATTTTTATGCTTTTATTTCATCTATTCTAGTGCTTATTTATGAATGGAATTGCTTGCTAATATAATATTATAATGCTTATTGTTGTTAAATGGAACAGCTTGCATATGTAAATAAAAAAACCTTCCTTTTGAAAATTGCTAATTTGACATGTGACTTGGGAATCGAAACATAATGATGTTTTTGTATATGCGTATTTCGCTTATCCTAATGCTTTTTTTCTATAATTTAATTGCTTAGTTTAAGTAAATGTAATTTTTTTTATAATAAGAACGACGACGATATAAATGGAGGAGAGAGAAAATCATTTCAATGTAAGATTTCTAATTATCCCCTAATTTATGGACAAAATGGTTATAATAATACATAATTACTCTATTAGCCTTTTACATTAAAGAGGTAAATAAATAATAAAGAAATTATCAATTTATAATAACCGTGGATCTAAAATTATGGAAGACTAAGATTGGATCCTAGTTACTACCTAATACTATCTAAGGATTAGGATCCTATTTGATCTTCAACATATATATATATATATATATATATATATATATATATAGAGTTTGGTTCATATAGATTTAAGTCCTAGTGTGAGAAGTGCGAATTATGCTTAAAGCTACACAAAATCATGCTTAACGCTATACAAAATCATGCTTATGGTGCATTTTGTGCTTATAAGCATAAAATAAGCCATAAGCATAATTTTGTACCATAAGCATGATTCTGTATAGCTGTAAGCATGATCTTGTATAGCTTTAAGCATATTTCGCACTTCTCACACTAGGATTTATTTGCATGTGAACCCTTCCCTATATATATATATATATATTAAAAGATTATAATACTATGTTAATCGTTGACACATTGAGAATTAATGAATTATGACTCTATGAAATTCGAAATTGTTTATGATCATGCTAATGCTTGCAAAAATAAAATATTATGAATAATTTAATATAATTTGGTATATATCTTAAGAAAAAAAACTATTTATTTCTTTTATGAGATATATATCAATAAACATGATATATAATTGTATTTAAATAAGATTTCTCAAAGATTTGGCATAACTACGTCAATTGTTGACTATTGAGCATTAATGA
This sequence comes from Mentha longifolia, assembly GCA_001642375.2. NCBI lineage: Eukaryota > Viridiplantae > Streptophyta > Magnoliopsida > Lamiales > Lamiaceae > Mentha > Mentha longifolia. Next base: position 40,027,413 of record CM038112.1, on the reverse strand, counting down.
ATTATGACTCTATGAGATTCGAAATGAATAAATGATTTATGATCATGTTAATGCTAATGCTCGTAAAAATTAAAAAATTATGAATAATTTAATATAAAAAAAAATAAAAAAAAATAAAAAAAATAATTTAGTAAATATCTTAAGAAAAAACTTTTTATTTCTAACAAAGTATATATCAACAAACACGATAATTGTATTTAAGTAATATTTCTCAAGATTTGGCATAACTATGTCAATCGTCGACACATTGATAACTAATGAACTATGACTATAAAATAAAATGTTATGAATAATTTAACATAATTTGGTAAATATCTTAAGAAAAAACTCCTTATTTCTAACAAAGTATATATCAACAAACATGATAATTGTATATTTGTATTTAAGTAATTATTTAGTAATTAGTAATTAGTAATTAGTAATTATTTGTTGATAATTATATATCAACAAATATGATATTAGTAATTATTTAGTAGGTAGATCAACATGCATGAAAAAAAATTAAATATGAATTTTCGGTATTTTTCAGTATTTTGGTATTACCGTCCGGATTTGGTATTATTTATTAATTTTGATTTTTACAATATTCTTCGATATTTTTCGGTATTTCGGCATACCGAACTTCCGTACAATATACCGAAAATTTGGTATCGGCAACGGTATCAATTTTGATAAATACCGACTTTTCGGTATACAGAAGCCACCGGTACGACATCGCTATTCGATACGGGATACCGAAAGTTTTCGGTATCGACATCGGTATCGCCGAAAATTTTTGGTATCCCGTACCGACCCACCCCTACTCCATCCTTTTATATTAGTCTAATTTGTCATTTTTGTCTATCCCACTTATTAGTCTCATTTCCTTATATGACAAAAAATACTTAGCTACAATCAACTCTCTCTCCTTAGAATTAATTATAGTCACATATCTCCTCCTTGGTTCTTGTGTCCAATCCATATAAGACTAATATGATGGGATGGAGGAGTAGTTCTAATGAAGTGCGTATTTTAGACATTAAGTAATGTTCCAATGCCTATCGCGGGCATGCTTAATGTACCCACGGATGACATGACAATAGTATAAATAACGAAGTTAATAAAAAATCATGCCAAAATTAATTAAAAAACCATACTAAAAAAACAAATCCTATCTAAAAAACTAAACCCTGAATGGAAAAATTGTCAACATAATATCGCCATGTCAGCACAGTGGGCACGTTAAGTTTACCCACGGTGGGCAGGGGAGCGATTTTGTTTAGACATTCAATTACAATGCACAACAATTTACTAATTGCGTATTATTTTAGGCATGCATTCAAGCAATAGTTTTTTTTTTTTATATTTCTTTTTATTTTCTTTACAATCTTTCTTATTTCTTTTATTTCGTCCTTTGTCTTCCTCTTTTATTTTCTATGTATCCTTCTTTTGTACAGACCGCAACAATAAGAACTACTATAACATGTAAATAATTGTGATTAATTCGCTACTATTCTTCATTGGGATTCTTCTACATCATACTGGAGTATATTTTTATTAATGAATAATATTGTCATGTAAGGGAATGTAACACACACATCTATAATATAATCTCTCTATTGCTAACTATCGCATTTTTATGTTGTGGGTGCACGTATACTAAATCATAATCTAAAATATTAACAAATTATATTTTATAGGCCCCGTTTGGTTTGTAGGATAATGACTATTGACCTGATTAGATTGTATATCGCGTTTGGATTGTAAGATTCATAATCATAAAAGCCTGACACTCAATCTTCGTGAATTCAGTCATTTTTTGTGAGCAAATCATGAATTGCAAAAATTCGTGAATTCAGGCATTTTTTGTGACTAACTCACGAATTGAACAAAAAAATCGTGAATTCCGTATAAGGCGGGGGTACTATGGTAAAAGTGGCTATTTTTTTTTTTCCAAGTTGCTATTATTTATCTTTACTATCTCAAAGTGACTATTTTTGCCTATCTCCCCATTTTCAATTATAGCACAATAATTTTGCAAACCAAACAACTTTATTTGTCCATGACTCAATCTTGGGCTTATCTCATACTATATCTAACACTATCTAGCCTTGAAAACTAAACGGGGCTGTTATGTATTAATCTTTTAGATTATTATTTTTTAGAATTTAACTTCCATTACGTCGGTTTCCATGCTCACACCACGAACGTCTGCGTTGAAGCCATAATCATCGGCAATTCGGCATCATTGGCGGACACACCTTCGGTCAAAGGTGTCAATGGACACCCTTAAATTTGAATGTGAATTACCTATTTTACCCTTTATATTATGATATAATATATATATATATAAAGAGAAACTAAAGTCAAACCTCATCTTCCTGAATTTGAAAACAAACATAAAACAAAAATTAAAATAATTAGAAAACAAATAAAAGTTACTCTCGTAAACCGTAATTCTAACCCAAATGTCAAAATTGAAAAGGAAAAATCAAACTCTCCTCATGCGCGCCGCTCGCCATCCACCATCAGTCGTTGCTCGTTGTTCAGTCATGTTTTAAACGGTGATTGATACTCAGAAAAGGTTGGCTCTCGATCTTCCCTCCGCCCTTTCGTAATTTGCAGTTCATTCACATTTTCTGTTTATGAACATTTCAATTTGAATTTTTCTTCTGTGCCACACACTCTTTCTTATTTAAGGTCATTAGAGTTTGATTTGGTATTTTACTTGATTTCTTCTTGAATGTTGTTAATTTGACTACTCGGGATGAAGAGGTTTATTTTCTTCTTGAATTTTGATGCAAAAGCACTTAATGCGAGTTCCAGAGAAATTGTTCAAGTCAAAACGCCCAAGACAATTTGAACTCAACTTCATCTCAAAGTTTGAAAGAACAGATACAAACCATTGATGAAAATTCTGATTTGCCAGAACTTCCTTCAGACCCTGGAAAACGACCTAAAGTCACAACGTATCATCCTAATATTCGTGAAAGACTTCGGAGGAAATACTATTTAAAGGGTGCTTGTCAACCTAATCTTGAGAACTTCCCTCAACAAAATATTGATGGGATAATGCCTAGGTTTAACCGTTCATGGTTTGGCGAATTCAGTTTGTTAGAATATAGTGTAGAGAAGGATGATGCATTCTGTCTATATTGTTATATTTCAAGAATGAATTGGGTCAAGGGGGTGGGGATGCTTTTACACTTACACGTTTTAGGGATTGTAAACACAAACATAAACTTTAAAAGCATGCAGGAGGTCTTAATACTGCTCATAGACAAGCTTTTAGTAAATGTGAAGATTTGTTGAATCAAAAGCAATACATCGAGCTAGTATTTATAAAATCACAGAAAATGATGGAGAAGGGAGAGCCATCGAGGACAACTAAAGGGGTAGAGTGTTGGGAATTTGGGAAAAATTACGACTAACATCGAAGGAATCGGAAGACAAGATGGTGAAAGTTCTTGGAGACGAAAGGGTTGAAGAGAGTGGCTAGGGAAAGGGGTCCAAAGATCGGAATGATGAGGAGCTAGACTTGGGGTGAGGAAGACGGAGCTACAGGTAGGGGAGAATGAAGGATTGTTGCTAAGTGGGCTTGGTTCCATCTATTTGTTTCTTGGAGTTTAGTTTAATGTTGTAATGGGTTGGTATCCCTTGTACCAGTCAATTACCACAATAATTTTTTTTTCTGATAATTTTTTTTTCATAAAATCACGGATGAAGCAAAATTGAGTTATAAAACACGACTAAATGCTTCAATTAATTATGTTAGGTGACTTTTAAAACAAGGACTAGCCTTCCGTGGTCATGACGAGTCTGAAGATTAAGCAATCAAGACAATTTTCTAGAATTTTTAAAGTTCCTTGAGAGCCATAATGAGGATGTAAAGAGAATTGCTTTGAACAATGCCCCAACAAATCTCAATGTAATAGCCCCTCGTATTCAGAAAGATATTATTATAGCTTGTGCATTTGAAACAACCAAATCTATACTTGAAGAACTTGGTGATGGAGTTTTTTTGTGTTCTTCTTGATGATTCTCGTGATGTGTTGACTAAAGAACAAATAGTTGTTGTCTTGTAGATAAAAATGGCCAAGTTCTCGAGAGAATTTTAGGATTCAAGCATGTCGAGTGCACAAGTGCTATTTCATTGAAAGTAGCACTTGAAGATCTTTTGAATGAACATGGATTAACCATATCCAAGTTACGTGGACAAGGATATGACAGAGCAAGCAATATGCGAGGAGAGTTTAATGGATTAAAGTCTCTAATCTTGAAAGAAAATCACTCGGCATATTATGTCCATTGTTTGCTCACCAACTTCAACTCGCTTTTGTAGTAGTTGCAAAAAATCACATTTGTATCCCCGAACTTTTCCTTTTGATGACTAATGTGGTCAATGTAGTTGGAGGTTCGTGCAAACAGAAAGATAACTTATACGAACAACAAGTTGTGCATATCATTGAAGCTTTGGAGAATGAAGAAATTACTAGTGGCCGAGGTTTGAATCAAGAAAGTACTCTTGCTCGTCCTTGCGACACTCATTGGAGCACTCATTACAACACTATTCTTGGCATGATTTATCTGATTCTATAATAAGTGTACTTCGTACTATTGTGGAAAAAAGGAGCTCTATCTAGTCAAAGGGGTGAAGCTTCACGCTTGGTAAGAGACATGTTATCTTTTGACTTTGTATTTGATTTGCAATTGATGAAATCTACATTGGGAATAACAAATAAATTGTGCAATACATTGCAAAGAAAAGATCAACGTATATTGAATGATATGGTTTTAGTAGATGTTTCTAAAGGAAGACTTCAAGCAATGATAGATAATGGATTAGGTTCTTTGGTGAAAAATGTATCGGTTTTTTTGTGCAAAATATAAAATTGTGGTGTCTGATATGGATGCTCTTTATGTAAGTAGCAAAAGATTGAAACGGAAATGGGAAGATGATGAGATGACAAACTCGCATCTCCATCATGTGGAAGTAATTAGTATTGTCATAGATATGCAATTGCTTGAGTTGAATGGTCGATTCAATGAGGTAATACTGAATTGTTGCTTTGTGTTGCTTGCTTAAACCCATCAACGTCTTTCAAAACTTTTGACAAAGATGAATTAATTCAACTGGCTAAATTCTATCCAAATAATTTTTGAGGCATTGAGCTTTTGGCATCGTCATACCAACTCGAGAATTTTGTGTTTGATGTGCGTTCAAGAATAGATACCTCTAATGTAGGGATGACAATCAGGTACGACGGGCACAGATAGTTGATATTCATACCCACACCCGCAAACGTAGGCTATACCCATACCCGTATCCGCGATCCACGGCAGGTACCATCCGCCACCAATATCCGCCACTCGCGGATACCCACCCGCCACTCACGACTAGAAATTCATAAATTTAATATCCAAAAATCAAATCCATAAATCACAGATTATATCTGAAATACAAATCTACAAACTACACATTTAATTCTAAGTATTCTTTTTGAGTATTCTTTCTTTTTGTTTATTTAAAATAAAAGAGGAGTAGGTATTTTTTTTAACATTTATTTACATAAAAATAATTAAATAAAATACATGTAGCGGGTAGTTCACGGTTATTTCACGGGTAATACCCGCGGGTATTTTTGCGGGTACGGATAGTAACTATCCATACCCGTACCCGCGAACTAAATGGATAGTAAATTTTAAGAACGAAGCTACCCGTGGATTTCAAATACCCCTCAAACCCGCACCTATTAAGTTCAGGTACTTGCGGGTATCCGTTACCTGCGGGTAAATTGCCATACCTACTTTGATGTAAGAGGGCTTATGGACCTATCAAAAAAACTAGTTGAAACTGGCAAAAATTTGGTGTATCCATTGGTTTATATGCTTATAACTTTAGCACTAGTGCCACCAGTTGCAACGGCTTATGCAGAAAGAGCATTCTCGGCTATGAAGATTGTGAAGAATCGGCTTCACAATCGAATGAGTAATGATTGGATGAATGATAATTTGGTGGTTTATATTGAAAAAGATATATGCAATTGTGTATCTAATGAAGCTATTATTCAAAAGTTTTAGAGTATGACCGATCATCACGGCCTGCTGTAAATTCAATTTTTATGATATATGAAAATATATATATTTTTTTAGTCAGGCAAAGGGTGTATATTATAAAAATAAAAGGTATGTGCTTAATAAAGAAAATACAGCAGAAAATTAATAAAAATTAAAACACAAAAGAGGATTAGAAATCCAATCTTTAAAGGAAAAGCTAGATGAATAACCAAGTTTAAGATGCTCCAACTTCAGAGTCTTCCTTAAATTTCACTAATCATCCTCTCCTTATCCCATCTTGCATTTTTAAAAATTACCTTATTCCTCAAATTCCATAAAACTCACACCACCGAGATCCACAAGGTAACAACAAATTTTTCTTTCCTTAGTCCACGAAATAAGCCTGTATTATGGAGAAAATAATCTCTAATGCGGTTGTGGTTTACTGTCATGATATTGCACCACTTATAGATATCCATCCAAACATTACCCGTTAAAGAACATTCATCAAAGAAATGTGAAAAAGATTCAACCTCGATTCCACAAGCTGGGCATTTAGCTTCGTCCTCTGATTGTAAAACCTTCTTACGAAGGAGATTGGCTCTGGTTGGCAATTTATCCCACAATAATCTCCAAGCCATCACTATAGCTTTAGGGGGTGCGAGTGTTTTCCATAATGCATCAAATTCTTCCCCATTCGGCTGCAACTCCGTGCCACCAACACCAAGTGACAATAAATACTCGTAGGCATTTTTTGTTTGGTAAAATCCAGCCGTGCTTCCTTTCCATCTCCATCCGTCTTCAGCATTTTCGTTCGGGGCAAACATGTTAATCAAGCATAGTAAACAATTAAGTAGGTCCACTTCTCTGCCAAACGGTTCTCTCCTCCATGCCCATTTCCAAACCCATACTCCTCTCTCCCACTCACCCATATCTCTAATACTTACATCCCTTTTCAAACTAAGTTGGTATAATTTGGGAAAAAGGCTTTTAAGAAAGGAATCCCATGCCCATATCCCTTCCCATTTAATCCCTCTTCCATTTCCATTTGTTGTTCTAAATTGTGCCAAAACTATTCGCCATCCCTTCCCAAGATCCATTAAGTACTTGATTTGCCCTTCCTGATCCATTATTTACCACCTCTCTCCACCATCTTGACCACCCTACTCTCTGGCTCAAGGAAAGTGTCCCATTGTCCCCCTTCTCCAGCCCCCCATAAATAGATTTAATTACCTTCACCCAGAGGCTTTCTTTATTAGTAAAAAAATGCCGAAGCCACTTTCCGAGGAAGGCTTTATTGAAGAAGTTTTAGATCCTTCACCCAAAGCCCACCTTTATTTTTCTTTCTGCAGATTTTATCCCAAGAGATCCAAGCTATTTTTTGCAAATTTTTTTTGCCCCCTCCCCCCCCTAATAGGAAATTACGTTGTAGAGAAGAAAGAGATCTCAGGTTGTTTGGAAGAAGATGGAAGTAAAAATGGTAGACTGCGATAGATGCCAAGACTGCTTTCAACAGTATTATTCTTCCTCCAAACAAGATATTTTTATCTTCCCACGTTTTGAGTCTTTTTTTTTTCAATTTCTCCACCAAGTGATTCTAGTATGAATTTCTCTTGTAGCTCAACCCGACTTTAGTGCCAAGTATGTAAACGGGATCTCCCCCACCGAGCAACCAAGAGCAGCAACCATATCTTGAAGCCTATTAAGGTTAATATTCACTCCTATAATGCAATATTTCTAGAAGTTAACCCTCAAGCTAAAGAGTAATTCATAATTCTTCAGTATACACTTTACTTGTTGGAGTTATATACTGAAAAGCATACATTTATGCATGTATTTAACTGTATCTTCCTGATTTATGGAAATAAATATTGTCATATATTTTGCGTATTAATTCGTGTTATAGTTAGGAAATACATGTTCGATACTATATATTATAGATAATATGGTGTGGGAAGTCACACGGAAGATCATATTATCGGATTCTTATATAGTTAAATGGTGTTCGCAATCTAAGTAATCTTGGACAAATTACTTGATAAGATTGTAGTATAAGGCTTGATATTAGCTTGTCTTGGCTATTAGCTTATACTTATGCATCCAGTTGCATCGAACAGGATTGAGGTGAGATAAATCATTTTATACTGATTTAATAAAGGATTTGACATCTCGAACGATTTAATTCTAGTTTTGATAATATTCAATTATATATTTATAATTATTATTACTTTGATTTATCGGCGATTGAGAGTTAACGCAACTCAATAAATCTAGATATCTTGGGTAATAATATTATATTTATGATAATTAATATTATAGCTAGAAATCGTGTCTCGGTCTTCCGAGTTGATGATGTCCCCTTGAGGCACTCTAAAGATTTTTATATTAAACCCTAAAGGTGGATTTAATTCCGATATAATAATAAGGTCGAGTGGGTACTACTCTTGGAACATATATTAATTAATTAGAGCAATCAGTAGTTTAAATTAATTAATGGACATGCGATATCTTAAACACGGGAAATAACATAATTCAAAGAGGAGTCTGGTATGTAATAATTTGGGAAGTGGACGACAGTGCAATATTATTTTTTTAATGGAATGAAATAATATCAATATAATTAAGATAAGTATTTGGGCTAGAAGAATACTTGGATATTTAATTATATTAGGAGACCTAGTCCACAACCTCATTAAGATCCTTAAGGTAGCCCATTAAGAGCCAAGCTTGGTCCAATAACTAAACCCTAGTCTCATTCACTTTTTATATATAATACGGGATAAGTGAATTACGTAATACAGAGAGTTCAGAGAATCACATATTTGTTCTGTGAGGGGCGCCGGTTTTGGGGGAGGAAGAGAAGGAAGATTTATGTCCAATCAGAATTCTTCTCTTACTAGGGTCATACCTTAGAAGATCTCAAGGTATACTCGAAGGGCTAAATCTCGTGTGCAGAGATTTAGTTCGAGGAAGCTATTCCACCATTACACCAACAAATCGGAGGACACAAATAAGTATAATTCTTAGATATTTTTCCGCTTTAGGATCTGGATGAATTATGTTTATATAATCTGAATTTAATTAATTAAATTAACATGCGATGTGGTTCCGGTTCTAACATTACTACCCAAATATTTTCTAAGCTTGCATTACCCATAATAATTGTGACATCACACTTCCACATTCTCCTTCCCCATCTCCACGGCCTTAAACATGCCTACTTGTGTCGCTTTTTTCATCAAGGCACTCAGCCCCTGCCACAATTAAGTAAAGAAATGGTGACAAGGGATCGCCTTGCTGGAGCTCTCGTTCCAAATTAAATTCACCTGATGGACTGCCATTAACTAGAACATTAGCTGTAGCAGAAGAGACACGCCTTAATCAAGCTTCTCCATTTAAATTGAACTGCTCTAGCATTGCATCAAGAAAATCCCAGTCCACCGTAATGTAGGCTTTGCGAAGTCAATTTTGAAGAATAATCTCTCAAGTTTCCTCTTATTTGCTTCCTCAATTGCTTCATTGAGGATCACCACGCCATCAAGTATAATCTTTTCCCCACGAATGCGCTTTGATTTTACAAAATTAAACCATCCATCACGTTGCTAATCCTTCGAGCCAAGACCTTAGAAGGACTTTATACGCACTTCCTATCAATGAAATAGGCCGGTAGTCGTTCAATGTGTATGCATCATCTTTTTTAGGGATGAGGATGATGAAGGAGGTGTTAAAACCCCTCACGAGCTTTCCATTTTGATGAAAGTCAGCCATCATCTTCAAGAAATCACCTTTCAGTATGTTCCAGCACTCCTTCGAAAATTTGAAATTGAAGCAGTCGGGGTCTGGACTTTTAGAACTATCGCAGCTCCACACAGTTACCCTTATCTCTTCTTCTAAAAATGGTTTGAGGAGCATATCATTATCAATTTCATTAAGCTTTCGCCCAATGAAGTCAGTTGGTAGGCATGGTCTTTGTGCTCCCTTCTTCTTAAATTGGTTCTGGAAATGTTCTTTAACACTGTTCTTCACCATGCTCGGTTCCTCTACCCAATCACCACCTATCTGTAAACCTAAGATTTCATTTTGCTTTCTTCGAAAGTTCACGAACTTATGGAAGAATCTCGAGTTCACATCATCTTTTTTTAGCCATCTTATATGCGCCTTTTGGGCTAGAAGACTATTTTTGCGACTAATAGCTAGAATGAGTGCAATTCCTGCCTCTTTTCTGCAGATCATCTCCCCTTCCTCCAAGCCAAGTACGTCATCCATGGAATCCAATCTTTGAATTTCAACCTTCAGTTCCTCAATCTTATTCTCTACTAATCCAAATGGTGATTTATTCCACTGCCGCAACTCATCTTTTAACCTTTTGAGTTTCCCCTTAAGAATGAACGCCCCCCATCCCCAATTGAGAAACTATTCCAAATGGCCGCGACAAACTCCTTGAACTTTGGATGCGTGAGCCACATGTCTACACTTCTAAACGGTTTAGGTCCCCAATCGATCACCTTTGTGTCAAGAAACAGTGGACAATGACTTGAAACTGATCTATTCAACCCCCTCTGATTGACAAGAATTCGATCTATCATGCTCTTATAGTTTTTATCTGATTTGTACCACGTGAATTTTCTCCCTTGGAGAGGCAGATCGACGAGCGATGAGTTGAGGATAAAATCGTTAAAATTTCTCCTGTCATTCCTATTCACATGCTCATCCCTTCATGCCCTCTCATTGGCATTCCTAACAGCATTAAAATCTCCTAATATGCAGATATTAGAATTTAGCTTCTATAGTATGACATATGCCAACCTATCCCAAAGATATTTTCTTTCGCTAGGTAAACATGAAGCATAAACATTAACAAAGCAACACGGGATTCTTCCCTCTCCCCAGGACCCATTAAGTACTAGCGCCCCTTCCATGTGCCAAAAACTTGAACAAAGAAATTGATCAGAATTCCACAATGTAATCATACCTTCGGCTCTTCCGGCAGCCTCTCGAGCGGTCCACCTGTATTTAATTTTGCTACTCCCCCAGATCGCATCACAGACCTCCCTATTTACTGTATTCAATTTAGTCTCTTGAATACAACACACATCAATATTGTACTTCTTAATTCATTTCACTTCTTTTTGCTCTGCTCCCGAAGCCTCTAATATTGAGTGACAAGATCTTCATAAGGTACCTATTTTAAAGGTGTGTTTGGTAGTCTAGATATCATGGGATATCTAGGCTTATCATGGGATATCCGGGCATTTGGTATCCATTACACCGTCATCACGCTAGCCCGTGTTTTGGGTCCATCCTGGGATTTAAACACTATTACACCTCTAAATATGCTCCATTTTAATCAGGCCTCTGAGGCCTGATAAAACACTGTTGGGCTGCAAAATAATAAGTCTTCCCTTTTTACCCTTTCATCGTGGGTCTCTTCTTCTCGCCGACCGTTCTCCTCCTTTGCTCCTCCACCACCGACACTGCTCTTCCAAGCCGATGCGTTTCTGTTGCTTGACTGCCATCGTCACTGCGTTGAGAGGGATGCGCCGGCGACCTTGTGTGAGATGAGGATTCTGATAGCGACGATGCCGCAGCGGAAATAGGTGGCAACGTCGACGCTGAGGCCTGGATTTGGGAAAACTTGCGAATATCTTCCGGCAACTCAACGACCATTCTTCTTTTCTTCAATTTTTCTTGTTGTGTGGCCATTCTTTTTCTTAAATTTTCTGGAAGGGACTGCCCCCCCCCCCCCCCCCCCCCCTCGCTGTGATTGTCTTTATCGTTTTCTTTATGTGCACGCTTCCCGAATGTTTGGAGACTGTTAATTGAGGGAGATAAATTATTTTTAAAAATAAACATTGAGATCATTTTTGTACCAAAACAAAATCTAGGCATTATATTTTTTTCATAAAAATATTAAGGAGAATTTGTACCTTATCTGCTATCCCTAATTCAAATGAATCGATATCATCTTCTTACGAGTATTATTTTGTTCAAACTTTCAAAATAAATTTTTAGCAAACGAAGTCTACTAGCTGTCTACTGGCTCTATAACCTCTCTCTCTCTCTCTCTCACACACACACACCAACTTGAATGTGTGTCCCATGCCGACCTAATTACCAAAATCTAGGGATGTCAATCGGGCCAACCTGAGCGGGTTCGGGTCAGCCCTGTCGGGTTTCGAGTTATTCGGTTCGGGTTGAATCGGGTTGAGTTTTTTTCGGGCTAGAAATTTTCAACCCTAACCCTAAACTTCGGGGCTCGGGCTAGCCTGTTGGGCCAAGAAGTTAACGATTTTTTTATAACCATAATTTTATAAAAATAAATAATTCATGTTATACCATCTAATCCACTTTATTTCTATTTATTTTACCCCAATTTGCATAATATAATAAGTAGCTCAATGAGATGTGAAAATATTTTTCTTTTAATGATTATATTAATCATTTTTAATTATGTGGTGAAATACAGAATAGAGAAAAATATTATGATGAATACAACTTAGCCTAGAAAATTGTAATATTTTTCACAAGTATTTGAATCAAGACATAAATTTTAATATTTGAAACAAAGTAATAAAAATCAACACTTAATTAATGAAAACTTTCGAGTTATCGGACCAACCCGCCAAGCTTCCGGGCTACCCCAATCGGGTTTCGGGCTACTCGGTTCGAGGCCATTCGAGTTGAAATTTTTTTCGGGTTAGAAATATTCGACCCTAACCCGCTTTTGGCTCGGTTAACTCAGACCAACCCGCGAGTTTCGGGCTAAATTGATATCCCTACCAAAATCCCAACGTTGGTCTCAGAATCCAGCAGGCTACAGGCAACCCCCTTCCACGTGTCGCCATTTCACTGGCGGTAGCCCTTGTGTCACTTTCACTGGCTGATAGTATTTCACTTAGATTTTTTCACCCAACCAACTGTAATTAATATTTTAAGTTCCGTTATCTCCATATAAATGCCTTTTGGTAATGTATTCCGAGTTTGAGAAAATTGCACATATATATTTAGAAATTAATTCATTTCTGGATTCAGTTCTTAATTTTTTATTTGGTACATTCGCAATTAATTTAGAAATATTTAGGTTCTCGAGATTAGATCACCGCATTCATTGCACGTGATTGCATAATAAATTTTGCAAATTCGAGAATCATACTAGTCAACCTTTTTTATTTTTTATTATTATTTTTATTTTTTATGTACGCCACAACAACTATGAATATTTTTTTTTCAAACTTGATGTAATATGATTTAATTTAATACGGAGTATTGTATTAATTAATAGTTATAGTTTATTAATTCAACTAGGGTATGTAATTATCTTTTAGCATCACTCTTTTTTAATAATAATATTAAAAATAAATAATAAAGTCTAATTGAATGAGTGAACTCTAATCAAATAGTGTAAATTTTGCTGGATGAATCATAATATCAAGAAATTAAAGAAAAAAGTAAAATACAATTAAGAAATACTCCTTCCGTCCCGCCGAAATGGCTTGATTTCTTTTCGACACGGAATTTAAGAAGAGAATGTTTAATTCGTAAAGTGTGTTTGATAATTAAAGTTTTGATTTTTTATAAATATATTTAATATTAAATAAATATTTCAAGGAAAACAAGGTCATTAATTAAATTTTGTATTCAATAATTATTTTTTTTAATTCACTAATTATTTCATTTTTTAGGAAACAAGGTCATTTCGGTGGGACGACCCAAAAAGGAAAACAAAGTCATTTCGGCAGGACGAATGGAGTATTAATTATGATACAGAATTGATATACGTACTGTAATAAGGATAGATGATACTAAGGGGCCGTTTGGTTAGGACAGGGTAAGAGAAAGGGATCAAGAAAGGGAAATGAAATGAAAGGATTTGGAATCATTACTGATTTGTCAATTCGTTTGGTTAAGAACAAGAAAAGGAATCGTAATGGAGTATTATATATATATATATATATATATATATATATATTTTATAATATTAAGATTGTGAAATAAATATACTGTCTTTTCAAAATAAAATACATACATACATATATATATTATTTAAATATATTATTATTTATAAAATATATATTATATATATAATATGTATATATATTACATATATATATTATATTTTAATATATTAAATATAATATAATATAATTGATGTAATATATTATTTTTATAAATCTCATGTAATGAAAAAAAATCTAATTGTGATTTTAAATAATATATATATAAATTAATATATATTATTATTTTATTTTTAATAAATTTATTTCACAAATTAAATAATATAATATATTTATAATTAGTTAATATTAACTTATTTAAAATATGAAATAAATGGGTTAAATATCAAAATCAATTTAAATAATATTATATTATATTGTTTAAATAATAATTTTTTATAATATAATATTTTTATTGTGATTAAATAATATATATTTATCTAGTTATAATTATATAATATTATGTTATGATATTATTACATAATTTATTTTAATTATTTTAATTAGAGATAAAGAGGGGAAAGGAAATGACATTCCCTAGTTGGAAGAGGGGAATGAAAATGGGGGAAAGGGGGGAATCCACTACCCCATAATAGGTAGGGATGGCAACGGGGCTGGGGCGGGGTCGGGTTTTGCGTCCCCGCCCCCGTACCCGGCCCAGAAAATTCCCCCTGAACCCGCCCCCAAACCTGTTTAAATTCAAGCAGGGGCGGGGCGGGGATTACCCGGCGGGGGAAGGGTACCCGTTAGTATTTTTTTTATTAAAAGTTTTTTAAAATAATAATTAAATGTAAAAATTATTTTAAAAATTAAAAAAATGGTGAATTTATTAATAGAAAAATAATAAATTAATTAAATAATAATAATTTAACATTAAAATAATTAACAAGTTAACTATAATTTAAAAATATAAATATTAAATATTAATATCGGGGCGGGTATGGGGCGAGTACCCAGAAACCCGCCCCCGCCCCGAACCCGAATCGGGTATTCAATTCCATACCCGACCCCGACCCGATCCAAAATAACTCCCCCCGACTCCGCCCCATTAGGGGCGGGTACCCGCGGGTACCCGACCCGTCGGGTAAAATTGCCATGCCTAATAATAGGTAATGAGGAATGATTCAAAATGCTAACCAACACTCACTAAGGGAATTAGGGCTTCTGATTCTCTTTCCCTTTCCCGATTACCCCCAATCAAACGGCCCCTAAGTGGTTTCTTTAGTATCCTATTTGACTTTTATTATTGTTTCTTTCTAAGTATTTTATTTTGAAATTTGATGATGAAATAATTATTTTTTCTTATTTAACGAAATATAATCAATGCTATATATAAGTTGATGTTAAAAAAATAATTATAAATGAGGTTAAAATATAAATTTTTATATTTGATTGATATGTATAGTTTGATGGTAGGGGATACTTAAAAAACAAAAGAGGAAGTAATAATTTTTCATTAAAAAAAATCTGTAATTAAATTGATACATCCAAAGCCACATATTTAAATATTAGAAAAATCAGATTTATTAGCGAATTCCGGCAAGCTTTAAATGAGATTCCTAAACCGTTAAATCCGCTTCTACAAATCCAAATTGTGTAAATCCAAACAAAAGGAAACATAAAAATCTGATATCTTAGTATTAAATTGTCTTAGGACAGAGCAACAATTAAACATTTTACAAATCGAAATAAATGGCCGTTTTATTATTATAATTGTAGTAGTGAAGTGGGCCCACGCGCTAATAATTAAATGCCGATTTAAAAAAATAAAAAAATAAATAAATCGATCACATGGTGTATATAAGCCCACGGCCTCCTTCACAACTCTTCTTCCCATACTTCGTCTCTCTTTTTCCTTTACCGCTCACCAATATTATTATTATTATTACTAATATTTTTTTTATTATTATTTTCTTTTTATTATCTTTATTTCTAGCTGTGTCTCTCCTCAAGGGGGGAGCCTCGCCATTTTTGTACAGCCTTTTCAGGTAAGAATTCAGCTCCTCCTCTCTCTCTCTCTCTCTCTCACTTCACAGGTTAGATTGAAATTTGTGGCTTTAATTTGGGGAAATTGAAAAAGTTTCAGTTTTTTTCTGGTTTCTTAAGCTCGATTTAGTCTTGTTCAGAGGCTTTCGCAGCTTATTTTTCCGGTGACGGAATTTTTTTCCCGGTGAGATGCCTAATTTGTACTTTAAGGCGCTTGAAATTAGGAAATTAATGGTAGATCTGATGCCCTACCTTTTCGATTTTTTTACTTTAATCAGTGTAGAAACTGCGTCTTTTCCGAACTGCAAGCTGATTTCCTATTTCCGGCGATTTTTTTTTTTTTTTTTGTTGTTATTCCAGCTTATGTTAAATAAATGAAACGCTAGGAATGAAATTTCCGATTTAGTCTTGCTGAGAGGCTTTTTGCAGCTTGTTTTTACGGTGACGGAATTTCATTTTCCGGTGAGATACCGATATCTATACTTTAAGGCGCTTGAAATTAGGAAATTTATGGTAGATCTGATAGCTTTTCGAAATTTTTGTTTGCTTTCCATCACTGTAGAAACTGCGTCTCTTCCGAACTGCAAGCTGATTTCCTATTTCCGGCGTTTTTTTTTTTTTTTGGTGGTATAAATTGTTACATCGGCTTATGTTAAATAAATAAATCAAACGCTAGAAATGAAATTTCCGATTTCTTCAATAGATCTGCCTAGTTCTTATCTGTCTCTGAAGAAGAATTGAACGATAGGTTACCTTTTTATTTTTTTTTAATAGGGTTATATTTTAATTATAAACAGTCTTCAAAAATTTCAGCCGACTTATAATTATACCGACGTTGACCAGATCTCTTCTTCAATCTATATGTGCTCAGAGAGTTTCATGTTCTATATCTTCTGTTAAATTCAGATCTGCAATTTTTTTCTTGTGGAAATTATAATTTATTAACAGATCTCACACTTTTCGTGATTTAATCAGGTTCTAATTAATTACCTTCCGAGATCTCTAACAGCTAGAGAATGAATCGCTACGCAATTCACCAGAACAGCTTTGCAGCCTACGAGGAGATGAGGGGCAACGCCGCCGTGGCCGCCGCTGCCTGCAGATCCGTTGAGGTGAAGGAAGCTGTTATCTGCCCTAAGCCGCGGCGGCTTGGGTTGCTCCAGACCACCCTTCACGAGCCTTCTTACCCGAGACCTCTGCGATGGCACGCTAGGTAATTTTCAATTATTATTTTTTTTAATCCTTTTCTGCTGCCATCTAATTTAATTTGAAACTTAATTTTAGGGATATTTTTTTTACTTATTTATTTTTCTTGTTCAACAGCCATCACCAAGAGGTTTTCGATTCGAAAGCTGGAACCGAGCTTCTGGACATCATCCTAGCAAAGGTTCGTTCTTTTCCTGTTTTTTTCATTCGATTCTCTTCCAAATTTCGAGTAATTTAACTTTGTAAATTCTGACAAGATGATGAATTTTGTATCAATTTTTGCAGAAGGGTGATTGCGGTAGTGATCAAGCAGTCCCGCCAGTAGCCTCGTCGCCCCCATTTTTTACCGGGTCGCCGCCGAGCAGAGTATCTAACCCACTAATTCAAGACGCCCGTTTCAAGGAGGAGCCATGGGCCCCCGCTCCGGCCCCTCCACCATGCCCCTCCCATCCTCCTCCAACCGCAAGGGGGGCTGCGTCAGGGCAAATTTTGGGAACAATCCGGCCGTGAGGGTGGAGGGGTTTGACTGCCTCGATAGGGATAGGCGCAACTGCAGTATCCCTACTTTGGCATAAGTAGCTTTTCAAGATTTTTGATGATTCGATCCGAGAGCGAAAGAGGTACTACTAAAGTTAAGTGATTCGACCTTCGATCATTCGTTATATTTAGGTCTAGTTTATGTATATATGGATCCATGGTGTTTAAAAGTCTTTGTAATTAAAGGGTGTTTGTAAGTAAGTATTGAGATATGAGTTATTGACACTAAGAAATAATTTTTAGAGAGAGAGAGAGAGAGGGTTGCCCCCCCTTCTGTTGTAATGGTGTAAGTATAAGGGGAGAGAGGGGGGGGCTTTGTGGTGATTTGAGCAGCGTTTTGAGGGCATTTTTGAGAATTCGAGTAGAGGAAAAATCTGTATAAACAAGTATGGATATATCATATATAGTTGGCTCTGAGTCATGATGTTTTGTAGTGAAGGAATTCAGTTTGTAAATGATGGAATATTATTACTATTATATTAAAATTTTATGTTTCCTATTTATTGGCTTTTTTTTAATTCTTTTGTAATTTGTAAATTATGATGATGATGAGATGATTGATGCCTTGCTTGGTTGGCACGCGCATAGCATAGCCCACTTATTCGTCTTGAATCATGCTACGGGTCGGGTCAAATAAAGATTGATAATTAATAAAATGGGTAGGGTCATCTATTCATATGGATTATGGAGTAGTATTATTGGTGTAAGTCGGCAGCTCGTCGTGCACGTGTCGTTTCCATTGAAAATCGTGTATATGAAATTGATTGACTAGTATTTCGAGGTAGCAGTGTAGCACCAACTCAAAAGAAAAAAAAATTAAAAAATAAAATGAAAAGGAGAATATTTCGAGGTGGGAGATATTTTTAAGTACCAGCTTACTTATCTCTTTCTTCCATTTAAACTGACTTATTGTTTATTCAATGAGTGATATAAAATAATCAAACTGACCAGTTTAAATGGGATTATGAGGAGAAAGATTTAATTGTAGCCAAATATTTTTTGTCATTTTAAAAATGTAATTAATAAGTGAGACGGACCGAAACGACAAATGAGACTAAATCAATAAGACGAAGGTTAAAGATATTAACCAACTCATAGTATTCTATAAAAAAAAAATACTTCAAAATTATATTTTAAAACTTGTATTAAGTTTCGGTGGAAACACATCTAGGAAAAATTTAAATAGTATATACAACAAAGGTAGTATTAGGGGAAGTGAAGGTTCCAATGAAAATGTTTTTTTATAAGAAATAAATAAAATATTTTCATTTGTACAAAAGGACTTTTGACTGAATCGCTACTTATCCTAAACCGAATTATGAATTTTGACGATATGGTATTAATTTATTATATATTGGGCTTAAACTTGACCAACTATTTTAATAGGTTTTGTATTCACAAATCACAACCAACTATATATATTAATCAAATTCAATTCTAATTATTCCCCGACATAGAAAGAAAAGACGATCGGAATTCATAATTATTGGATTATTTACTGATGAGACATAACTCGTGGCAAATAAATTGTGACAAAATGTGAGTTTTATGAAATTAGTAAAAATAACGCGCAGCTGGTTTGATTTTGGTGTGTCTCATTTCATGAAATATAAGTTGCCTTCAATTTTTTGCGCAATGTCCATTAATTAATTAATTAATATTTTTTTGTTGGTTATCAATTATCATCTTCTTTAATAAATATAGTAAGAAATTCCGTCAAAAAAATAAAATAAATAAATATAGTAAGAAATACAAATTATCGAATATACAACTTTTCATGACAACTAATTAAAAAAAGCCTGAATATTATTCGGTTAAAACTTTATTTGACCCATTATGAATTTTTTTACTTTTGGCCTCAAAATCCTTTTATCATCTTGTTTGTGATAATATTTTTATGTAAGATTCTTACTCGTTGATAGCTTTATTAGGACGGAAAAAATGGTAAAAGAAGAGAAAGCGGATTCGATGGTGATAGAAAGTACAAAAATAAAAGGGTCTCAAACAAAAAGGTTCCTATAAAAGTCAACGGTTTAGCACTAAATTGATATACTATGTTGGAGAATTAAGGTGAAAGTGTAATTAATTCTTTCTAATTAAATACTAAGCTAGTTATGAAATAATATGCGACGACTCATTATATAAAGACTCGGGTATATCATATATACCGTCAAAATCTCAAACGACCGCCTTTCAGAATACTTCGCCGTGAAGTATTTTTTGGCTTATGTTATGATTTTTTGTTTTCTAGAAATTCTATGTTTCGATTTTCACCTTTTTTCGATTTTCGCTCACCTTCGAAAAAATATAGGAAATATTTTTCTTTCTTAGAAATTAGTTTTCATGAGTACAGATTATATATAAATAAATAAGTACGATGATTATTGTATATTAGTACAGCTATATTTACTTTAATTTATAGTATTAAATTAAAACTTTTTTATATATAAACGAAAACTTCTTTGCCTAATTATATATACAAAGAATATGCGTACGCACAAGTGTTCTATACAAAATACCTCATATCTCAAGTCTACGTAGGATAAAAAAGTAAAAAAAAATATAAGTACACATAAGTATTCCACACAAAACATCTCTTTTCCCAAGTCGAGGTGGAAAAGACGGATGACTTCAACACGCTCTCCTACAACTATAATCGTTTTTAGGCCGATTCTAATATCATATTAAAAGATTTTGTAAAAGAGAAAGGTCAGACAATATATATATATATATATAAAACAAACGGAAGACTATAATACACCTCCATCAAAATCTACTAATTAGCGTTTACTTATGAGTGATGCAATAATGCTCACCGTAAGCACACTCAATATGCTCACGGATAACGTGATAATATTATAACTAAAGAAACTAATTTAAATATACACCATAAATAATAAACCCTACAAAAAAAAATTAAACCTTACTAAAACAACTAAACCCTAAAGAGAAAAATCATTGACGTAGCATATCCACGTCAGCTGATGCCATATTAATTGTGCCCGGAATAGGTGAGCATTTTGGTTTACTTATATGTATATTTATAATATTTATATAAAGTATAATTGAGTGTACAAAATTATCAACGCACCTACTATATACTCACTCCGTCTCACCTTAAATGATCAATTTTATTAAAATATACCTCATGTATGAATAAAAAAGATACTCCATATCATTTAGAGTGAGACGGAGGGAGTAACTAGTAAACTAAAATAGAAACATAAAAATTGAGCGGCGGAAATTAAAGATGTTATATTCTCATGCATATATAAAGCCCCCAAGCAAGCCCGGCCACGTGGTATGGGCATGATACACGCAACGCAACATCAAGTTCCAAAATTTTTAAAATAAAACTCCATTAAAAAATAATAATAAATGAGCTCCAAAATAAAACCGCCACTACCCATTTTTCACCTCTATTAATACAAAGTTTGTAAAATCTCAAAATAGGTTTAAAATGAAGAGGCAAAGCGGCAACCAAGAAAAAAACGAGCGAACGACTAAGAAAAAGGCCAAAGGCATGAAGGAGGCCAAGGAAGTGGCGGCGGAGGAGGCGGCCGGGGAGCGGAAGGAGGCGGAGGAGGGGACTCCGGCGGCGGCGGAGTGGGCTAGTTTTTGGAGCGGGGTGTATGAGGAGATGCCGTGGGCCACTAGTTGGATCCCTTTTTGGGAGGTGGATGCTTATGACGTGTTATACGGCGACGTTTTGTGGGATTATGATATTTGGGATTTCAAAGGAATTAATGGACTTGCTCCTAAAATATAACAATCCCACACCTCTCTCTCTCTCTCTCTCTCTCTCTGTAACTGTAATCAAATTTTGATTTATGTTATTGTAAAGTGTTGCTTATTTTATTTGATCTTTGCTGGATGGATAAACACCTTCTAAAGTGTGCTTACCTAATTAAATATAATCTTCTCCTTATATATATAATTGTAATACACGTCATATTTGGGTTATTTAATGGTCAAACCTGCATAGGATAGATAGAAAGGAATTGAGTATACTAGGTCGCTTTCTGAATATATGTATATAAGCAGTGTTCTAAAAGTTCCCGCCTAGGTCCGTCTAGTCCCCGCCTAGGCGTTAGGCGGCACCCTACCGACCCGACTAATGCAAATCCGCCTAGGCACTTAGCGGCAACATAATTATCGGTCAGATTAAAGTTTAATTAGTCTCTAGGTGTGAATTAAATGATGTTTACGTAACTAGGCTGTTTCTATACGTGATTTGAATGTCTAAACAAATTTAGTGCTCAATTAGATTACAAATATTGAATTCAATACATATTGATATTATATTGAAAGTTAGAAAAATTTGTTGTAGACTATGAAATTTATTGAATTAGATTATTAATTATCATATTTTATGTTTTTATCATGAATTTGGCAATAAATTTATGAATACTATATGTTAATATAGTTTATAAATGATGATATCATGTAAAAATAATAAAAATAAGTTTTATTTTCTAATCCGCCTAGTCCCCACCGTCCGACTAGCGTCTAACGACTTTTATAACATTGATATAAGAGTTATTTAATCTTAGGTGCAAAACTAGTAATTGGTTTTGACATGTAGTATTCTTAGGGATGTCAATCGGGCCAACCCGAGCGGGTTCGGGTCAACCCTGTCGGGTTTCGGGTTATTCGGTTCGGGTTGAATCGGGTTGAGTTTTTTTCGGGCTAGAAATTTTCAACCCTAACCCTAAACTTCGGGGCTCGGGCTAGCCCGTCGGGTCAAGAAGTTGACGATTTTTTTTTATAACACTAATTTTATAAAAATAAATAAATCATGTTATACCATCGAAGTCACTTTATTTCGTATTATGTTACTCCAACTTGCATAATATAATAAGTAGCTCAATGAGATGTGAAGATATTTTTCTTTTAATGATTATATTAATTATTTTTTATTATGTGGTGAAATACAAAATAGAGAAAATATTATGATGAATACAACTTATAATAGAAAATTGTAATATTTTTCACAAATATTTGAATCAAGACATAAATTTTAATATTTGAAACAAAGTAATAAAAATTAATTAACACTTAATTAATGAAAACTTTCGGGTTATCGGGCCAACCCGCCAAGTTTCCGGGCTAGCCCTATCGGGTTTCGGGCTGTTCGGTTCGGGTCATTCGGGTTGAAATTTTTTTCGGGTTAGAAATATTCAACCCTAACCCGGTTTTGGCTCGGGTTACTCAGGCCAACCCGCGGGTTTCGGGCTAAATTGACATCCCTAAGTATTCTTATAATATTGCATAATTATTTATTCATGAAATTTTGGAAACTCTCAAAATTTGATAGTAATATCAGAGTAATATACGAGGAGATATTACAATTGGATGACAAAGATACTTTTATAGCTATTTTCATATAAATATACCTTTTTAGCCATTCTTAATGTCCAATGTCAAAATTATCCCGGATTTTCTATTTTGTTTGATATTAGTATTTTCTGTTCATGTTTTTCTTCTAAACAAATAAAATGTTCTTTTAACTTCCTAATTTTTTTAACAGATCCGGCATACTCATCTTCTGCAGTATGAAACTTTTCAAACTTTTTTATCAAAATTTTCAATACGTGCTCGTTATTTTTCCACATTTGAAAACAACCCAAAATTTATTTACTCTCGATCTATAACTGCATTTCATTTTATCTCCTTTCGTCAGTTCAAACCTTTGTTCACAAAAAATAGAATTCATTCAAGTTTTTCAGAACATGGAAGTTCTGAATTCTTACACTTGATAAACATGTGAATGCGCTAATATATGTATCAATAGTTCCTCATGAAATTCAACAACAATCAATTCAGCAATTTTAGAATTCCTTTTTTAAATTTTTTTTTTTCTTTTTTACGTTTACAACTTAAAATATTGATGTTTTGTGAGACTGATTTTTACAGTCCTTTTTGTAATTGTGTGTGTTTTGAGTATAGAGAAAATGATGATGGGGAAGAAAGTAGCAGCGGTTTGAGGTATAACTAGCAGTAGAAAGATTTGGGATAAAGAAGTAGATTGGGACATATATTTAGAAAAGAGAAAGATATGAAAATAAAAAGAAAAATTAATATTGAAAGTACCGAAAACAGAAAACAGAGGGTATTTTACACACATCTAATAAAAGTGGCTAGTAAAGTTCATTTTTATGAACATGACTAAAAAAAGTTTTTTTTAGTATAAAAATGCCTAATTTTATGTAATACTAGGGGTGAGCATAAAAAACCAAAAAACTGAACCACCCACCAAACCGAACGGAAACCGGACCGAAATGCAGTTAACCGGACCGGTGGTTACGGTTTAATTTTTAATTTGAAAAAACCGTGTTAACGGTTCGGGTTTTGGTTTTTATGTCAAAAAACCGATGGTTAACCAGACCGAACTGGTATGTATGAAAAATTAAAATTATATTTATTAGATATATATTATATAAGTTTTATTTAATTATTTTTTCTCTTTTACTATTCTTAAACTTTTTTCCTATCCAAAATTTTTTCCCTTCTAAATTAGACTTGTTTTCATTCCACAACAGACATGTCACTTTGTATGTATTTGTTATTTGAACTATAATTTTATTTTTTTAACCACGTGATTTATACTTTTTAAATTTTATATTATACGTATTCATCTTTTATAATTTAGAATTTTTCATAACATGAATTTTAAATATATATTTTAATTATGGTTAACCGTTGAATAATTGGTTAACCGAACCGATTTTTAAGTTAACCGCATGAATGATTTTTGGTTTTTACTTATCATTTTTTTACGGTTAACCGAACCATCTAAAAACCGTACGGTCGGTTTTTTTATATGCTAAATGGGCGGTTATCCGACCCGTGCTCACCCCTATGTAATACCACTTACTACTATATCAATTTATAATAATTGTATATGGAAATAAAGGAAATGGGAAATATATGTTGAGGTAAAAAATAAAATACCCAAAAATACATT
This sequence comes from Mentha longifolia, assembly GCA_001642375.2. Lineage (NCBI taxonomy): Eukaryota > Viridiplantae > Streptophyta > Magnoliopsida > Lamiales > Lamiaceae > Mentha > Mentha longifolia. Next base: position 40,002,687 of record CM038112.1, on the reverse strand, counting down.
ATAATATCAAATTTTGCTTTGGAATATAAAAATCACAAATTTTACCCATATTTGGTTGGGTGCACAATAATACCCCTACCCACTCTCTTCCCTTCCCTCTCTCCCAACCCAGCCCAGCCCAGCCCCAAACCCAGCCAACCCAGTCCCAGTTCAGCCCGACCCGACCCAGTCAGCCCAACCCGACCTGAAAATTTTCCAATTTTTTTCTCCGAAATGTGCAAGTACACAGTACGTTTTTGATCATTTAGTATTGTTTACTCGATAAGTGGTAACCGAATAATTTCTATTTGTAATTGCATTACGCAGTACGTTTATGTTCTATTAGTACTGTTTACTGGTAAGTGGTAAATAGATAATATCAAATTGTAACTGAGTACGCGGTACGTTTATGTTCTGCTAGTACTATTTACAGGGCGGGTCGGGCCGACTGACTGGCCAGAGCGGGCCGGGCCGGGCCGGGCGGGTCAATTGGGTCAGGCCGGGTTAGTACGATTGGCCCGGCCCGGTTGGGTCGGGCTGGGATGGGTTGGGCTACTATCAACCTTAGGGAAAGGGGAGGGGCATTTTTGTCCTCTAAACCAAAAAATGGGTAAAATTTGATTAAATCATATTCCAAACCAAAAATTAATTTTACAATATGAAAGTGAGCAAAAAGGTATATTATCTCATATATGTTCATAGGAAAAAGGAAAGATTTTAAATATAGACACACTTCTCAAATCACTAGACGTAGTTAATTTCTTATATTAAGGTGATGGCTAGTATGTGAGAATCAAATATAACACTAACATAATAAATTTAAGACCCAAGGCTTAGACGGGATGGTGAGTTTTACATAACTTGGGCTCATACTTCTCAGGATGGCTAGTTGGAAGGAGGGGAGAGGAGGCGCTAGGGAGAAATCAGATCTGGTGACGTTCTTCTTTAGAAATTTTCCGGAGGACTGCGCAGGGGAAGTAATTTGTAATATCCCGAACTTTATATATATATATATATATATAATTATGTGAATAGTCCATATTTTTATGAGATTTTCTCATAATTAGTCGATATAGATATAGTATATACGTAGATATATAAAAATGCATGAAATGAATTTAATATATATTATATTATATATATTAAAGTATATCTATATCTATATTATGTATTATATAATTAGATGCAAAATTAGTAAAGATAATAGTATATATGTAAATATATATTATGTAGTAATCAATAATAATTATATGAATAATTAGTAAAGAAATGAGTTTTACTTAAACTAGTATATATGATATATTAGTATATGAATAGTATATATGGAGTATAATATATGTGTTTGTTCAATAATAGAATATTTTAATATATTTTCATCATATGTAATATGCATATAAGTGAGTAGTACAAAATAATACTACCTTCATCCCATTACATTAGTCATCTTTGCTTTTTGATTGTTCGGTGGAAAAACGTGCCGAACAATCAAAAAGCAAAGAGAACTAATGTAATGGGATGAAGGTAGTATTAGATTACTATGCATAGCCGCCATTTCAATTCCCTTTTGACGTGGCCATCCCTAGTTCAATTTAGATTAGTGTACAAAGCTATAAATAGGAGGTGTACTAGTTATAGCTTATTAAAATAATATGTAGACTTATGACTAACTTGAGCTATAATATTGACTAAGCAACTAGAATTCTCCTATAAATACATGTCGGATCCTTATTTTCTTTACAAAAGCAAACCAAGTTGTAAGATCATTAGTTCCATTTCACAAATTTTCGAGAAGCTTTAATAGAAGAAGGATTATCGTTTATAAATTTAGAGCTATTCTCCAAGTTGCTCCGATTACAGGTGGACCCAAAATGTTTTTGTGTGGGTCTAAAATATTTTGGTATTATTTTTAATGTTATTTAAATTTTATGTTAAAAATGCAAGTATCTATAAAAATGTTTTGTGTGTATATTCCAAGAAATGACTCTATAGATCGATCGAGATTCATTGTTAGTATCAGATATACTAACTTTGAATTGTGCGCACCCCGGTTACATATGATGCCTTTATCACGTCGTATGCTAACTAATGGCAAATTCCTTGAGTTTCGACTCGGATTTTCTGCAAGTACTGGGATTATTTAGGGTTTTGACCCTGAACCCGGTCTAGATGTACCAAAGGTGATTTGTAGCCTCTGGTTGAGTCCAAGAATGAACATCACACACCCCAAAATGATATTTGTATTTTCAAGAGTTGTTTTCTGCAAGCCTCTTGATATACCATGTATGGATAAATTGCTAGTTTTTAAAATGCTTGCCAAAGGGGCATGATCCACTGAGTACATCAAGTACTCAGCCCAAAACTCTTTCAAATGTTTTCAGGTCTGGAAGCGGGTGATGCGCAACAAGGCTGAGGCAGAGGGTTGTTGCAAGACTTTATTAAGTTTCCGCTATGTTATTTTGCTCATAACTCTAATAACAAGACTACTAGTTTGGTAATAATAAATAAGTCGGGGGCGTCATCTTCCAACCCTCTAGTTATATAATATGGTTTCTTTGTTTCCTAAACTTATTTCTCTCTTCCCATTTGACTTATTGTTGGATGAAGAGTGCCGTATATCAGTTCCTTTTGGAAGCTCAAATTCCCACTCAATTATGGTTATCCCATTTTTCAAAGTGGATGCCGACTCCTCTAGTTTACTAAAAGCCGGTTTACCCCATCTTTCACTTTATGTAGGGTGGAGAGTGTCATGCAATAGTTCCACTTGGACGCTCGATTTCCTACTCACTATTGGTAATTCCAATGTGTCGTAGTAGATGGTCGACTCCACTTGGCGACTTGACGCTGGTTTACCCCACCATTTTGTTTATAGTCTCATTTTACGTTTTAAGATACTCATAAAATGGTCATAAATTAATATTATCTCCTTTCTTCCCCGTTTCTTTAATCCAACCCCGTCACACCCCGGTTCACAGGAATTGTGGCGTGACATAATTAGAAGGAAGTTCGAGAATGTGGGAAGGATCAAGGATTGTTTATACCGGAGAATAAGGATAAACTCGGTAAGAGGTTCGGGTTTGTAAGGTTCTTGGGTAAGATAGATAAAGAAGAAGTGGAGAAGCTCAATAGGGTTTGGATAGGTTCATATATATTCGAGCCTTCTTGCCAAGATTCAGTCGGTCGACGAGAGTGTTAGGGGAGCAGGGTCGGAAGGGAAATTCTATAGGGCATGTGAGGACTGCTTTGTTGGGGTTGTATATCTAAAGCAAAACTGTTGTTTTAGTATGAATGACATTTATTCCACTATTTACAATCTCTTATCTGAAAGAATATAGTTAAGTAAGAATAAGCCAATCATCTCATGTTTTAGATCACATGGACAGCTCGGGTGTCAGGAGATCACGTAGATTGACGATAATTATGAGATATAAATAATATCACAGTCGAGATAGCTCGGGCAAAGCGATTGTTTTAGACTGCATCAGTGACATTAGTGATGGGTCTCAATGTTGGAACTGCTGCTTGAAAGCATTCCTTTTTCCCACAGGATCTTCGAATTGGATGTGATAATTTAAATGCAATTAAAACATATAATCGAGTTCAGAATATTATACCTCAGATCTGTGCCGACGGAGTAATCTACAGGTCTAGATTACTGAGGTGTGATCCCTTTCCTCAAAGTTCTTCGACTGTGTGGGCGTCTAGGAACTTTGGAACCAGGAACTCTCCCTCTGCTGATGATAGGCGCCGATTCTCCTCACTCAAAACTTAGGTTTTTAGAATCTCCTCCTCCTTATTTATAAGGAGAAGTGCCGCCCCTATTCCTTGTCCACTAAGTCACGGGCTTTAATTAATTAAAGCCCGGTTTAGTTAATAATTACTGGAACAAATTCTAATTAAATATAATTAGAATTAATCCTAATTATTATAAGGAAAATAATATATAATTATTAAATTAATTATCTAATTCCTTAATTAAGAATAAATCTTAATTAATTAGATATTAATTTATTCCATAATTATATAATTAACCATAGTACAATTATTGAGATCAGATGGACACTAGAAGAGGAAACTGGCGTCCCCTACACTACAGTAGGCGCCACATTAATGGGCTCAAGCCCATAATGCCTCTTTTTAGTCCAAAACTGATATCCCTCAATAATACCTTGAATTCCTTTCCTGAAGAGCTCTTGGGCCACCCCAGGGATCTATGTACCAGACAGAGTTTAGCCTTACCTAATGAAATAACCATGATCAACCCAGAACATTAATTTCATTAGAGCTGTGATGCATTCCACTAAAGAATCACAACTGAATCACCGCTCTGTCCCAATTTGTAGATTGGGGCTGATACTTTATTTAGAGCTATCCCCGTGTTTAATGACTCCGATATCCATTAATTAATTAGAGCTCCTCTGACTGCTCATAATTAATTAACATCTTATTCTCCTCAAGTAGTACCCGTTCACCCCTTATTATTATACCTGAACTTAATCAGCATGCATGACTTGGTATAATAAACCTTGTGAACTCCCTGAGGGGATATCTCTCAACCTAATACGGACACGGTGTCTCGATATAACTAATTAGACATACTATGTGTCCTCATGTTACCCAAGATGCAAGTCATTAGGGATGCTGCGATAGACCCTTAGCTATACAAGTCAAAGTAACAGTGAACAACACATATATCTCTAATAGCATATCGAGATTAAGATCATATCTCTAAATCCCGAGATCTCTAGTTCTTCACCTATTGCTAGGGTCAGTATCAGAAGAACCTTATCTCACTCGATCCTGTCAATACGTTCCACCGTACCAACATAACTAGCGACTGAGACCCGCCACTACCGTTATGTTGCAGTCTAAACCGATAGTTTTCCCAAGCTATCTCGACTGTGACACTGTTTATATCTCATAATTATTGTCGAACGCTGCGTGATCTCCCTGACACCCGAGCCGTCCACGTGTTCTAAAACATGAGATATAGGGCTTATTCTTATTAATATATTTATTCAGATAGGTGATTGTTACCAGTGGAATACATGTCATATATACTAAAACACGTTTTTGCTTTAGCTATATACAACAACCCCAACACTCAATAGCTAGTTATGCTTGTATTGTGGAACGTATTGATAGGATCAATGTGAGATAATGCTCTTCTAATACTGACCCTAGAATAGATGAAGAGCTAGATCTCAGGTTTTAGTAGCCGGATCTTAATCTCGATAAACTGTTAGATATGCAGGTGTTCTTGGTGTTCCTTTATCGTTTGTATCTTGGGTGACATGGAGATACGTACTATGTCTAATCAGTTGTATTGAGACACCGTGTCCGTTACAGGTTGAGATATCCCCTCAAGGAGTTCACAAGGTTTTATTATACCAAGTCATGCATGCTGATTAAGTTCATGTATAATAAAAAGGTGTGAGCAAGTACTACTTGAGGACAATAAGATATTAATTAATTATGAGCAGTCAGAGGAGCTCTAATTAATTAATGGATATCAGGATTCTCAAACACGAGAATCGTTCTAAACAAAATACCAACTTCAATCTACTTAATTGGGAGAGAGCGGTGAATCAGTTGTGATTCTCTAGTGGAATGAATCATAGCTCTAATAAGATAAATATTCTAGGGTGAATATGGTAATTATCTCATTAGGTAAGACCTAACTCTATCTGGTATCTGAATCCCTAGGATGCCCCAATTTCCTCGGAAATGGATCACAAGGTATTATTGAGCAAAATATAGGTTTTGGACCCGAACGTAGGATTATGGGCTTTAGCCCATAAAGTGGCGCCTACTGTATGGTAGTGGCCGCCTGTTTCTTCTTCTCGGGCCCATTTGGGCTTAGTAGCTGCACTCAGGCCCAATATGTAATATGGATTAAATTAATAGTATCAAATTAATTCAGATTTATTCTTAATTACGAAATAGATATTTAATTTAATATTTACATTAATAATTATTCCTATGGTAATTATGATTAATTCTAATTAATTTGAATTTGTTCCGGTAATGACATGCATTAGCTGAACGGACATAATTAATTAATTAAGCCCGTGTATTAGTGAGAATTAGTGGGAAGCCGCCAATTCTCTTATAAATAAGAGAAGCAGATTCTGCAAACCCTAACCCTCACACTCTGAGATAGGCGGCAGTTGCAAAAAGTGTAGAACGTGATTCCAAGTTCCAGAGTTCTCTCTGATCCCCACGAAGTTGAAGAACTCGGAGGATCGGGACACATTCCAGTAATCTAGACCTATAAATTACTCCATCTACGAATCGAATGTATAATTTCTAACTCGTTACGTGATGTAATTGCATAAGAATTATCATATCCAATTCAGATCGATTGAGAAACGGAACGCTTTCAAGTAGCGTATCCAGTGTTCTAAAAGTCCCCGTCTAGGTCCGACTAATCCCCGCTTAGGCGCTAGGCGGCACCTTACCGACCCGACTAATGCTAAATCCGACTAGGTATTTAGCGACATCCTAACTGCTGGTCAGATTGAAGTTTAATTAGTCTCTAGGTGTGTTTAATCGATATTTACGTTAACTAGGTTGTTTCTATATGTGATTCGGATGTCTGGACGAATTTAGTGCTAAATTAGATTACAAATATTGAATTCTATACATATTGATATTATGTTAAAAGTTAGAATTTTTTTTTGTACACTATGAAATTTATTGAATTGAACTATTAATTATCATATTCTATGTTTTTATTATGAATTTGATAATAAAATTATGAATAATATATGTTAATATAGTTTCTAACTGATGACATAATGTAAAAATAATAAAAATAAGTACTATGTTTCGAATCCGCCTAGGCCCCGCCTAGCTGCCTAGGCGCTAGTCCCCCATCCACCGCCCGACTAGCGACTAGCGACTTTTAGAACATTGAGCATATCCAACATGTTTCTCATGGAGTTAGGGTTTCTAGGAAAGGGTGGATGGAGTCTCCTATTGTAATATCCCAAATTTTCTTATTAAATTTAGTTAATTAAAATAATTTTCTAAGTATATTATTATTATTATTATTATTATTATTATTATTATTATTATTATTAGGAATCTAAATATTATATTATTTCATGTCTATGGGTATTCAGACACGGGCGACCGGTACAAGTATTATGATTTATCTACCCCGTAGTTCATGCTGTGGGTCCCGATCCCGTATTTAATTTCTTAACAATAGGGTTAAATATCCCCAAGCCATGAGCCCCTTTCTATCACCGCTTCTTAATTTCAATCCCTTGTCATGTCCCGGCATACGTGTCTTCCCTCGGGAACTGGGGCGTGACAAAGTGGTATCAGAGCGGAAGATTCTGAGACCTTAATATGTGTCTAGTGTAGAATCTTAATTCTAACTATGTTAGTCATGCAACAACAATCCTCCAGCTCGCCTTCCCATCATGCTCAATAAAATGGAGATACGTTTCTTATGAAAGTAATATTATGGAAATATGTTCATGATAGGATGTTATATCAATTGACATATTTGATGTATGCATTTTTATGTGATTATATTTAATTATGAGTCATGGATCTTTTATGATCAAAATAGTATATGAGAGTATATTTGTTCAAAATTGTTATCTCAAGAAGTTACTGTCCTTGTGCTAGACAAAAAGGTTAGGATATAGTTAATAATAGTTATAGCAGGGAGTTATTAATAGTTATGATGTGTGCTCATGACTCATGTTATGATTCTAGTTATGTTTGGGACAATCAAACCCATATAACTCATGTTATGATTGTAGTTATGTTTGGGACAATCGAACCCATATAACTCATGTGTAAATGATTCATGTTATGTTTGGGACACTCGAACCCAAATAACTTATAGATAAAGGATTAATATCCCAATATAGGATATCAAGGTACGTGAAATTTCGGGGATGAAATTTTTATAAGGAGGGAAAGATGTAATATCCCAAATTTTCTTATTAAATTTAGCTAATTAAAATAATTTTCTAAGTATATTATTATTATTATTATTAATAGGAATCTAAATATTATATTATTTCATGTCTATGGGTATTTAGACACAGGCGGCCGGTACAGATAGTATGATTTATCTACCCCGTAGTTCGTGCTGTGGGTCCCGATCCCGTATTTAATTTCTTAACAATAGGGTTAAATATCCCCACTTCTTAATTCCAATCCCTTGTCATGTCCCGGCATAAGTGTCTTCCCTCGGGAACTGGGGCGTGACACCTATTCGAAGGTTTTGACCGGTAAGGGAGGGGTGAAAGGTTTGGGACGCTGGGTGGCGAGGAAGGCGAAAGCCAAATTAGTTTCCGGACTACAGAGGTTGAGGGCATGTGGCTAAGATGAGCTTGTACGGGAAGACTGAAGGAAAACTTTAATTGGGAAGAGTATGCGGAAGAGATCCAAAGAGAGTGCACAGGGAGTTTAAGTCTAAAAAAAATAGAAATCGGTTAGTTCTCATCCAAGGTTTGACGGAGGGGCAAACCAAGGAGACAATCAAAACCTTTGATGAATGGCTGTCGTTTGGAGGCCGTGGGAATACACTGGTCTGAATGCTTTTTCATCTTAGGCTGTTCCAAGTTCGGCAGCTTAGTGGAGCTGTATGACATTACAAAGAACAAGAGGCAGTTGGACAAAGCTTTCGTTAGGGTGCGCCCTGGTCTTCGATCGATTGATCACATTTTGGGGTGTAGGTCAATATTAGGATAGAGAAAATCTGCTGCATGGAGAGGGAGGTTAATGTTTAGCAGGTGGATGAGTTGGAGTTGGGATTAGAGTCAGGGTTTTCCGTTGATGAATCTTGGGCGGGATGTGATTTGATAGAGGCAATGTTGGGAGGGGAATCGGAGTCAGGGGAAATAGGTGGCGGCTCGGTGAATGAGAAGGAGACGACATCTTACTCCATGAGGAGGGGAAGCCAGTTGGTAGAGACATGCCCATTAGGGAACAAAAAGGTGGCGGAGTGTAATGGTTTCGTTGATAGTTCCCAAGAGCAAGCTGGCTTCGAAGTTGGTGGTGATGAAGAGAAGGTGACCAATTCTGTTAGGGATTGGGGTGGAAGGGGTGAGCGGGCTAGGACCTTTTTTATTTTAAGGAAGCATGACAAATGGTCCTAATGGAGGGATAAGTTCTAGATCGGACATGAGAGTTAGTAATTGGCTTAGGAATATTGGAGGCAGGCCATAGGATAGGGGGGGCTAAGATTTACCAAGAATCTTCAAACTACAATCACAGCAGAGTCAAGGGCGAGGTGGCGCACAGAAGGGAGTGCTTGGCGGTGGAATAATCTAAGGATGACAAGGCAAACTGGAGGAACATCGGTACAATAAAGTCATTAGATAGGGAGGGAGTGGATAAAGATGGCAGGAGGAAGGGAGGCAGAAGAGAGGGGAGGGGAGGAGAGGAAACCTTTTGATCCAGAGGTATGGAAGCGGTTTATAGGGTCAATGGCTATAGAGGGCGAATCAGGGGAGGCTATTAGGATGAAAAAAAAGGGGCGAAAGGGAGGAAGGAAAGGAGGTAGGGAATGTGCAAGGTTCTAAAGGATCGGAGTGTTGGGATTTTGGGGAAAAATTAGGTATGGTTTTAAAGGAGAAAGAGGCTAATATTAGGGTAGATAAGGAAGGAGCAAAGGAAGTTAGTGGAAGGCTTGGAGAGGGCGCAATTATTTCTGGATGACGATTGGTTTGTAGAACATCATGGGGCTTTGGGGTCAAATAAAGAGAGACGAAATTCATGCTTTCTTTATCAAGAACGAGCTAGATTTTTGTTGTTTACAGGAAACAAAATTGGTAGATTTCTCATATGAGGCTGGGAAGGGGATATGGAAAGTGGATGGGGTGAGGTGGTGTGCAGAGGAGTCGTAGAATAGGTCAAGGGGAATCATGTTGTTTAGGGATGACTGAAAATTTATTAGTTCTAGCCATTTTGGAATGCTCAACGAAATAGGCTTAATATCATGTCGATGAAAATAAAAAGAGCTCCCTATACAACAAGGTTCATAGAAACAGGTACAATCAAACTACAAATATTTATTTGTGATAATTTGTTTTTATAATATTAATATTATTTAATTATTATTATATAAATTATTATAATTTAGAGGAATTATACCATTTTGCCCAAAACTCTTAGTGTAAGTCAATACTTGACCAAAATTTAAAAAAACTTAAATTCTACCCAATTTTTGAGTGATGTACCAGACATACCCCCAACTTTCTTCTCTCTCATCTCTCCATCATTCATGTTAATTATCGTCTCCCCCATTATCTCTTCCATTTTCATTCTCACACACTCTTCTCTCTACCTCTATCCAAAAGCTATCTGCTCCTCCGTCTCTCTCGATTTCTCCTTCTCCGGCACCGGTGATGCAGCTTCGCCGCCACTATCCTGTGTATTATCTCAAGCCATTTTGCTGATGTTTTGGCCGTTGGAAATTAGGGTTTTGCTGTTGTTTTGGCCGTTTTCTGGCCGAATTCAAATACCTATGGTGAAATTGACTAGTGATGCAAGCCGTAGTTCAAGATTTCAAGCTTGTGGGCCAATATTTGAAGATTATTTGGGCTCAAGTTTGAAGACAATATTTAAGAATTTTATTTTATGTAATTTTCGTTTTTATTTAGTGTGATATCTAGAAGATTTGTTTCCTTCTTTATTTTGATATTAATTACCTAGTTTAGACTAGGGATTGATTTGTTACCCCTTAGGACAAGATTTTGATTTGTTTCCATGTAAAAATTAGGTTTTTTGAAGCCTATAAATAAGGCCTATAGGGGGTGACGAAAAACACTCTTGTCTTGAATATCAATAAAAATATGAGATTTTATCTCCTTTGTTTATCCTAAGGATTTCTCGGTTCACCGAGATATTCTTTATCGGCGAATCAACGAGTAAATCATCCCTCGTTGTGTGTCATTCATCGTCCCCGTGTGACTACGGCAACTGTCTCTTTGGGGTATAGGGAGATTAATTCTGGCATATATCATTTAGAGGGTTCGATCGTAGGTATATTGGGATATCCATCCTATCTTTTATTTTTAGTTTATTTATTTTAGCTGCATTCGATTTGATCAATGGAGTTGACTAGCGTTGTTGAGGCAACTGTCTCTTTGGGGTATAGGGAGATTAAATCTTGCTTATATCATTTAGAGGGTTCGATCTCAAAGATGTTAGTGGTCCATCTTATCTTTCGATTTGTAGTGTTTTTTTCTTACTTCTATGGCTTCCGATTATGGGCTACGTATCTACATCGGCATTTCTCGCTCGACAAGGATCGTATCAACTAGTGAGCTGTGTTATCCTCGAAAAAGACGAAGAGATGAAGGGGTGACTCGATCGTTTTGGTGGAGAAATGAGGGAGAGACACACCGGAGAAGATGAACGAGTCGCGAAATTGCGAGTTGCGTGGTAGCTGGATCTTCCAGACGTGATTCTGGCCGCACCAGTGGTCGGTTTTCGATGAACGACCTACAGTTGGAAACCTCTCAACGTGTAGAACATGTTTCCGGGTGGATTTGTCCATTTTAGTGGCGATTTGAGTTCGAAATTGGGGATAAGCAGAAACTGCTACATTTTAGTGCAGCCGCTGTAGAATTTATCAAATTCTTATTGTGTCTGAACGTTCGGTAAAAAATTATTTGTAATTACCTTTCTCTAGATGTTTTGTTAAAAACTTGATGATTATTGTTGTTCTTCACCTGTTTTGTTGTAATAATTACAATTTTGTGATAAAAAAAATGCAAAAAACATGAATTTTGTGCGTTAAAAAATTGGGCTTTAGGGTTTACTGCTTATGTTTGATTATAATAATTGATAAGAATCTGACAATTTCTTACCTTGTTTTGATGATAAAAGACTGGCTTTTAGGGTTTCAATTTGATGATTATTGTTGTTCTTGACATGTTTTGTTGTGATAATTGCAATTTTGTGGAAAGAAAATGCAAAAAAAAAAGAATTTGGTGCTTTAAAAGGTTGGGCTTTAAGGTGCACTATTTATGTTTGATAATAATACTACATCTATCTCATTATATTAGGTCTAGTTTGACCTTCACACAAACCAAGAAATGGGATGACCAAAATGGATATGTGGCTATAATCAATTGTAAGGAGAAAGAGATAATTGTAGTCATAAATTTCTTACCATGTTAAGAAAGGGACCCAATATAATGAGATGGACCAAAACGGAAATAAGACTCAATATAACGAGATTGAGGTAGTAGTTAGTAAAAATCTGACAATTTCTTACATTTTCTTCAAATTATGTTTGCATCATTTATTATGTACCTCGGTAACAAAGATATCAATTTCTTACCAAATATGCTTCTTCTTCTTCTTCTTCTTTTCTTCTTTTTTCTTTTTGGATAATTTCTTTTGTTCAATTTGGTAAGAATTTGATAATTTCTTGCCAAATTCTTACCAACTCTACATTTTTTGTACTAATCGCGGTCCTACATCGCAGGTAGAGAGTGGTTTTTTGATTTTGGAATTGTGGGAACATTGCAAAGCTTTTTTTCTGGAATTTATTTAGGAAGTGTTCGGCCCGCGACAACTATGAGACGGAAAAAACGAGAAGAGGCCTTTAATATTGAATTGATTACCGGCCCGCATGCTTTCTTCTTCTTCTTTTTTTTTTACTTTTTCCTTTTTCATTCGGTTGTTATTTCCCTTTGGGGGGTGGGGGGATTGTTGTTTTGTTTTGCTTTTCTTTGGTTTTGGCATACGAAGTAATAAATGATTCATATGTAGGTAGTAAATTCTTACCACCTACATGTAGAAAACAACACATTTTCTACCTTTTTTATTATATTTGGTAAGAAATTACACATTTCCTACATTTTTATTGAAATTTATTACCAAGTTACGGCCACGCATACAAATTGCTCACTTTACAAAACATAAAAAATTGTGAAATTATTACAAAGACGTGGTAAGAAAATGATATTTTCTTATCATGTTCAACATAAGAAATTATGCAATTCTTACATAAAGTAAAGAAAAATGTAAGATTTTCTGCTTATTGTTAAACGAGTTGGAGAATGTAAGAAATTCACAATTTCTTACCAAGTTCAATTTTTTTACCAATTTATTTGGTAGAACATATTCAAAAATAATTTGTAAGAAATTTTTTACCAAACGAGTTGGAGAAAATAAGAAATGAATAATTTCTTACTAATGGTAGAACACATTCAAAGATAATTCGTAAACGAGTTGGAGAATTGGCACCTCCTTACAGTTAAAAAAACGAAAAAAAAGAAAAAAAAAGAGTAGGAAAACTGGTAAAACTGGAAGAAAAAAAGAAAAGAAAAAAGAAGAAAAAAAAAATTAAAAAAAAAAAAAAATATTAGAAAAAAAAAACAAGAGAGGAAAATGAAAAAAAAAGGAAAAGAAAAAAGAAGAGAGAAGAGAAAGAGAGAGAAAAGTGTCACATGCGGGGAAGAGAGAGAAGAGAGTGAGAGGAGAGAGAAAAATGTGATAAGAGAGAGTGTGTATGAGAAATAAAAGAAGGATAATATGGGAGAAATTTAAATTGTTAGGTAAATTTTTTTGTTTTTTTAAGTTTTGGTTAATATTTGATTTTCATTAAGTTTTTTGGGCATTTTATTTTTTGCCTCAATAATTTATATTACAAATAATTTAACTCTTTTTTACAGACCAAAAATTCTCACCATTCATTGCTAGACTAAGAAGGCGTTAGATCATGTCAAGAAAGAGGAATAGACCTCTACAGAATATAATAGCTTTGCAGATTGGTACAAGTAAAATATACATAAACCATGAATTATCAAATTCTTCCATAATCTTTGATAATAGAAAGCTCACAAAAATCTTACGAAATTTATTGTATCCTCTTTTTGCGCATATAGTTGTTTTAAAGGACAAAGCATCAGTGGCTCGAGTTCAAAGAGTAATATTAAGGAAAAATAAATAATCACAACAAAAAATAGGTATGGGTCAATATAAATTATGTTTATCATATACTAACTTCAGTCTCATTCTATTTGAGCACTTATGAATGTAAAATAATATATAAAGTCCTCAAATAAAATAAAATGAAACGGATGGAGTACAATTTATTGCTTATGAAATAAGTATTTTCTTTTAACATATTATTTTGATGTTGGTGAAACTCTTCTAATATTGTGTCTGATACTGAAAACCTGCTCATATTAGAAGAGTTGTCTCGATGATGAAATATATTCAATTGAACATCTCAATACAATCAAGTGTTCAGGTTTGCCAAGTCAAGAGATCAGATTAAAAGAAGGTTGCATCATCATGCTTCTGAGAAATATTGATCCGTCCAATGAGCTTTGCAATGGCACTAGGATGATGGTGACAAAACTTGAAGATCGTGTGATCGAAGCAAATCTGATTTCAGGAAAAAATGCCGGAAAGATATTTTCAATTGCAAGAATGACTATTACCCCCTTAGATCGAACTAAATTTCCAATGAGATTTCAAAGGAGGCATTTTCCCCTGGCAGTTTGCTTTGCTATGGCGATCAATAAGAGTCAAGGACAATCGCTTTCGAAAGTAGGATTGTACTTGCCGAAATCAGTTTTCAGCCATGGACAACTGTATGTTGCGATATCAAGAGTCACTAGCAAAAAAGGTCTCAAAATTATGATATGTGACGATGATGGAAATACATTCGACACAACAAAAAATGTTGTGTACAGTAAAATTTTAACAAATTGTGAGGTAACTTCAGAATGTAATGTTTATTTTATTTTTTTTAATATATCACATGTTTGGTCATAATATGTTTCTACGCGCAATGTTGATTCTCTCTTGGATTTGCGTGGAGTTCAATTAAATCGCAAAAAGAAGTCGGATATAATGGAGTGCTTTCACAGAGCTTCGATCTCATTGTTTTGATTAATGTTTAGAGCTTTTGTATGATGAATTAAGTTGGAAATTTAAGTTTGTTTTCGGTTCCGATGATATGTAGTCAATCTTTTACTTATATCATAATCATAACAAAATAATTTGATTTATCACTTTTCTTGCACAAAAATCTAAATATTTAGTTCGTAGTCGGTGATCATGGAATGTTGGCACAGAGCTTCAAGAATACCCACTGAGATTTTAGATTGTTGTCCTTGAATTTCCTTCTTCTTTTTTCATCGTGTTCGTTATTTGTACGGAGTTTTTATATTGAAAATTCAATTAAAATCTAAAAAAAACTTAATTATTTAAAATGCAAGATACTAAAATAATTAAATAATAAAAAATTAATCTCCGTCGAATTTCGACAGGACATATACTAATAAAAAAAATTAGAAAAAATAAAGGAAGAAAGTCTTTCTCAATAGTTCTCATTTAAACTAGAAAATACTTTCTTAGTTAATACTTTCTTTCGCGTAATTAATTATACAGAAATGTTCTCCTACCAACTATGGGCACACTTAATATGCTCACAACATATATGACAGTACAAACGAATGGGCATATGAAGTATGCAGGGGCGGATCTGGGCCCTGTGCAGTATGGGCGACCGCACAGGGCCCCCGAAAAATTGGGACCCCAAATTATTTTGGCCCATACAGTATCTATGTATATATATTTTGTTTGTTTATTTTCAAAGTTTTTTAGTAGCTCAATTGGTTAAGTGCGCTTTTCAACTTTAAATGTTACTGGGTTCGACGAAACCCATGAGACTCCCCCTGCTTTCAATTTAAATATTGTTATTGTTTTAAAAACGTTTGTTTTTGTTTTTGTTTTTGTTTTCTTAAAACGCTGCTTTCATTTAATAATTTTTTATAAGCGTTTTTGTTTTGTTTTTTCTTTCTTAATAACGTTTTCTTTTTTTTATTTCCTTTACTCAATTGAAGGGCAAGGGCCCCACATAGATTGCTGAAGCAGCAACAGCAACGTCTATGATCATATTTCAACAAAAAAAAAAAAATTCTCTAACCCTTTTCCCCTCTGCGTCCTTTTCACGGCGACTCGGCGAGCGACGCTGCCTCTCTGTCTTTGCACCTTTATTTTTTTGACTTGGGATTTCTGAATTCTGATCAAGCTTGTTTGTTTTAGGTATGTATTTAATACATGTCTTTTTTAGTTATGAAAAAATGCCCGATTTTACAAATTCGCACAGGGCCCCCAATTTGATTGCTCCGCCCCTGGAAGTATGTCCACAGTAGGCATTAAAGCGTGTTACTCATTAATTAGATACTTTCTTGGTTTTTTTAATTTAAATCAAGGAAATCTTTATACGGAATGCAGAGTAGTCCATTTCACGACTAATCGGTTCAACGTTTATTTATTTTCCAAAAATGAAGTCATTACTTTCTTTCTTTTTTCGAAAAGCACGATACTAAAATTTCAAAAAATCCCATCGAATCTGTATATATTAATCTTAATCGAGGAAATCTTTGTACTCATTAATTAGATTTATATAATCGGAGGGAGACACTTTAAAAATTAAAATAACCCTGCGTGTAGCGCACTGGCTTAAACTAGCGTGGGCTTAAAAAAAATCCGACATCCACAAAGCAAAGGCCTTTAATCGCGCTTTCTTTCTTTCTTTCTTTCTTTCTTTCCCATTGCTGTTTTTACCTTTGCACACACACATCTATCAACTGGGTTTAGCCACACACACTCACACTCACACACACACACACACACAGTGAGAGGGAGTTGGAGAGGGAGCTGACATGGGAGAAGAGAAAGGGTCGTCACTTGTTCATCTTCTCGTCATAGTTCTCAGCTTGACTGCATTTGGATTCTCTATCGCCGCCGAACGCCGACGCAGCACGGTACTATTTTTCTCCCTCTTCTTCGTCGAATTTCGTGTTCGTTTGAAGAGATTCTAACTCGATTTTGTTAATTATTGTGGAATGCTGCTGTTTATTGCTCTGATTTTTGAGTTTGTATTTTTTTTTTCTAGCTTGATTTTTTATTGATTTATTCACTTAGCTCTGCTGCCATGTGGTGGGGTTTCAATTTCATTGTGTGTTTCGTGAGGTAGGGTTGATTTTTCTCCTAATTTTATGAAATTGATTGCTTTGGGCACTTGATGAGAGCATTTGCACTTGAAATTTCTGACTGATCTTTGGTTTCTGCACTTCTTTTGAAAATACTCGCGCTCTTTAACCCAAATTTAAAGGAGGAGATTTTTTTTTTTCTTTCTGTTGCAGTAATTTTGTTTGTTCTAGGAACCTAGCTAGAAGAATTGATGGTCGGTTGATTAGCATAATTGCGTACTCTTTCGTTTATCAGAGCCGTCTATATTGCATGATACTCCCTCCGGCCCATGGTATTAGTCCCATTTGGATGGGCACAATAATTAAGGGGGAGGGAATATGTGATTATAATCAATATGAAGGAGAGAGAGTTAATTGTAGACACAATTTTTTTGCCATTTTAGGAAATGAAACTAATAAGTGGGACGGACGAAAGTGGAAATTGGACTAATATAGTGGGACGGAGGGAGTACTACTTTGTTTTATAATTTGAGAAATTAATTTCTGCTTATTTGAGTGGTATACATTACGACGAGAGGCAAGAAAATGTGGTGTAATTTCAAGTACATGAATTTCTTATCAATATACTCTTTGCTAACCTCTTATACAGCTCATGAATCTTGAAGATGTAATTCATTTTGCTTGTCAGTCATTTCGGGCTAGATTACTTATTGTTTCGGATTTTGGAATTATTTCTGGTTGGCCGCAACCTTTATTAGCTGAGAAATGTATAGTTTGATTCACCAATCTTCGAGGCAGTGAGTTTTCTTAATTCTATGACTTGTGGTTTGGGAGTTTCCACATTGTGGTGTTCCTTAGATGTTTGAGGGCTACTTTAACTAGGAATTCTGTTTACTTATATAAATTTTGTTTCGTCACTCAAGACTCGGGGATTTATGCGTTTATCCATAATTGAGACTTAACAAATTATTTTTTCTTTCTTTATCATCTCATGAAACTTGTCTGGATTTAACTAGGGAGTGGCATTATTGAATGATTGTTACTTTGGCAATCTTACTTTTTGTTTCTGGGATTTATGGTTTTTCTTGTCCAAGATATGCTTTCTTCACTTTCTTAGTGATTTTACAGATTAAGACCAGACTATAAATATAATAATTTGGCTTCGACTAACTGCTTAGTGATAATTTTCATTACTTGAAAGTTGTACTATGTGCCAATGCCTCATAAATGCTCGAACCATATTGGTGCTTCTCGTGTATGTGAGACGACATAAATATTATCTATTATCATCACAATCCCAAAAGCATGCTTCCCTTCAACTGGTGACTCTGCAAATAGTTAATGGTGTACTTGAAACCTGCTCTGCTAACTTATTTACTATCGAACTGTTTGAGCTATGAAGAAATCTAATTTTAACTCGCTCTCTTATTTCTCCTTGCATGGCACAGGGTGAAATGCATAAAGATGATGCAACTAATCAAACATACTGTGTTTACCACTCAGATGTTGCTACTGGCTATGGAGTCGGAGCTTTCTTGTTTCTTCTTTCAAGCGAGTCTCTCATCATGGGTGTCACAAAATGCATGTGTTTAGGGAGGCCTTTGACACCCGGAGGAAATCGTGCATGGACCATAATATATTTTCTCTCTTCATGGTACATACAAATTACGGCACTGTAATCTTTATTACATTACTTCTTTGAATGAATTTGTGATAATTCAGCCTATATTTCACAGGATGGCATTTATAGTGGCAGAAGCTTGTTTGATAGCCGGTGCTAAGAAGAATGCGTACCACACTATATACAGGAACATGATCTATGCGGATAATTTTTCTTGCAATACGCTGAGAAAAGGTATATTCATCGCTGGAGCAGTGTTTGTGGTTGCAACGATGGTTCTGAATGTGTACTACTACATGTATTACACGAAAGCTACGACGCAACCAGCCAAGAAAATTAATCGTGGAGGTGCAGTGGGGATGACTGGGCGTGTATAGAGGCAAGTTTTTGAAAATTTTCGTATCAGTGATCGTGTTATTACGTGATGGGTCTGTTATAGTTGAGGTTAGGCGATTGAGTTGCCATGGTTCTTGTCTCTACAGTTTCTGTTGACTGATTAATGGTGAAACTCGGCCAAAATCAGATGAAGCAGAGAATCTTGATTTTGGCTTTGTTTAGTTTTTGGCTTATGATTTTGCACTCTTGGGACTTAAAACAGAGATGTATGGGGAGCTATTTTGTTGATTTTTCTTATAATAGTTTATACTAGTAGTATTTATCAATTATTAGCGATTTTATTATGCTTGGGATTTGTAGCATGTTTTTGGGATTTTATCTTATGCATAATTTAATTTATCTTGTTATACTCCTTCTATCCCGTTGATAATAACGGCACAAAGGTATAGTGATCGAGATTTGAAACGTGGAATAATTAAAATTCTATCAAAATTTCTTGCATTGAGAAAAAAAAAATGTACATTAGAAAGGCCCAACAAGAAGCCCAACCTCAGTTATTAAGTGGTAAATATTTGTCACATCTAAGAATATGAGCCGTTTATTTGTCTTGTTTGTCTATTACTATGTTATTAGGTTTTATCTAATTCTCTTTGGTGGAATATTATGGCCACTCTTTTATTTCCATTTGTAATCTTTGTAACTTGATCTTAGTTGTTTAAACGGCCTTGAAAGGAATGAATGAGGAGACCCATCCAACTCTCTGTCGCTACCAAAACACGTTTATATATTGACGATCAAGCGCAATTCAGTTGGTTCTTATTAATTGATCTGTCTTTTTTTTTTATAACTAATAAGTGGAGATTTCGAGTCTATCACAGTGAATACAGTAATTACTATCCTCAAAAGCAACAAAATGAAGAATATATTTTAGTACCTCAATCTCAAATTCGAAATACTATATTGGATTAATATTCAAAACATTGTGGGTCCAATATGTTTTTTCAATTTTTGAGAGAGAAAATTGCAAAAGGTTTCTTCTCTTCACCGAATCAAGTAGTTTGTTGCCGAATAATAAATAATGATGAAGATAGAAAAAGAAAGAAGCATCAAGTGAAGGAGAAAATGGCAAAAAAAATGCAAGTGAGGTCAAAAAGAAAAGTGCAAAATACAGTTAAGTACAAGGCATTTTTTAGATTTAATGTGCTATAAAAGGTTTAAAAAAAAGAAAAAAAAAAAGAATGGCAAAAGTACAAGAAATCAAGAATGAGAACAAATCTAAGGTACGAAACTAAAAGACTCAACTTTTTTATTAGTGCAGAAAGATGGCATCTTTTCAACAATTATAAAAAATAAATACTCTTTTATTTTTTTGTTATTTTTTTACCTATGTCAATTTTAAATATCATATGAGTAATCAGAAACATTGATGTACAAAATCATGATTGTCGAAAACAAACGATGCAAGTTATTAATTAATTAATTAATGATGGTACATTTGTACGGATTTATGACTAAAATGCCCAAACATTTATAGGGGTAGATGTTGTTGCATGTGCCCTGGTTCATTACAATTTGGGGGCAATTAAGACCGACCAACAATGTGCATTGTATACCTTTTAATTCTAAAAAAATTAAATATATATATATATAAATAAATAGTGTGCATTGTTAATTATTAGTAGTATATTAATGTTGACATTATAACGTCTACGATAAAATTCAATGGTGCTTAGGCCCATGCTCATCAACTTCTATATAATTGAAGCGACATGTGCAATTAATTATTATTGAGTCACAAAATAACATCATTTGCCTTCAAAGATAAAATCAAAATGAAACTTGACGTTTTAACCTAGAAATTAAATTGCAAAACTGGGGGAAAAAAGTATTACGTTTTCGCATGCATTATAATCAAATTGAGGGTCCAATAAATTGAGCCTTCTATGCCATCCCAAATTATTGATCATAAATTCAAAATATAGACAATTTTTTGTATGATTCCAATGGTATAAAATCTCGAGGGATCACTTTCACTCCAATAATCAATAGTACATGTTTATTATTATATCCCACTTTCAGATTTTTTTCTAGTTAGATTTTTTTTATCTTCACTTCTTTGTGGTGTATGCTCACATTTGGTTGAAATTTCATGTCCCCTCCAACCAAGAAGTCGGGGGTTCGAGACACCTCGGGTGCCTGTGTGTGAGTGTGTGTATTGTGTTTGCCTGATAAATATATATATATATTCTTATATACAAAATTATAATTGACATTTATAGCTAAAATTATAAAAGTTCAAAAAAAATTTAGTATACTTTAATTTTGAATTTATCAACCTTATTGGGTTAGTGAACCCTATCCAAAAATTGTAAAATTATTCAAAATGCATAGAAATTAAAAAAAAAAAAAAAAAATTGAATTCAGGACACAATCGTTACACTCAAGTTTCAAATAGAGAATCTCACATGAAAAAAAATAAAATAACAAGGTTTATAAAAGTTGCCGGTTCCAAAAAACAATGTGAATTGTGAAGATCACAAAAAATTAAGTTAGCATTTCAAAGTAGTTCACAAGAACACGGTAAATACAATTACGATTTATATTATATTACTCAATAAATATTTTAATTCGTACTATATCTTAGTACATGCATATAAAAAGCGATTAATATTATTTTATATTCCCATAAGTACTACCTCTATCTCATATAGTTAGTCCACTTTGCTTTATTGACTTTTCCGGCACGCGTTTCCACCGAAACCTAGTATCCCGTAAAAAAAAATACTTCAAAATTATATTTTAAAACCCGTATTAGGTTTCGGTAAAAACGCGTGCCAGAAAAGTCAATAAAACAAAGTGGACTAACTATATAGGATGGAGATATTATATGTGTAGATTAGAATGGAATTGTTGTTACACAACAAAATTCTCCCTTAAAATCATAGCTAGATTCCCGGCCACCTCACCCCACCACCAGCTGTATCGATCCAATTATCTCATGTTTTTACTAATCTATGTCTCATTTTTAGTTTATTAAATATAAATTTTGGATCCCTCTTTACTATTTTAGTCGCATCTAAAAGGTACCATGTGATCAAGATTTCGTGTAAACTTATAAAATGAAACAAAGGAATGCTCCCGTCACATATTTTAATGTAATTACGGTTGACATGGTGATAATATATTTAAAAATAATTATTATAAATATATGTTTTCAAAATAAATTTAAGAAAAATAAAATAAATTAATCATAACAAAAAAAAAAACTAAACCTTATAAAAAAGGTTATTGATATGATATATACTATTAATAAATATGTAATCTCCTAAAAGAAACATGCGGTCAACTTAATTTGCTAGTATTAGGGAACTTCACTCTAACTGCTCCACATTATTAATCTTTTATATACTTATTTACATAATTTTTAAATCCATTACCATGTTACCAAATTTGGCTAGTTCATGATTGAAAAATGAATCGGCTTAATTTAGTAAATTTGCAATGGATTTAAAAATTAAACGGTGCATAATTATGGTGCGGATATTTTATACTACCTCCATCCCATATACTTTGTCCACTTTGTTTTATGCACGTATTTCCACCGAAACTTAGTACGAGTTTTAAAATATAATTTTATAGTATCGTTTTTTTTACGGGATACTATGAGTGTCATAGTATCCCGTAAAAAAAACGATACTACAAAATTATATTTTAAAACTCGTATTAGGTTTCGGTGGAAATACGTGCCAAATAAAACAGTGGACTAAGTATATGGGATGGAGGTAGTAGTACATTTCTTTGACGCAGCAATCTCTTACTGTTAAATTAATAGGTGATTGTCGTGTATGTCAGCAAGTTTTTATAATCGGTTTAATTCTTGTTGATTTTAGAAATATTGCGAAAATTTAACTCATTGATGCAATAAAATATTTTAAAGAAAAGATTACTTAAAAATTTAGGAAATATATTTTTGATTTTTACGTGATAACATCATTTGCTGATATCATTATTATCATTACCATTCAATGATTCAAGTGGGGGAAAAAAATCGTAGTTAAAAAATCACCAACTTATACATATTGGAATTACAACCACATAACACGGTAATTTTTGGACTAATTAGAGGACCAATAGGAGCCTATACATTTGTTTGTTCGTACGAAATTGAGTCAAAATATTTTGCAATTACAAATAAATACAGTTTTTACGAATCTTTTTGCGAAATCAACGGAAATATTGAAATAATATATTTTATATATAACTATAATATATATATATATATATATATGAGGTATTGTTAGTACTGTTATAATGTATCAATTATAAATTATGCAAAGATCAACACTTTAAATTATTTCCCATTTTTTATAAAAAATATTATTATTATTTTATTTAATCTCTCAACCAATGTGCATAATTTCATATCCAATACACAAATAACAACAAAAAATATATGTAAAAATATTTGATAACGAGTTTATTTGATATTCGTTACATCATGAGAGGGGGCCATCTCTACTCTTGCAGTAAATGTGAAATCATCCTTGTTTGAGCTCCTTCCCCCTTCTTCCCCTCCACCATAAAAAAAACTAAATAAAAAACAACAAAATTTGTAGAAATATCGATTTCTTACATTACATGTATGATCAACAACCCCACCCTCTCTCTCTCTCTCTCTCACTCTCTCTCTCACTATAGTTCTAGTTGTAGAGCGAGAAAATAGTGCAGAAATTCCAAACTGAAACTCGGAAGCCCTCTCCATATTGTGGCGCCGGCGATAAGAAAGAGAGAAAGGAAGGCTATTTTGGTAAAATCACTATATGCGGCGGCATCATTCCGATGACACTTACCGGTAGAAAAAGACCGTTTTGTCCTCCGCCTATAGCGCTGCTGCTGATATTATCACTTCTGCATGTCTGGATTCCCGGCCAAATCCCGGTAGGGGCAATTAGGTCATTTCCCCACCCTCCGCCGGCGAAGAACCAGACCCAAATCTTCAGAGATTTCTTCACGGCCAGAATTTCAGGCCTCAACGCTACCAAAAACGGTACTTTTCTTGAAAATAAAAGGAGAATTCCTAGCTGCCCAGATCCTCTCCACAATTAGTATACTTATTAATTTTCTTACATAATTTTTTCTTGGATTTTCTCTAAAATACCCACGTTTTTTTCCCCATTTTTGTTGTTCTAACTAGATTAGTGGGGGTAAACCGTGGGTATTTTGGGAATTCAATTTTTTTTTTTTTTGGCCTCGATCAAGAATAGAAAGTGGAAGAAACATCCATGATGATATGATGTACATATAATTTGAGTTCTTGAATTAATTTTAATTATCTTAAATTAATTAAATTAATTTTACTCTGCTTCTACTTAATTCAATTTCACTACTAATTTAACTTTGAAGGAATTTTTATGTTTAATAAGTAATTATCAAGATTTCAGATTTTAGAATATAGGAAATCTTGTAAAAGTGTTGTCACTTTTTCTGGGTCATGACCAAATTTTATTTGGCTTTAGGGAGAATTGAGGCAGAGTTCACATATTTGGTATTGCTGAGAATTATCTTATGATAACCCTTTCATTCGTGAGAACGTAAAAACTATACTTATTTAGATATATTTTCATATTTTTTTATATGTACAATTATATTTTTTTGCAATAGCATAATTTTATATCTATAAAATTAACGAGATTCTCACGTTTTCACGAATGAAATTGTTCTCATATGATCCGATTTTTATATAGGAAAAAGTTCTTATGAAAAATTATTATTTTGTAAAATGTATAATAGCACATATAAAAAGACATGAAAATATATCTAAATAAATATAGTTCTCACGAATAAAAAGGGTTCTCATATGGTCCAATTATTATATATATATATATATATATATATATATTTTTTTTTTAAGTGTGTAGTATCTTTTTATGAGAGGGGAGTAAAACTTTCTTCTTTCTTCTTCTTTTTTTTTTAAAAAAAAATTTATTTAAACTTTTGTTAGGATTGTTGTAGAGTTACCTCATTTTTCCACAAGTGGTAACTGGAGATTCTTACACTTGTTTTGTACTCTCGTGCTTCTATATAAAACTTACCTTTGCAAATGTGTTTTTTCACCTACTCAAACTCTCAAAGGACTCCTTTTATTTTACTGTCATAAATTGAGAAATGAGCACCATTCGAGGGTGAATCGTCGTTTGCTTATTTTAATATTATTTTGTTTGATTTTTTTGATTGTTTTATATTCTAGTACCTTAGAAATTAATATTGAAATCATTAAATTTACGAAATGTATAAAAATCGACACTTGATTTGTTATTTTTTCCATCAAACTTCAAAAAACGATAATATGACAAATCGAGTGCTGATTCTTATATATTTTGTAGGTTTAATAATTTCAATATTAATTTTTAAAGTATTAGAATATAAAACAATCGAAAAAATCGAACGAAATAATGCTAAAATGAGCAAACGGCAATAAATGCCCACGAATGGTGCTCACGGGAGGTGAGTAGCATATCATTTCTCGTCATAAATTTATACTATATATAAAAAAAATTGAGTCTTTTGCATATGTGTTATTTTTTTAAATTAAAACTATTTCTCAGCTATATTTTACTCACAATACATTTATCATTTTTTTTTATTAAGGACGATCAACACTCCTTCCTATATTTTTCCTCCAAAAAATATCTAATCAAAGTCAATCATAATGTCTATAGATTAATAATATAAAATAATATTGTATTGAAACCATAAAAAAGTTTTAATTATCACTATCTCTAAAAATATTAAGTTACGTATTAAGAATAAAATAAGTATTTATGTAATGTATTTATTTATAAAGTTTAGATATGTGGCATATTTTTATAAAATACTGCGAAATTTGTAATTCAAAAGATGAATTATATAAAGGAAGTAAAAGATATATATATATAGTATAAAAAAAATATGGAATACATTTTATGTACTATAATGCATGTTATATAGAATTATAATTCATCTCATTCTCGGTAATCATTATAATGAATAGATATTACGGTGGGGTGGAGTTTGAGTCCTACTTATAGTGTAAAGTAGAACTTTTTTATGTGAATACTACGTCTTAAAGTGGAAGGTATCCATTTTTTATGAAGGACGGAAATAAAAAATATACTTATTTATCATTGACAGATGTAATAATATCTAATAACTTGTGTATATTCACAGACATAGATAAGTGCAGTGCATAAATTCACTATCAAGATTGTGAATATATCAAATACAAAAAAATTGAGCTCCATATCAATTAGTTACCATGGTATTATCTAGATATTTCATATAAAAAAATTACTATATACAAGCCTCCATCATCAAATTGATCATAAAAAAATTATATCGAATTAGAAATAAAAAAAAAATATTCATTTTGACAGAGAGTTTTTTTTAGTGTTCGCCCCTACATAATTATATATGTATATATTTATGATATGAAAAACTTATTAAATTTACAAAATTAAAAAGAACACACCAATTAATATACAAATTAAATTATTCAAAAAAGAAAAAAGACTCGATAATATTACCCTAGCAAAGCCTGGGGGGCCAAAACTAGTATATAATTATAAGATTGATGTGTTTTGGATTGACCGTTGCTTGCATTTGCGAATTGATCTAACTTGACGTGGCTTTGCCGTGAAGCCCTTGCTAAAGTATTCTGCCCACAGGGATTTTCAAGATTTTGAATGGAACTCAATTTCAAATTTTTTGAGGTCCTAATTTCTTTTAAAACAACACTGAGATAAGTAATAGTAGTACTAAATTTTAAAACTATCGATATATTCACAATTGCATTCAATTTTTGACAATAAAAAATACGTGACATATATGTCAGAAATTGAAATGTGGATAAATGTCATGTTATTGTATCATTTTATTTGTCAAAATTAGCATTAGGTATGCCACATTCCTATATCATTTTGTCGAAAATCAAGATTCATAATACAATTGAAAAAAATATTGATATTTTAAAAATTTAATTTAATTTTTTTTTCAGATTAGGCAAAGACAACACACTTATACACACTTCGTTGTTTTGCTTAGTTTCAAAACACAATTAAATTAAATAGTTTGACAATTAAATTTTAAATTACTCATCTAGATAATAGCAACTTTTCAAATATAGCAAATTTTTAATATGCAATCATTCATTCCTCAGATATTATATTCCTATAAATGTTGCTTTGTTCTTTTTTATCAACTTAAGAAAAAATAAAATAATAAGATGTATTTGTTTTTTAAATTATTATTTCCGAATGGGAATTTAATGTCTGGTACTAATTAGATAATTCTTCCTTCCAACTTCCAACTTCTTTATTCGAATTGGGCCAATTTTTGGAAGTGTTGAAATCATTTAAATTTACACGCAGTAGTTTGTTTGGTGTGTGTTTATTATTGCTAACGTATGATATTTGATAATCTGATTGAATTGTCGCTGTTATAGTCTTTGATTTTTCACTAATATGGGACATAACTTTTACACACACTATATTTTAGAAGTATTGTAATAAACTCGCTAGAATAAATGTTTGCTTTAACAACTCTAAGTCTCTCTCACCTTTTATTTCAAACTCGTTGGCTGAACAAACTGCAATTTAATGGAAATGTAAAAACAACCACGTACCATTTAAAAAAAATAAAATAAATATACCGTTCCAAATTCAATTTATTTTATACATTTTTTTTAAATTTATACTACGTATGTATTATAATCGATTGTAATTTCACGGTTATCAACTAGGATTCATTAATTTAATTCGAATTTATATTTATTTAATTTCAAATTTATTAGTTAAATCATGGCTCATAATTTTAAAATTAGGATATACTACCTCCATCCCATTAAGTTAGTCCTATTTACTATTTGACACGTATTTCCACCGAAACCTAGTACGGGTTTTAAAATATAATTTTGTAGTATCATTTTTTTTACGGGATACTATGACACTCATAGTATCCCGTAAAAAAAACGATATTATAAAATTATATTTTAAAACTCGTACTAGGTTTCGGTGGAAATACGTGCATAAAGCAAATAGGACTAACTTAATGGGATGGAGGTAGTATAATTTTTAAGAATTCTAATTTTTAATTATAAATGTTAATTTTAATGTATTATATAAAAATATTTTTTCATGAAATATTAAAATAAAAACTATTGAACTTATAAATCGAGGATACAGCTGGTCTTCTAAAATTGTAACAGAAAATCTCATCCGACCTTAAGACCACATTTTCTTGATATTCATATGCGTAATATGTAAAAAGCTTAAAAAACAAAATATTAATGAAGCGTAAATCTCAAAAAATCAAAGAAACTTGTCACATGGGGGGTCTCAAAATAGCATAAGAAGATTGGGGAATTTGATTAAAAGAGAGTGTTGAAGCTATTATTTTACCCATAAGAAGTTAGATAAGTTTGACAGAAAAAGAAAAGATGCAGAAGGTTAGAACTGTTTCATTGAGAAGATTGATCATTAGATAGATAATCTGATTCAACTTTGAAAGCATATAAATCCATTTCACAACAGTTAAAATTAGGTCCACTTTTCAATCAAACGCCAAAATTTGGCTGAAATCCATATAAATATAACCTCTTTGTCACTTTCTTGTTAAAATATGGAGTGAAGACAAAAGTTATTACTGAATGTGAACAAAAAAGTTACAGGATTTTTTGTCAGGGGCATTTTGGAGATATTTCCTTGATTTAATTTTAATACTGTAGTATATTAATTTCCCCCACCAATAATTTTAGTACCGTATACTGCATTTGGCCATCCCATAAATTTAATCTCAGTTTAAATTATATGTCATCGTGGTTCACAAAAAAAATATTTTAATTTACCTACATCTTCTCCTTTTTACTTTAATTTCTCTTTCTTACTAGCATTTTTTCTTAACATCTGTACCTGATAATTCGAAACTAATTTTTTTCTAATGGCAAAATCAGGTTTTGAATTTATCTCATATTTTTAGAAAATAAATTTACTAAAATCTAAACAAAATGCAAAACAAAAAACAAAAAAAAGTTGGGGATTTTTTTTTTGAGACGTTATTTTTTTAATTATTTTTTTTAATGATTTTAAGATTATTATAATTATAATTATTTTATTTTTTGAGGATATTGATTTTAAGATTTGATATGGTAAAAAGAAAAAGGAAATGGGAAAAGAAAGAAATTAAGATGGAGGTTAGAAAATGCCACGTATTGTGCGGCGGTACAAGGCAATGTTTATAAGGTTCATGTAAGGTTTTGTTTGGTAGTTATTTGGATTGGAATCAATTTGACTCAACTTTTGTCCCTTTTGAATCCGACCCTCCAAACACGCACTTACTGCTTTTGGATTTCGCCTATTAATATTAGACAAAAACTTGTGTCAGCCAGAGGCACCGTGCGGCCGGGCCCAAAGTGTCAATCTTTATATAGAAAAGTGTCAATCTATATGAATAAAAGTATCAATCTTTAACATAATTATTTTACGAATAAAATGATAATTTTTAAAAGTGTCAATCTTTATACAAAAAAGTGTCAATCTATATGAATAAAAGTGTCATTGTTTTAGCTTGACCGCACGGTGCCTCCGGCTGATCCAAGTGTGTCCCTTAATATTATACGTATCTAATTAAAGAATACTCCCTCCGCTTTATTCATATTGCTCTAATTTTTTGAAATCGGTCTCACAAATTTTAAAGAATTTGAACAATATAAACGGGAGGGGAAGAATATTTATTGATGATGTACACAAAAAATCATTTTCAATGCTACTTTAATAATTATGACCAGAAAATACGTGATTTCTATTTCTTTTCTTTTTTTAGAATAAACAAAGAATTTATTTGATTGCCTTTAAACATTGCATATATGTATATGTTTTTTAAATAATCATATACGCATTCAAGATGACTCGACTATTTAGTAAAATTGATTGGAGTGGAGTGTTTACCAATTAAATTGCACTTTATGATCGTACCCATTATAATTTTGGCACCTCTGAGAAAACGATTTGCATGTTACTTATTTTTAGCAATATTATGTACCTTCGAGATGTACTGCAATGGTTCAATTTGCAATTCACTTAATCAAAGTAGCATCAAGAAAATTATATAAATACTCACAAGAAAATAACGTGTAAATGTGTAATGGATGGAACCCCGACCTTTTTTCTTCACCATATTCTAACAAAAAAAAAAGAAAAAAAAAGTTGTTTATTTATTATTTGAATAATGTGGATGTTAGCTTTTCACTCGATCGCCCGCTGGGCCAACCAGTTAAGGTTAATGCCCATCTATAATGTTAAATAGTTTGTTTATTTATCAGGCCAAAGGCCCATTGAATTAATATGGGCTAAACTTTCTAAACTTGAGTTAAAAATTCAATTATTTACCAAAAGAAAATGCAAAAAGTTAAAATAGCCTATTAAATAAATAAATAATAATAATAATAATAATAATAATAATAATAATAATAATAATAATAATAATAATAGCCAGTGCCAGTTTTTTTTTTAAATAAATTATAGCCACTGTTACTAATTTGCCCTTCTATTTTTCAAATTTTTTTAAAGCAGAAAATTAGAATAATAATAAATACACACTATTCATAATTTACGGTTAATTCATAATTTTTACAACTATTATCCTAACATGCCTGATGCTTACGCCCACCATATCTATCATCTCTTTGCTATATCTCCACCAATCAACCTATAAATTAAATACGCATTAGAAATGCACGATGAGAACTTTAGAAATATATGTGTGTACGAGCCGGTATACTAAATATGTTGTCACTGGTCAAAGATCGAGTATAGCTAAGAAAAAGAATACACGATCAACTATCTTCACAGAGTCAGATTCAGTAATAAATGAATACAAAACTATAACACGAACGCAAATCAAATACACGAGTCACTTCGATTGTGTACTCATCAAGACACGACCAAATCGGACTCGTAGAATTGAAATCGTATTTTACGATTTGGTCGTGTATTCTTGAAAAGGTTCATGTGTTCATCAACAAACTATCAAATCACTACACAAATCGTGTGTTCATCAACAAACTATCAAATGTGACTCATATAATTGAACTCGGGTATTACGATTTAGGGAGAATGCACCTCATCTCTCTGGATAAGTACACATGAATACAACTCGTGAATTATTCAAAATCGTATATCTGGGAACATTATATTCAATCTTATGAATTGAAAAGAAAATAATAAGATATCAGTCGATTACACAAAGAAAGCAGAAATGCTCGAATAAATCTCTTCATGTAATTATGTTCGTGTATTATATAAATTTGGAGAATAGATTCGATGGCAACAAGCGAGATGTGGAGTGGATTTGTGAGAACAACAAGCGGAGCTGCTTGCTGGCATCACTATTGATGCAGAAACACATTTACGAGAAGAGTTAGGAAGGGCGGTAGCGGCGGTGATCGGTAGTGTTGTAAAGAAGAAGGTGAAGAACATGACTGCAAACTCAAGTTGGGTAGAACGGTTTGGGAAAAGGGATGACCGGCATATTTAATGGTTAACATGAATCGTATTAAGAGATAAAAATAGGAAAGTGGGCGGCCGGCAATTTTATTAGTGCTTAGGATTACGATTTTTTTTAAAAGTGGATATTATTTATTGTTTCAATTTCAAAGTACGTTATTTTTGTCTATTTATACTTATTCAATTGGAGTATAAATTTATAAACATTATGGCAAAACAATATATTATGATCTTCTTTCCTTCGTCATGGGAAGACCGCTTACGAGTTGTTGGAGAACAAAAAGCCTAAGCTTAAATACTTTAAGTCTTTTGGTTGTTTGTGTTACATTCATGACAATGGAAAAACTCAATTAAAAACTTTCGATAGCAAAGCTGATATGATCCAGGAGTACTTTAAGGATACTCAGAGACCAGCAGAGCCTTTAGAGTTTTTAATAAGAAAAACCTTACCGTGGAAGTAACACCTCATGTTGTTTTTGATGAAACTACTTGCATGTACAGGGAAACCTCTACAAATAAGCAAACAGATAAAAGTCCGGATCAAGCTGGATCATCAACTCAACTATTGAAAGATCTACTTTATTGGAGTCTAGTTGATTGGGAAGAAGAAGAGAACGTTGATCAGAATGTAGCCACACAGCAAGGGAGAACAGGTATAGCCACATCGAGCTGTACTGAAATTGCGGATCGAACACAGCATGATCCTGTCCAGCACGATGCCACCCAAATCGATCCTATTCAACATGCTCACTCTACCCCAGTTCAAGAAACTATTGTTGATCAACTTGCAGAACAACTTGAACAGGTCAATCCTTTTGTACCTCAACCTCTCCCTGAATTTGATGATCCCATTGAAGAGCCAAAGCCTGAACTATCAGAATAAAAGATCACTCGTCGAAAAAGATGGGTCGATGCTCATCTAGAAAAGCTCATTGTTGGGAACCCAAATGAAGGCGTGAAAATGAGAAGGCAAATTATAGAAAGTTGTTACCTAACCCACATTGAACCCAAGAATGCCGATGAAGCTCTACTAGATCCAGATTGGACGACAGCTATTCAGAGGAGCTTCATGAGAAATGAAGTATGGTCTCTTGTAGATCGACCTCACCATCAAGGCGTAATTGGAGTGAAATGGATTTTCAAAAATAAGCGTGATGAATCTGGTGAAGTAGTTCGCAACAAAGCAAGATTGGTTGTGAAAGGCTACTGCCACAAGAAAGAATAGATTATGAGGAAACATTTGCTCTAGTTGCTAGGTTGGAGGCAATCAGACTGTTTCTAGCCTATGCAGCTCATCAAAGATTTAAAGTCTACCAGATGGATATGAAGAGCATGTTCCTCAACGGCAGACTGAAGGAAGAAGTCTACGTGGAACAACCTCCCGATTTTGAAGAAGGATATTCCAGCAAGGTCTATCGCTTACACAAAGCAGTCTATAGACTGAAGCAAGCTCCCCGAGCTTGGTATGAGACCTTGGCAACATTCTTACTGGAATCGGGATTCAAAAGAAAAAGAGTCGACAAAACATTGTTTACAATAAAATGGAAAGAACATATCCTTTTAGTGCAAATTTATGTTAACGATATTATTTTTGGGGGTCAAAATCTACCTTCTTGTGTGATAGGTTCGGACAGCTCATGCAAGATGAGTACAAAATGTCCATGATAGGCAAAATGAATTTCTTTCTAGGTTTGCAGGTCAAGCAATCTAGCGAAGGAATTTTCATATGCCAAACTAAATACGCACACGAGCTCACTGACAAGTTTGGTGTCAAGGACAACAAGCTCATCAAAGTGCCAATGCTCGCAAATGGGAAGATCGATCCAGACCCAGAAGGAAAACCAGCCAATATAACTCATTATAGAGGGATAGTTGG
Source organism: Mentha longifolia (assembly GCA_001642375.2). Classification (NCBI taxonomy): domain Eukaryota; kingdom Viridiplantae; phylum Streptophyta; class Magnoliopsida; order Lamiales; family Lamiaceae; genus Mentha; species Mentha longifolia. The sequence continues at coordinate 39,969,402 of CM038112.1, read as the reverse complement.
TTATTTACTTTATCTAACAACTAGTCATCCAGATATTTGTTTTGCAGTAGGTGTGTGCGCTCAATATCAAGATGTTCCTAAAGAGTCTCATCTAGAAGCCGCAAAGAAGATTTTTCATTATGTGAAAGGAACTGCCAACCTTGGCTTGTGGTATCCTTGTGATGATAATCTTGAGCTGACTGGATATGCAGATGCTGACTGCAGGATGCAAGCTCGATAGGAAGTCTACTTCAGGCACCTGCCAATTCCTTGGCAGCAAGCTGATCTCTTGGTTCTCCAAGAAATAGACCTTCGTAGCCATCTCCACCACTGAAGCAGAATATATGGCAGCTGGTAACTATTGTGTTCAAATTCTTTGGCTCAAGCAACAACTTAAAGATTACGAGATCAATGTCAGTGAAGTGACAATCTTCTGTGATAGCACGAGTGCCATCACCATCACTCAGAATCCTGTCCACTACGAACGATGCAAGCACGTAGATGTGAGACATCACTTTATACATAATCATGTGGAGAAGAAGGATATGGTGGTAGAGACAATTTACACTGATATCTAACGAGATGATCTCTTGACCAAGTGATACGAGTATATCCCCAATAGTTTCATAGATATCCGTTATTTATTTATTTATTATTAGGAATATTGTATTAACTTGAGTCGAGCGTATTATAAGCTCCGTTGTGGGTTTTCTTTGTTGGTTCTTTCCCGTAATGCAAAAGAGAGTCGAACCTACCCTAGGGTTTTAACATTATAAATAGGAGTGTTATTAGGAGAATAGAGAATAACAAGAATTAAGCCAAATCTATTTTTTCCTTTATTCCGTCAATTTCCTTTTTTTTCTTTTCCTGCAAGTCTTCGGCGTGAACGACGAGTTAAGCTCGCGTCTGCCTACTGTCTTCGATCGGCGTGGATATCTTGTTCACCGGCGTGTGATAAGGAACAAAGCCTTATCAACTGGTGCTTTCATTGCTGAACGATGACTACTACATTGAGCAGTACCACAAGTTCGGTGCCACCGCTGCCGGGGGTTTCACCGACATCCCGCACCCCACCATCCCCTGCAGCAGCGTCGTCGGCATCCATGGATACTATACTATTGATGATGTGATGCCTGGAAGCTCGATTGGACGCGAGCGAACAACGGTGGTTTGGGGCACCGCCCACTCCATGACCGGACCCCGATCCACCCTACGGGATGCTGCTTAATTGGCAATCCCCCACGTGGGTTCTGTCGGCCTCCTACACCAGCCAACACGCCCCGACGTACTCCATTCCACCACCAATACCGACCCCTTCCACCGTACCGCCAAGCGCTAGCCCACCACTGGAGTTTTGGTACATACCTCCAACAACTAGGGACAACACCGCTGCAGCCGCCCTCGTCTTGGGATGCGCCACCAATGCGCCTTGGTTCTGAGGCCAATGTTCATCGTTTCGCGTGGGATCTGCCGCCTGCGCGTACCAGCACACAAGCACCGGCTTCCGATCCATCTCGTTTCATTAGAATGGATCCGCCGGACCCGCCGCCGCAGTACATGCTCCCGAGTTGGTGCTCTAGCGTTCGGTGGTACATTCTTGGTGAGAATAGGCAGCCGCTAGGCCCTTACTCAATCGCTACGCTGCACGAGTTGCACTCGCGTGGTTACTGGCTCGACAACACACTTGTTTGGGCTCAAGGGTGCAGGGACTGGCAGCCCATATCGTCCGTTCTTGGGTTCTCGACTGTCCTGGAGAACCATGCGGCGGAGAGGGAGCTGTAATTTATGGCGGAGATAGCGCGATGAAGCGATTACTTCGGACGATGGGGTCTCGATTATGGCAACAGAGGAAGCAGGAGTTAACGGAGTGGTTTAAGCCGAGTGTGGGGTCGTCGTTGCTGCTGATGAATCGCTTGCGCACGAGGAAGGTGATGAATTCGTAGCTGAAGATGAACTTGAAATAAAAACGGAAGAAGGGATTGTACCAGCTATTGATGCCAAATTGGAGACGGATGTTACTGATTCCGAGCCTCAAATGGACGCTAGGGGGGATGAAATTCCGGTGGACTGATCGCCTAACTATTTAAGCACCCACAAGTGTATGGGGCTATCGTAGATAATGGTGAGCAAGGTCGTATCCACAGAGACTAGTTCGAAATACCTATGAGTACCACTACTATGTTGCTTTAATCTATTTAAACTCCGAATTATCAAGGAATTAACTAAAACTAAAGTACTTCAAATAAATAAAACAAAACAAAATAAATGGGCAAATAATGGAGAGAATGGATAGGAAGATATTCTAGGGTAGACTCAATGGGTTTGCAATTGGAACTCACTCTACTTAATCAACCTATGGTTTGAATTAAATTATCTAGGACGATCTCTTGTCGCTTTAGCCCCCTCCCGGACGACTAAAACCGTTGATTACAAGCTAGCTTTGTTGTCCCCAACTAAAGTATAGCCTATAACTCCTAAAAGTCCCTAGGATCAATAGCCCTCACAAAAACTCTCAACCTCCCGGTTTATTGAGTTGTTGTGCCTCATATTCCTATTCAAATGCTAATTCTCATCTCCTGAATCTTGAATTAACATAATAGACATGTATAAATGGTGATCAAGCATTTAAACATACATACAAACCAAGAACATAAGGAGTTGAATCAACCAAACCATAGAATTGAAATAAGTAAAGCTAATCCATTACAAATCCATATTGTCAAATCCCTAGAATATGAGATCTTAGCTACTCATGCCCATGGAAGCAAAAATCCCAACATAAAAGATAAACATGATCAAAGAAACAAGATAACAAGAATTCATAGACAAATCATTGATCTTGAGCTCCAATCTTGAAATCCTTGATGTCTTCTTCTCCAATCCTCTCAAAACAAGCTTTCTCCTCTTGGCCTAGGTGGGTGAAGGTGGAAGATGGAGGTGTAGAGAGTTAGTGTGTGTAGTGTGTGTAGATGGAGGCCAAGTGAGAGATCTTCCCTAAAAATGAATTATAAAATGTTATTTATATGTTGGTGTAGCATGGAGGTTGATTTGTAATTAGGAAAAGTGAAAAATGGGGGTCAAAACATAATAAAATAGAAGTTTGGAGCTCAAAATCGGATTTTCCGGAAGGAGTAACGGGCGGCGCGCCCGCGCCCATGGGTCGCGCGGTCAAGACCCTCGGAGCAAGGGCGGCGCGCGCCCGGGGGTGCCCTCTGAAGCGCCCGCACGAGTGGTCGCGCGCTGCAGCTTTGGAATCCTTCTTCGGCGCGCGCCCGCGCCGGGTGCCGGCTCCCGCTGCGCAACGATTTTGTTTCGGCCCGTTCTCCCTCGTCCGAACTCCGAATCGACTTCCGTTTTTTTCCTATATGCTTGTTTCGATCCGAACTTCGACATGGCATTGTCATATTTGCTGAAATTGGACTCCTTTTTCCTGTAAAATAATCAAAATGAACCAAGGAGTAATGCGATCGACAACAATAGACAATTAATTGAAGGAGGCATAAAAGAGCAATAAAATCATATCAATTCCATCAACTTTATCCTAAAATGAAGCATGAAAACCCATGTTTGTCAACCCCCCAAACTTAAACCGTTGCTTGTCCTCAAGCAACAATGAAAAGAGAAAGAAAGAATTACAAACAAGGTTGAATGATTCATTTGACATAAATATAGGCCTCAAGAATTTTAAAAGAAAAATTCAAGTTATATGAACTAGCAAGCACTCAACATTTCACAAGGAAAAATAAATTTCAACACTTGAGCTTTTTGAAACTTGAATCCTCACAAATGGATTTTATCTATGGTGCACACAAATCTCAAGTGTATAAGCATAGGAAGTACTTCACTCAATTTGACACAATGCAAGTACTCTACCATATGCTCGCCATTCTTCTAACATCTCTTCTATTCAATGTGTTCCAAGAAAAAGATCAAAAAGGGTTTTATATTTGGTTGTAATGATGGCTCTTTGGTAAGGTAGGAGATTTTTGGCTAAGTGACTTGAATCTCACGAGATCTAGTTACACCAATAATCAACTACCAACACTAATCTTCAAACCCCCAAACTTATTCCACTTTGTGTAAAATAAGTTTGGACCTCTCTTAACATGGGTTTTCATGCTTCATTTTAGGATAAATTTGATGGAATTGATATGATTTTATTGCTCTTTTATGCCTCATTCGATTAATTGTCTATTGTTGTCGATCGCATTACTCGTTGGTTCATTTTGATTATTTTACAGGAAAAAGGAGTCCAATTTCAGCAAATATGACAATGCCATGTCGAAGTTCGGATCGAAACAAGCATATAGGAAAAAAACAGAAGTCGATTCGGAGTTCGAACGAGGGAGAACGGGCCGAAACAAAATCGTTGCGCAGCGGGAGCCGGCACCCGGCGCGGGCGCGGCGCGCCGAAGAAGGATTCCAAAGCTGCAGCGCGCGACCACTCGTGCGGGCGCTTCAGAGGGCACCCCCGGGCGCGCGCCGCCCTTGTTCCGAGGGTCTTGACCGCGCGAACCATGGGCGTGGGCGCGCCGCCCGTTACTCCTTCCGGAAAATCAGATTTTGAGCTCCAAACTTCCGTTTTATTATGTTTTGACCCCCATTTTTCACTTTTCCTAATTACAAATCAACCCCCATGCTACACCAACATATAAATAGCATTTTTTGATTCATTTTTAGGGTAGATCTCTCACTTGACCTCCATCTACACACACTACACACACTAAATCTCTACACCTCCATCTTCCACCTTCACCCACCTAGGCCAAGAGGAGAAAGCTTGTTTTGGGAGGATTGGAGAAGAAGACATCAAGGATTTCAAGATTGGAGCTCAAGATCAAGGATTTGTCTATGAATTCTTGTTATCTTGTTTCTTTGATCATGTTTATCTTTTATGTTGGGATTTTTGCTTCTATGGGCATGAAGTGATTTGACAATATGGATTTGTAATGGATTAGCTTTACTTATTTCAATTCTATGGTTTGGTTGATTCATCTCCTTATGTTCTTGGTTTGTATGTATGTTTAAATGCTTGATCACCATTTATACATGTCTATTATGTTAATTCAAGATTCGGGAGATGAGAATTAGCATTTGAATAGGAATATGAGGCACAACGACTCAATAAACCGGGAGGTTGAGAGTTTTTGTGAGGGCTATTGATCCTATGGACTTTTAGGAGTTATAGGCTATATTTTAGTTGGGGACAACAAAGCTAGCTTGTAATCAACGGTTTTAGTCGTCCGGGAGGGGGCTAAAGCGAACAAGAGATCGTCCTAGATAATTTAATTCAAACCATAGGTTGATTAAGTAGAGTGAGTTCCAATTGCAAACCCATTAAGTCTACCCTAGAATATCTTCCTATCCATTCTCTCCATTGTTTGCCCATTTATTTTGTTTTGTTTTATTTATTTGAAGTACTTTAGTTTTAGTTAATTCCTTGATAATTCGGAGTTTAAATAGATTAAAGCAACATAGTAGTGGTACTCATAGGTATTTCGAACTAGTCTCCGTGGATACGACCTTGCTCACCACTATCTACGATAGCCCCATACACTTGTGGGTGCTTAAATAGTTAGGCGATCAAGCAGCTCTCTGAGTTACAAACTGATGCAAATGTGGGAGGTGGCGAACTGAATCCGGCGATGGAGGAAGCGGAGGCGCGGAATAATGACGAGAAGGAGTTGAGCTATGAAGAGCATGTTGAAGCATTGGGAGGAGCTGCAGGGAATGATGAAGTTGCCGAGAGTGATGAAGTTGCATTGATGGAACATGATTCTGAATTTGGAGTGGCTGAAAGGAACGAAGAAGTTGCTGAGGTAAATGATTCTGAATTTGCTGAAAAGAGCGATGAAGTTGCTGAAGAGAAGAGTGATAGTGTAGGGATTGGCTCTGGCATTTTGTCGCACAATGGGAGTACGTTGGCGGAAAATGCAATGGTGATGAGCTCTTCTGCAGTCTATGACAAAGTTGCGGCGTTGGAGCAGGCTCAAGAATTTTCAATGGGTAATATTGCAGTCAAGGGCATGGCAATGGTGTTGATGCTCGTAGTGAAAGCAAGAATTTTGTGGAAAAGGGTGCTGTAAAGGTAGTGATAACGGAGGATGATATTTCCGGTTACATTATCATTTCGAATGGATTGTTCTCTGCATGTTATTGCACGATAGCTGATTTAGGCTTCGTGGTTAGGCACGGCGCAGCGAGCTTTTGGCTAGCGTTCTCAGTTCGAAAATCTGACAACAGCAGCCTATTCATCGTTGAGATTTATACTCTAATATCATTACTCAGTGGTGTTTTTGTGCCTTTCCAATCTCTGTTTGCAGTTTTCTTAGACTTCCAAGCATCACCATACTTCTTCTCCGGGTTCATCAACTCCATCTTCGACGTCCCAAGGCTCTTCTTCGACTTCACCCCAGACGGAAGGATTGCTGTTGCTTTGTGTTTGATTATGCTTTCGAGCAATGTATGGCGTGCGACTTCCGCCGCCGATTCGAGCATGAAATTTTACGGCTGCAAGAACTGTTATAAGGTTTTCATGTCATCGCAGGGATTGGGGAGTCCTCGGGCAGCCTATTTGAGGAAAATCAAGAATTCTTTTCCTGAACAGGATCTTGTTGGAGGCAATCACGTTCGTGCTTGTGTATTATGTTCTCTAATATTTAAACCTGCTCACGCTCTGGATGGATACCAACGTACACGCGCCATCGTACCGTTGGCAGTCTCCGCCACTTGGGAGCCATTGGTGATCGTGGAAAGACGTTGTCCTTCCCTCCTTGCGGACAAGGAGGTTTTTAAGGGCGGGGGAGTTGATACGAGTATATCCCCAATAGTTTCATAGATATCCGTTATTTATTTATTTATTATTAGGAATATTGTATTAACTTGAGTCGAGCGTATTATAAGCTCCGTTGCGGGTTTTCTTTGTTGGTTCTTTCCCGTAATGCAAAAGAGAGTCGAACCAACCCTAGGGTTTTAGCATTATAAATAGGAGTGTTATTAAGAGAATAGAGAATAACAAGAATTAAGCCAAATCTATTTTTTCCTTTATTCCGTCAATTTCCTTTTTTTCTTTTCCTGCAAGTCTTCGGCGTGAACGACGAGTTAATATCTTGTTCACTGGCGTGTGATAAGGCGTGAATATCTTGTTCACTGGCGTGTGATAAGGAACAATGCCTTCGTGACGCTTACCGACGTGGGTTCCAAGCGGAGTTCCTACCGCAGTTCCTACCGTCTCGATCACCCCGCTACCTCCAGCCTTGGTTACGCAGCAACCAACCCCCATTCAGCAAGACTTGGTGAGCCAGCCGATTCCTCAGCCTAATCCCCCGTACGAGCGTGACCTTCGCCGTGATAGTATCGAAGTGATAAGTAGTATGCCTGAAGGTGTTCGACAAAATGCCGCCCATAGTGTTTCAAATGAGGAAGGGTGCGGTCAATGCCCGGGTGAGAAAGATAGATCGGCGTTTACTACCTCAGTTTCTGCCGTTGTCATAGACGTCATCCACAGCCAAGAAGTTATGTTTCTCTCCGACTCGGCATTTGACTCCGATTCACTGGAAATAACCCGTGCGGCGTTCTCGCCGTCACAACCCTCCGACGGGATGTGCGATGCATGTGTTGCAGATAATGGATAGCAGTACTTCCCGATAAAAATTGGAACTTTCATTCTTACAAAGTTAAAGGACACTGCGGAAGATTACATTGGGAAGTTTGGGACTAAAGATGTGATTACGATTCCAGATTATTTTAATGATGTCCAACGGCAAGCTACCAAGATTGCTGGAAGAATTGATGGCCTTGATGTTCAGAATTTTATTAATGCGCCTAGTGCAGTGGCGTTTTTGTATGGTTTGCCCATGAACGCAGGTATTATTGCTATTTTCGACCTTAGCGGTGGAACTTTCGATGTCTCCATTTTGGAGATAGCACAAGCGGTCTTGGAGCTTGAATCGCGGCCCCACACACTCACTCTCCAGTATAACAACTCCGTTATCACGAGTGCCATGTCATGCCAACTGTTGAGAATTATTTGGTGTGTGTTTGATCCAGGCGGGGATATCTCACCACGGTTTTCACTTTGTTTCACTTCGCCACGGTGTGTGTTGTTCGTTACAACGTGGTACCCACCTTGAGGACAAGGTGGATTTCAACCTGTGGGGGAGTTGATACGAGCATATCTCGTATCTTGGGAGATTATCCTTCAGATTTTATTGTTTAGATTATTATTAATATTTAACATATCTTTTCCATATTTTGTTAGGTATTTAGTTCTATAAATCTAGTCATTGTATTCATAAGAGAGAGGAAGAAATAAAAATATCAACCCTAATTTTTCCTTGCATTCTTTTTTCCTATTTCCTCGTTATCTCTCTCGCACAACTCGGCTTTGATCGACGGCACTCTTGCCGCGACGGCCATAATCTTCTGCCGTTTCGGATCTTCGATCTCAAGACGTTGATAAGGGAAACCATTCTCTTATCACCAAGCCTCTTCAAGAAGAACACTTCAAGATTTTGTGCGGAAAGCTAAGCCTGCTGAACGTAACCTAGCAAATCGACTCACCAGAATGATCTCTTTCCAATAGCACGCTACCATCAAGATCGTTCTTCTTAGAAAAGGAAAGAGCACACTACCAGTTAACCAGAATGTTCTTTCACATAACGCTCTCTACCAGAACAATACTCACCTATCGTTCTCCTAAAAAACCAGCAAATCAATAATTAAGGCGGAACCAGAGATCTCATATCCATCTCTATTTATTTAGCTTCTCTCTTATGCTATAAATGCAATCATTTAAATTTATTGATCTAAGTGTTTTGTTCTTGAATATAGAGAAATCACTATAGGTGAAGGGGTGGTTCTGACATAAAGCAAATATTCTTTACGCCATCCTATAAGAATTTCAATGGTTTAAACACTGGAATCGAGGCACATTTAATTATGAGTTGAAAAGGCGCGACTGTTCAATACCAAAGCACAGCGCGTTTTACTCACGCTTGATCACACTCGCAGTCCGACGCGCCCGCTAACAGGGAAGTTAATCTTATCAATCTATTTACGCTCATCTCAATCGTTAATTTCTCTTATATATAATTTCGAAAACTGTCAAATTCCTACTTTTCTAAAAATCTACAAAAGAACTTCCATCTTCGCCATTGTTTTCTTTGCAAAAGCTTTCAAACTTTTCAAAATTCAAAACCTTTTTTCAATGCTTTTCTCACAAAAATGGTCGTCGAAACCTCCACCTCCGGTTAAATCTTTTCCTGGTCCGCGAAAGCCAAGATCATCATGCCTAAAATTGTTCAAGAGCGAGTCACAGTTCTAAAGCATTTCGATTTTACAGAACTTGAAACCCTCTTCACCCAAATTTCCAACAGCTAAGGCTTCCATAACATAATCACGGTGAAACCGGCATTGTTCCTGCCCCGTCAAGTGGCAGCGTTTCTCTATACATGGAAGGACTCCGAGGGGGGAGATTTGGGGAAGGCCACAATTTGCCTTCCTTTGCAAGATCCCAAATCTTTCCAGCGTCTCAATGTTCTCAATTTGGTGTTGCAAGGGTTTGTATTCGAAGATTCCGGTGTCTTCATCGAATCCATCGATGTCTCCCTCTTGAGAACCCTTTATCCGGAGATGGTGATGACTAGAGACTCATATGGAGAGATGGAGAAAGGGAAATTGAAGGAGAATGCATTTCCCAGAAGTAACTTGAAGCCCAAATACCGCTTACTCTGCGATTTCGTGCAGAATGTATTTCTCTTTCACTCCGGCACCTTCAATTTTGTACCTCCCTATAAGTTTAGGATGATGGTTGCCATAGTCAAAAATTTAGCTGTGAATTAGGCTAGAGTCCTACTCAAATTGTTGAAAGATGAGTCATACTTGATTGTGGATATAGAAGATAAGTCTGCGAAATCGGTTCTTGAAGTGAAGAAGTCACTTCAAATGGGTACCAAGATCAGTTGGATGATCTTAAAGAAATTTCCAAGTGATAAGGGTTAGAAGGACTCTGTTCCTTTCAACGAGAAGAAGTTGATGCCTCAAGACTAGAGCTAGCTCGAGATGGTGGTAGAAATTACAGCAGAGCTGTTTTAGAAGTCTCTTGACAAGCCTCATGTCCGTGCTTGCCTGCAGGCTTTTGAACAATCCAACCCAAATTGGATTGTACCAGAAGACAAGGATCCACATCCTGCTAAGGGCCTGAGGCTGGTGGCAAGTGCAAAGCTGCAACTGGTGAGAAGCAGCAGCACAAGTCAAACAAGGCGAAGCCTTCCACTCCGAAGGAGAAGCTTCTCATGCGCAAGCTCACTCCTAAGATGGATGAGGTAGAGAACGCGGAAGAACATGCTCCTACCCCACCTCATCGTTCTCTACCAGTGGAAGAGGTACCGTTCTCTCCCCGTCGATCTCCCATATTTTTGAGCCTTCTGCACAGGGGACAGACAAAATTTACTTACAATCTGCTCGAGCCCTTCTTGATTCTCTGAGGGAGATTGCTATCGTGAAGGTGTCAAACATGCTGCTGGGAATCGACAAGCTCTTGAAGACCCAAAGGTTGCTAATGAACTTCACTTCCTGCTGGACGTTAGGAAGTGTAAGATGTCGACTAAGCACGATCTGGTTGCAGTAGAGTCGTTCGAATCCTTGATGGAGAAGGAGGGCTATCTGATGAATGTGTTGGACTACTACTTTGCCGAAGATGCCCGATTTCGATTTTGATCAATAATTCTTGCACACATGATGATGGAGGCCAAGAAGCTCAACATCGATCTCCAACCTCTCTATGTCAATGAACAAGAGCTGTACATGGACTCGTGCTTGCCTGAGTATGTACAAATCTCATTCCTGGCCATGCTGAAATAGCCGAGGAACATGCTGGTGATGCAGGTCGTTCTCATCCTAAGGCCGACTCTTCCAAGAAGAAGCCTACTACTGAGAGAGAACCTACTGGAGAAGCCGAGTGTTCTCCTCCCCGTGCTAATCATTCACAGAAGGATGCTGGCATATCCATGGAGAAGCGCGTGGATATTGAAGATTCTCATGAGCTGGAGACAATGTTCACTCACGCCACTGCACCAGAAGGCCACACCATCCAGATCAACCGTCCGGTAGTGTTAATAGAGTTGACCAAGGCCGAGGTTGAAGATCTTGTGGTCAAGCTGGCTAAAGAGATCTTCAGTTCATTTGTTGATACTACTGTAGATGCAGTCTGTACTTCTTTAAAGCAGATGGATCTCAATCTGTGAGGAAAGATCATCAACCACTAGAAGGTTCTGGAGGAAAGGACATAGATCGTCCAGAAATTTGCAGACGGCAACTCCGATCTGTTCATCGAAGCCCTTGACAAGCAGAAGGCAAATTTTGTTGGCACCGAGGTCAAGCTTGGTGAGCAGATTGACGAGATCGAACAGAAGGCCAAGGAACTGGTAGTGGAAGCTGTCAAGGAGGCCGTAATGGAATTAATGAAGCAGATTCCCACGGATGTTGCAGTCAAAGAGATCACCAATTTCTCTAAAGTCCATCTGCCTGCTCGGTTGAAGGTGGTACTTCCTGATGTGCTCAAATCTCTGGGCATGGTCAAGCTCACTGATCTGGATGACATCTCTATCCAGTATGAGGATATGGTGAAAGAGCACAAGGATCTCGTTGCCAACATTGATAAAGTTGTTTCTGCTGCCAACATCAAAACCGAAGAGATTCAAGGCAATATCACTGGCCTTCTCAATGGTCAGGCTGATCTGGCTGCCGACATGGAGAAGATCAAGGACGAGACCACTTCCTTGAGGAAGCTACTCAGTGATGCCTTTCTTGATGATGTCGAAAAGGGGGATGGTAATGAGCAAGCTCCCCCAAAGCGAGCTAAGAAGATCAACCGTCCGACGAAGCAGAAAGAGCCTGCTGCATCTCAACCTTCTCTTCTTCCGGCCCTACTCAAGAAGCTCCCAAAAATGATGCCGAGAAGGAAGTGAGGATGAAAGCTGTTGTTCGAATGCATCTTGTTGAACAGATATTGGATGCTGGCATGCATATTGATGATGCCAACAACCCCAAGATGCAAGAACCGTTTTTGGCCTAGCTCGCCAAAGTAGAAGCAAGCAGGAGAGCTGCAGAAGGCTGGACTTCTGAGTGTATGAAAGTGCTGAAGATCGTCCCCGAGCAACCGTTCTATCAAATTCTTTGGGTTGACCCTACCAATATTGAGAAATGGAATCACTTGGTCGACTCATTCAATCTCAGGCACTTCTACATTCGCGATGACGAGTTCGTTGGCGACACAGAGAAGGCTTTTGCCAAATTTTTGGAGGCCCATCCAGATCAACCGCTCGTGCAACATAATCTTGCTCATGCAGCTCGCAATAACTTGCAAATCGTTGCTCTGACCAAGATTGTCTTCTCTCCGCCCATGACCGGAAATACCAATGTTGAGGATCGTTCTGTGATTGACACCTTCTTGCGCAACACTGCCATTCTTCTAAAGGTTCCAGTCAATCCAAAGAATCCTATGTACAAACATATCTGAGATGGTATCTACAAAAGCATGGAGCTCGTGTCTAACGAGAAGAAAAGATAAGACCTCACCCAGATGAAGAAGAAGTGATCGGTATTTCATTTTGAATCTTTTTTGCTATATCGAGCTGTACTTATTGTATATGTAACCATCTACTCTGATATCATAATGAAAACATGATCACTTGTTTTGACCTGATGACAATACCTATTTGTCCAGGCTATCTGCCTTATTATTTTATTTACTTGATTTATATTCTATAATGATCGTGCTTATATTTCCCGTGCTTACTTATTAGAGTTTTTAACTCTAATGCCTTAGGAAATATTTGTAAAGTGTTGGTTTCGACATCATCAAAAGGTAAAAATTGTTAGGAACCCTCTGCAGTTAGTTTTGATGGTGTTATTCGAAACCACACTTAGATTTATTTTACTCTTTTCTAGAGTAGAGATTGATAGGAGCGATCTGCATTGTATAGCACAGATCGATAAGCTCATTTAGTATTAGAACAGATCGATCGCACTTCTAAAGGATGAGAACGTGTAGATGTGCTCTCCTATAAAAGATCGATCTGGCATCGTGCTCCTTCATCAATCTGCTGTAGAAGACCAATTGCTCAACTTGAAGTAATCATCGTGTTGGTAGTCTACTGCTCAAGAACGTGTTGTTCGTTCAACAACAGCTCGATACATTATGTCCTTGTTGACACGTTGGAGGCCAACTAGGACGAATCCCAACGGCTAGAAGTGAGTCAGCACCAACGGCTCTCTGCCACCGGTCAGAACTCCAATGGCTAGTTTTCAAAAACTAGGCCTATATATACTTCAGCATTCCAAAGTTGTTCCTTATGGGAATCTCATTCAAAGAGCCGAAACTCTGCGGAAATCTCAAGCTTTCACAGCAAACTCAACACTCGGAAATCCTAGATAATTCTCAAGTGTTGATATCCAAGAGATCTCTGATTCTAGAATTAATCCGAGTTCTTGAACAGTTTACTGCTGCTTAAGAACTCAACAGAAACCAACCTTTCTCTAGTTCAGTTCCTGTTCGTTGAAGAAGAAGAAGTTTTGTCGCTTCACCATTGCTGAGAAGATCAAGCTCTGTAACTGGAAGAGCACGTTAGCTTTTAGTAGCTAAGTTAGGAAGAAAGTTGTAAAGGTCACGACCCTGTAATTCATGCTCGAGTTTCGTCAAGTTAGACGGAATTTGGGACTGGTACTCAGCCAGTAAAAACAAGAGAGAGGTGAATCCAATGTTAAAAGGATTCTCAGTTTCGACAGAAACTAACGTGGACGTAGGAGGAGTTTCTTCGAACCACGATAAAATTGACTGTGTCATGCTCTCTCTCTCTTTCTTTACTTTCAGTCAATATCTCTTTACTCGTACTAACAATCATTCATCAAGCATTCACATCATCGTGCTCTCTTTGTTTCACAAAAAAAAAATTCTAAGAGCTTTTTCAACAAACCACCAACTTCCGCACACAGCAAGCTCTTGATAAGTTCAGCAACACACTTGTTGAACTGAAGAGAACGTGTTGCACTCTGAGCTCGTGCTGCCCATCGAGCTGGTTCGACAAGTTTGTCTAAAATCTAAAAACTGTTGGATATTGGTGTATCCTCCCCCCCCCCCCTCCCCATATCCCAATTAGCTATTTCTGGGACCAACAACCTTGTTTCTTTTCGGTACGGAGTTTAAAGAGTTGTGTTTTGGGTGTATAATGTATTTGTTAATTAAAATAAATAATATTTTATGAATAAATTAAGTATTTAATTTTTTCATTAAATACATAAAAGGGGGAGAAGAAGACATGATAAAATTAAGCTTTAATCAGGCCGATAGGGTATCACTTAGAGCTTAAGCAGATTAAACATTAATCAGGACGGCGGGTTATCGTTTAGCGTCTAGGCAGGGACTAGATGTGCCTAGGCAGAGAGTTTTAAACTTTTAGAACAGTGAGTAGAATCACGAATAAAGAAATAAAATTGATTTTTCTATTAATTATGGCTCAATTAAGTAAGTTACTTTTAACTAATTGTACTCTTATTTTATTTTTTAATTATTTTCTTTTTAAAAAACAAGACGAATTCGATGGGACGGCCCAAAAAAAAATACAATGCGAATTTGGTGGGATGAAGGGAGTACTATATATAGATCAATACAAACAAAATTGAAGTCTAATTATTGTGAATGGATTGGAATACTCTAAAATATAAAATAAAAATTTTAATCATAGAGAGATATCAAATGTTTATGAGGTCATTTATTTAAGTACTTTTCATGAATATTATTTTATGTGTTGGGGAAAAATAAAAATGAAAAATATCATAGTATACCGGAAAGTGATGGTTACTATTCGTCAATAAAAGCGGCGAGGCGAGGCGCTATAAAACGTGTCTACCACGCGCCACTTGTTGCTACCCCCTTTTCTGTGTATAATTTTGCGCCAAATCTTACTCCTCATTCTTGTGGTAGTAAGGATGAGAAACATTGAAATATTGTAATTTGTTTCTCTTTTCACTAATAAATTACATATACTCTCTCCATCTATCCGTGAAATATGTGTCTTTAATTTTTTTTTTTATTACTAATATCATAATTTATTTAACAAGAAATTTAAACGGACTTATATTTTACAATTAATTAACCCATAAAATATACTTTATAGAGTGTGTTCTCTTTGATAAAAAGAAAAATAATGATAAGATAATAATAATAATAAAATCATACCATAATATGGTTCTCCACTTCCTTTATCATATACTCGTATTGTCTAAGGTGAAAAAAAAATAGAAATATTATCACTCTAAATACACGGGAAAATTTGTTAGACTTTATAGTGAAAAAGTGAGATAATAGAAATTTTCCTGAAAGACAAAAACTTGGGTGAGGTCGTCCACATAGTGTGGTCGGGTCAAAGTGTCAATCTTTATACAGAAAAGTGTTAATCTATACAAATAAAAGTGTCAATCTTTAACATAATTATTTTACGAATAAAATGTCAATTTTTAAAAGTGTCAATCTTTATAGAGAAAAGTATTAATCTACACGAATAAAAGTATCAGTGTTTTAGCCGTCCGTACGGTGCCTCTGGCTGACCCAAGTGTGTCCCTCCTCAAAAAATTATCCATAAAAGATACATAAAAAAATGAGGGAAAATCATGTTTTGACCTTTTTATATTTTTTTTATTAGAAAATTCCCTCTCAAAATCACCTTCGTTTGCATATAAATACCCTCTTCTTCCTTCACATCCCTTCTCATTTACTCTCTCTCTTTCTCTGAAGAGTGAAGATGAGAATAAGCTGCAACGGTTGCCGAGTTCTCCGCAAAGGCTGCAGCCATGATTGCACCCTCAGACCTTGCCTCGACTGGCTCACCTCCCCGGATTCCCAAGCCAACGCCACCTCATTTCTCGCCAAATTCTACGGCCGCGCCGGCCTCATCAACCTCATCTCCGCCACCCCAACTCGCCTCCGCCCCGGTACAACAACAATAACTCCACCTTCACCTTCACAAATTTTGCCACATCATATATATCGGACAAATTCTTACGCCATTCATTTACTGTTTTAATTTGCCTCAACAGAAATTTTCAAATCACTTCTCTTCGAAGCCTGCGGAAGGATCATCAACCCGGTGTACGGCTCTGTCGGACTCATCACTTCCGGCGACTGGCACCGCTACCACGCCGCCGTGTCGGCGGTTCTCGCCGGCGGACGTCTCGTGAACCGAGCTTCCGGCGACGACGATTCGTCCACCGCCGACATCCGCCGCATTGCCAAGCGCTCTCCCCGCCGAGTCAGGACTCGGAACCGCCGCAAACGATCCCACTCAGAGGCGTCGGCCGAGTTTCCGATCGAGTCGGAAGCGGAGTTCACCATCACTGGGTGGGGCTGCGGCGGAGGTAGCAAGGCTTTCGTGATTGATCAGGAAACGGTTCGGGCTCCGAGCCATGACTCGGTCTCGGTTGAAACGGTGGAGCTAAGCTTAATGCAATTCGGTGAAGGAGGCGGCGCTGAGCCGGAGACTCGACTCAGTGAGGTGGGGCTCGAGTTGACTTTGGGCCTCAATCCACTGCAAAACTACCTATCTACGCCGATACAGATTTCAGATACCGAAGAGTGATGAAATGGAGAAAGAACTTCAATTTCCATCTATTATTTTTTTTTTTTTTTAACTTTATTGAATACTACTAGATTATACTGTACTAGATTATAGTAATTGCAGTAATTATTTCGGAATATCAGTGGTTTTTATATGCTATTTTCTCATTTACTACTTGGGAATTGAATATGAGAAGTTGAAGTGATATTAATGCGCGATGGATTCGGTCCTCTTTTGTAATTTTGTAATTTCGTGTGACATTTCATATTGTATTAATAAATGATTATCATGTGTTCACAATATTTTCAAAATCTGTAATAATTAAAAAAATTCATAACAAAAAATATTAATTTTAAAAATATTGTGAACGAATGTCAATCATATATTGAAGCAATAAGATACTATATCACACAAAACTGCAATAGATAATGTGAACCCATGCATGTTACCTGCCATTATTTCAAAATAGTAATAATATATCCATTCGTTGTTACATTATATCGCTTATGTACCTGATGTACAATTATCATGTATATTTTCATGAACAAAAGTGTGATATAAAAAATATTATTAGTAAATTAATACAATCCGAAACAATCTAATAGGAAAATTATCTGTTTTGTAGAGACAGGAAAATAGATGATGTGATTTTCTTCAAATAAAATAAAATAAATGATGTAAGAACTGCTGTAGTTTCTATATAAAGCTGATAAAATTATTGCAACAAACAGGATATTGTTCTGCCTAAATTTCGACAAACATCCTATTTTAACTACGACTTTAATAACTTAAACTATTGCAGCTATGATTTAATTTGTTTTTAAAAAAACAGCACAATTTAATAACTAATACGACTGATTAAATATTATCACTTCCTTCAAATGGTTAATTTATAATTTTCATAATTAAGTCTTAACTTTTTTTAAATGAGTATTGGTCCTTTTGTTTTAGAAATTAGAAATAAAGATCTACGAAAAAAGGAAGTGCGATATTAAATAGAGACTTGTCTATGCAGTGAAGTAATTAAAATATTAAAAAGTTATTCTTTTTAAAATCAAAAGTCGACCTTTTGTTTTTCTTTGAATTAATTACTAGTATTTAATTAGTGCAAAATATTCAGCGATTAATTGAAATATTCAGCAGTTCAAACCTTTTTTTTTTTTTTTTTTAATTTATGACTCAAGATGACACATCGAATGACGAAAATTTGAAAGCAATTAGCCTTAATTTAGCGAATGAAAATGAGATTTCTAGTTTAATATTAGGCGGAATATTCAAATCTTTGATACAATGATATTTTATTGAAAATTACTATTGTTTTTAAAGGCTATTGTTTTTTTTCTTTTGGCATATTTTGAAGGCCAATATTTTTTTTGTTAAACACGCTTACATGTACAATACTTTAACGTTAGCAGAATGCCGCATATTTATACTTAATATTTAAAATATTAGTTGAGTAGTTGTCTTACAATTTTATTTTTTTTCATTTTCTTGAATATTTTAATTTGCCTTTCCGTGACCCTTTCTCTTTACCAAAGCACAATATACAACAATGCTTCACTAATCAGCACTTTACCAATAAATTAAGTGGTTGTTGTGTCAATTTCCATATTAATAAGTAACACTCGAGATTCTCTGTATTAATTTTTGTGTTACAATCGTATCTCAATTTTAATTTTTATCTTCAACGATTTTAATTTTTAATAATGAAGTTTAATTTATAATTATTTTCTAGGATTTACTAATCCAATTAGAATTTATTATTATTATTTAGAGTTTAATTTCGATTTTATCAATTATATTAGGGTTGATAAATTTAAAACGATAAATTTAAAACTGTGCTATATAATTATTAAAAAAAAATACTTCTAAATGTCTATTGTGATTTTTTATATAGTAGTATTTTTTTAATAAAAAATAACATATAGCTAATAAAAATTAAGATTTAAAATACGGAAGGTACACTAAAATTGAGACAGCGGATTCCATCCGGGAAAATAATGCAAACTCTCTCGTCGTTTCATTTCATTGGGTAAAATGTTGAAGACTCACTTTTAAGATTGTGGAAAACACCGGCGAGAAGCTCTGCAAGGGATCAACACATAAATTAGAATTTAAATATTAAAAAAAAAATGATTCCTTCTCATAATAATACGAATTAAATCACCATCTTCCCTTCACTCTCTTAATATTTAAATCCTTAATTACGTAATTAAGATGTGGCAGTTCAATGAATTTGTACGTAATTTCATTTATATATTACTTTTTTTAGATCGAAGAATCAAGTCTACGTATTTTTTATTAGTTAAATTTTTAACTCTAATGAATTATCTATAAGCAAAGATGGAAACTGGCCTATACGAACTTCTATAATGATCTTTTGATGGAGAAGACCAACTACGAATTTATATATTAAACACAAATATGCTTACTTAGAAATATAAATTTAGATTTACCTAAAGAAAGGAAATATATATAAATTAGGACACAATTGGGTTAGCCAGAGGCACCGTGCGGACGGCTAAAACACTGACACTTTTATTCGTGTAGATTAGCACTTTTCTGTATAATGATTGACACTTTTAAAAATTGGCATTTTATTCGTAAAATAATTATGTTAAAGATTGACACTTTTATTCGTATAGATTAACACTTTTCTGTATAAAGATTGATACTTTGACCCGGACACACTATGTGGCCGACCTCACCCAAGTTTTTGTCATATAAATTTAACTCTCGTGAGTCGCACTTTGCTGTCAAAATACCTATATTTAATTCAGTATGTGCTAGTGAATCGATTTATTACATGTATTACGGAGGTGTTTGACTAAGCTTATTTGGAATAGCTTATAAGCAATAACAACTTATTAGATATTTGAAGAGTTTATAAGCTATGAAAATAAATTAGGGTGAAGAAGTTTATAAGCTCTTATAGTAAGCTTATAAGTTATTAAAGAGTTTATTTTGTCAAATACATTTCTAGAGCTTATAAATTAATTCAAACAATTTATAAGTTGTCTTAAGCAGCTTATAAGCTTAGTCAACCCTAAATCTAGCGATAAACTCAAGCTCAAACTCGATATAGAGTCGAAAATAGTCCAAAAAGCTCAACTCGTGTTTCTCTATAAAAAGTTTAATGAAATAAAAACAAAAAAGAAAAATAAAAAATCTAAAGAGAAGGATTATTGTAAGGGTAATTCTATCCAGAACCCCCGTTTTACTCCTCACAGCCCCCTCTTTCTAAAATAAATTAAAAATAATACTCCTTCCGTCCCGCCGAAATAGCTTGATTTATTTTCGGCACGGGATTTAAGGAGAAAGTGTTTAATTCGTAAAGTGTGTTTGATAATTAAAGTTTTGAATTTTTTATAAATATATTTAATATTAAATACGTATTTCAAGGAAAACAAAGTCATTAATTAATTTTTTATGCATTAATTAATTATTTTAATTCACTAATTATTTCCTTTTTAGGAAACAAGACCATTTCGGTGGGACGGCCCAAAAAGGAAAACAAGGCAATTTCGACGGGACGGAGGGAGTATTAAGTGTACCAATTCAACACTATAGCCTCCAAAAAGCCACAAACTCGCACAACCCCCACACCAAGAGGCGCAAGTAGCCCCCAAATTGCACAAACTTAGAAATTGGGAGAAAATGACGATGACATCACGGTCATTGCCGTACGTAGATGATGCCACCGGTGAGAAAGATATCAACAGAGATTTGCTTGCAGCCGGAATGAAGTAAACAAAGTCCATACAATTAATTATCTCTCAGTTCATCCATGATAGTCATCTTCCTATAAACCTATTAGTGAACCTCGATGCATCCAAAGCTTATTGAATATTAGGTTGCACCTTACAGCATGAGACAACAACTGCTACAGATTCATATAGTAAACTTCTAAGAAAACTCGACGTCCAACGCCTCTCTGCTATTACGTATTGCTCTTTTCTTTATTATTGGGAATTTGTCGTATGTTCAAGCAAGCATACCAGAATTGATCAGCACTAGAGAAAAAGAGAAAATAAAGACTACTTGTTAGCTTCTGAAAAACCATAGATTTAAGTTTTAAAAAACACATGTACTAGTCTCAGACAAGTCGAGAAATTTCTATGAATTTTAACACCGTGAATCCAAAACATGTCCACATGTTCGTATACAATCGTTAATGCTAACATTCTCATAATAATATCATCAGCCTTGATAATTAATTTTTGTATCCCTATAAATACAAATTGTTGAATATCTTGACATCATCAATCAATTAAATTGCCTCCAACTACGGTAGTAAATAACAAAATTGATTGAAGAACAAAAATCTTGAACATACTCTATTGCATCTATGGAGCATGAGGTTATTGGCCTTTGTTCTTCATGATAATTTTGTTCGTGCAAACTTACATGGTGCTGTGAAAAATTGATTAGTTGGGGGCTGTGGAAAAACCGACGTCTGCTTATTAATCGAAGAGGGTTTATGTTGTTGTTGCTATCAATTAACTTAATTTAAGGCCTAAAGGGTAAATTAGTAAATTCAATATTATTTTTAAATTTTATTTAAAAAGAAGGGGCTGTGAGGAGTAAATTGGGGGTTGTGGATAGAATTACCCTTAATGTAATGATTTTGTTATGGGCCGAAGTACAAGTTGGTTAAATTGAAGGGCCGATGTTGGATAATGTACACTTCATATTACGCATGAAAATTATAGAATCAATTTGATTTTTTTTTTTTTTAGTTTCTAAATGCATGATGGGCTATTATTCATTTATGAAATCTCAAAAAAAAAAAAAATGTGTAGAGATTATAGAGTGGGAGACACTTGGGTCAGCCAGAGGCACCGTGCGGCCGGCTAAAACACTGACACTTTTATTCGTGTAGATTAACATTTTTCTGTATAAAGTTTGACACTTTTAAAAATTGAATTTTATTCGTAAAATAATTATGTTAAAGATTGACACTTTTATTCGTATAGATTAACATTTTCTGTATAAAGATTGATACTTTGACCCGGCCACACTATGTGGCCGACCTCACCCAAGTTTTTGTCATAGAGTATTGATTACAACGAGCTAGGATTATCATATATATATATATATATATATTTTGATAGGATTATCATATATATATATATATAGAGAGAGAGAGAGAGATTAGAGATACCATGTGTATCTAGATATATCATTTATGGACGGACAAAAATTTAATTAAATAAAATAAAACACAAAATCCAATATAAGTGTAAATTAAAAAGAATAATTTGAATAATAGTGAATTGCACTAGATAAATTTTCACCTATACCGCCAATTGCCATCACTCATATAAGATGTTATAAATAAAATAAAAATATATCATGCGAGGAAAATACTTTTGGGGGTATATAAAAAAAATAAAAATAAAAAAGTAAATCATTGCAGGCGTAAAAATTGTCAATGGAGAGGAGCACGCTTTTAAATATATTTGGAAAAAAAAAAAAAAAAAAGGAGCAATCAAAAGGGGACCACTTATGCATGTCAACCACGCACAATTATGAGAAAATGCCACTTCTCTAATTTAATTCGAGGGCCACTCTAGTTTCTATGCTTTTATTAGGGTAAACTGCAAGATACTACCCTGTGTTTTGAGAAACCTACACGAAATTCCCTTGTATTTTCTAATTTGCATAAAACACCCACGTGTTTTAAAAAACCCTGCACTGATTAACCTAAACCGTGAGCATCTATTGCTGTTTGCTCACTTTAGCATTATTTTGTTCAATTTTTTCGATTGTTTTATATTCTAATACCTTAAAAATTAGTATTGCAATCATTAAACTTCAACATTTTAAAAAATCGACACTCGATTTGTCATATTATTCGTTTTTTAAAGTTTAATGGAAAAATTGCACATCGAATGTCGATTTTTATAAATTTTGGAAGTTTAATTATTGAAATATTAATTTTTAAGGTATTAGAATATAAAACAATCGAAAAATTGAATAAAATAATGCTAAAGTGAGCAAACGGCTATAGGTGCTCACGGTTTGGGTTAATCGTGCAGGGTTTATTAAAACACGTGGGTGTTTTATGCAAATTAGAAAACACAAGGGGATTTCATGTAAGTTTCCCAAAACACAGGGTAGTATCTTGCAGTTTACCCGCTTTTATTATTAATTTTCTCTATATACCATGTCTCCTTGTAATTGTTTACATTATATTCATACATGAAAGAAAAAAAAAATCATAGCATTTGATTTAGTCCATGTTTAGTTCACTTTTTCTTTTGGTGGAAAGGGAAACAATAATTGTTTCTATTACTTTTTGTTTGGTTTGATTAATAGGTTATCCATTTTACTTACTTGAGGATAACTCAATCCATCAAATTATTATCTCTTAAGAAGTAGGGAAACAAGGAGAAATGGAATATCCTTACAAGTGACCAATTTACATCATTGAACCAAACACTCAATAAAAGTAATCATTATTATTATTATTCTCTTACTTGACTTGATTACATTCTCTTTCCATTACCCAACTTGAACCAAACGAGAACTTAGTTTCTTGCCTAAAATATTGATTTTCAATTCATTATAATCGTAGCTTTTAGCTACGCCATTGGGATTAATGAAGTATCTAAAGTGATTGAGAATGTTCTTTGTCCATCATCAACATATTTAATTTGCTTACGATTGACTTGTCGGTGATATATAATTTTATAAAAATATTATAAATACATCCAGAAAATAAACTTTATCAAAAGAAATTAAACTTTACTAAAACAAACTAAACCCTAAGATATATTTCAGCATATATTAATAATTCAACCGCAAAACGTGACTTCTACGCGTATATAGTACTCCCTCCATCCCAAACTAACTGAGACGTTTGTTGAATACATGTAAGATATAAAATAATAAACAACTCAACTAACTTGGGAAGATGATATTTGGATCATCTATTGCATTTCAGTATTGCATCTCCTATCGCACCATCGGATGCTTGCCACGTGTAACACCCTAATCTTTATAAAACTAAAGAAGCATTTAAAGTATGAAAACATAAGAAAATAATTTATTTTATCTAATGCAACGGAAGAAAATTTAACAACTTAGCTCTCAGATCTTTAAAAACTATGATATCAGTTTGTAATAATTTTATCGAACAATCTTAGTCTCAACCCTTTTAAACTAATAATGCGTATAAGTAATAAATTTCTCATCTCTTTAATTAGCCATACAACATTTCATCAAAGGAAACTCGTAGCCCTATTAACATATATATATATATATATATATATATATATATAAAATACTAACATAACATAAATTACACTTATGTAGACGAAGCATGATGATGAAAATGTCTTAATAACAAATAAAAGATTAATAATAAAGAAATAAATTCAGAGTTTGACCATCTCATAACCTAGATATAGAAAGATCCTTACGTAAAGTTCAAAGCAATTTCGAGAAATAAATCCTACGAATCCGACTTAATGGAGAAATAAATAAAATATTATCAGTCTTGAATTCCTTGCACTAGTCATCCTCGGCCTCCACGACCGCTTCGACTTGAAACCTTGACAAAATGAAAATAGTAGGGGGTGAGCATATCGAAATATACTCAGTGAAGAAACATGCAATTAATAATTTATGTTAAACATGCTAATAATTCAAATCGTCATACCATAAACTTATAAACATGAGAGCATGAATCAATGGCTCTAACTTTACCATGAGGGCAGTAAATCAATGGCCCTAACTTGATAACACGAGGGCATAAGTCAATGGCCCTAGCTTCAATATCATGTACATGTAATCAAATAAGAATCAAGAACACATAAAACATTCATGGATAATAAAACAACAGGCATAGATTTCCCCGCCTTAACCTTGAATTGAGAAACCTATGAAACATCAACTTGAAACACTCCTCAAACGAATAGATGCTACGCTGTTGGAACCCAACTTCGATAATTAATGTGTACCCCTCAAAACCCTACGGTCCAACTGATTATATATACTAGCTAGTGCCTTGATTTTATAGATATACATGTTAAATGCTTCAAACTTATCTCCTAATAGAATTTGATGAAATCATCTAGATTACCTTATAAAGAGGATACGGTTCAGGAAGTTTAGGAAGAATCTTTACGTAATAAACAAGAATTAAAATAATAACTATATATATACACACACGCGCATAAGTATTACATATATTATATATCTTGGAAAAGAATCACAACATTTGCATCATAATAATAATGATAATAATAATATATTTTTTTTCTTTAAGCTTTTGTACGTGTTATAAATAAAACTATTTGTTTTCAAAAAAAAATAAATTGGGTTGTTACACCACGTGTTAAACATATTTTCAAAATCAGCAATAATTAAAGAATGTCATAAACAAAAATGTTGATTTCAGAAATATTTATAACATGTGGAGAGCATCCGACAGTGCAATAGAAGATGAAATATCGAAATGCAAAAGAGGATCCAAATCTGGAAAGATGTGGAGTATGAACTAAGATCAAAATAACAAGATTGGAATAACTTCTTTTACAGTCTTAAATATATGAATTACTACGTATAATTCCATGAAATATGGATTTCCGATCCTTAAAAAATTACAAGATAAATAACACAAAATATACTAATTCAAACACATCATTAGAGAAACTAATCACTAATAACAAGTTTAAAGTATCTATAATACAAATATAGAAGTTTTTCCCTTCTAAAATTCCAAATACAAATCAAGTTATGCACATCAATTTCGAGGAATTCGCCATAAATTAAACAAGTATAGCAACATATATCCAAAAAAAAAAAATTAGACATTATATCGTTGCTCCACACATATAGAAATATATATCTACATTATTGGTTATTTACATGAAATTGAGCGATTCTGATCTTTTATGCAATAAAAGATTCGAATGGGAAATTAAGCTATTTATTAAGCAAAGGGAAAGGAGAAGCAGCAAAAGTAGGTCTCTTAATGAATCTCCCTTTCATTCTGGGCCGCTTCTCCGCGTTCAATTTCCTTACCTCGTACCTTATTTTCTTCGAAAACAACCTCGTCCGCCGCTTCTCCCTATACCTACTCACCCTCGCTTCTCTCCCTCCGTCCGCCGCCGCCGCCACTACCCCTCTCGCCATCGCTACATGCATTTCCCCACCTGTACCCTGCGCATCAATCCCTGCTATGTCAGCTTAATTATATATACATTCACTCA
This sequence comes from Mentha longifolia, assembly GCA_001642375.2. Classification (NCBI taxonomy): domain Eukaryota; kingdom Viridiplantae; phylum Streptophyta; class Magnoliopsida; order Lamiales; family Lamiaceae; genus Mentha; species Mentha longifolia. The sequence goes on along the minus strand of CM038112.1, from coordinate 39,943,589 downwards.
TTTCATGCAGATTAAAAATTTTAAATTTTGCAATCCTTTGAAATATTAATTAATACTCCCTCCGTCCTGTTTCTTGAATATATGGAAAAGAATCATGTCAAGAAAAACGTTACGGGGAGAATGTAGAAAAGAATTAAAAGAATAATGTATATACGGAGAAGTTAAACGAGAGAAAGGGTACCGGGAAATAATCCGGCCACCAGTCGCCGGAGCCGAACTCCGGCCTTTCTCCGGTCATCCACGGCGACTTTCTATAGTCCCAAGCCGACATGACTTGGTCGTAGTCGAGCTTCAACAAAGCCTTATTTTCTCGATTTCGCCTCTTATTTTCTTCTTCATCTTCTTCTTCCTCATCATAGCAGTCGAAATTCAGCTCAAACCCTTCAAATTGCAGAAGATTCCCCTCCTCCACCGCTGCCGCCGCCACCTCCGCGGCGGCGCCAATCTCTTCATCCTCATCTTTAACCCTGAAACGAAACTCCTCATCTTGTCCGAAAATCCCCAATCCCAATTCCATATCATCGAGCCCTTTCCCCAGCAAGCTCTCCACATCCACCGCGAACTCATCGAGATCTAACTCCGGCGAAAGAGTCCCTCCGAAACCCTTCATTTCCGGCGCAAACTCCTCGGATTCCGCTTTCACTTCATTCCTCCAAGTATTATTCACTCCTTCTCCATCAATATAATTCCTCTCGACGTCGAACACCGGCACCCGATAAAGCAGCTGCTCCTCGTTCTCCTCCTCGCTGCAGATCTCCTCCTCCGGCACCACCCCCGCCGGAAAACCACCCAGTCTGCGGTTCTTCTTCTGCCGCGGCGTCCGAGCTTTTCTCGTGAAACCCTTCTGCCACGAGGGCACGCCCGCGTCCAGTTCGTCGTTGTCGGAGCAAAAGGGTTTCTCCTTTTCCTTCGACGACGACGACGACGGAATCTTGAGGCGAACCCTCTCGTGCCTCCGAGCCAAAGGATTCGCCGAGTGGACCGCCGAGTCGCACGAGTCACAGAGGAACGCATCGTCGGCGGCGCAGTACCACCGAGCTCGATTTCGGACACAGTTGTCGCAGGCTCTCACCAATTTCCCGCCAACGGCTTGCGCTAGCTTTCTTTCGGAAGCCATGGAATTTTTGAGTTCTTGCATTTTTTATTTTTATTTTTATTTTTATTTTTTTGATATTGGAATGGAAGAAAAAGGGGAGGAAGAGAAGAGAAGAGAGGAGAGGAGTTTGAATTATTTAGCCACTTTGTAAAGTATTTATTTAATCTTTGTAGGGCTTTTGTTGCATGCACTTTTCGCTCTTTTTTGCTTTTATTATTATTATTATATACTACTTTATAAACTACTATTATTATATTTTGGTGATATGGAATTAAGTTTAAATCGGAGAGAAAATAATATTGCCCTTTAGTGCTTGGAGTTTTTGTGTGTGTGTGTGTGTGTGTGTGGAGTGGACATATCAATGATTGGTGATTGTTCGTTGATGATCAATCGTCGCCGTTCAATAGATGGATCAACTTTTGAATATCAACGGTGAAGATGTGTGTAGTATGAATTTGAGTATTTGACGACCCTAACTAATGACTTTGGTTTCTCTGTCTGTGTACAACTTGTGTCTCAAATCGTAATTTTTATTAGTTTTATATTTTTTTTTCAATAAATTTATTTTATAATGATTTAGTTTAATTTTATGATAATTTTCAAAGGTTCACCCATATAGGGTTTATAATTATTTTTTAGCATTTTGTTTCACTTTTATTAGTTATATTAGGGTTGATAAATTCAAAATTAGGGTATAATTTATAAAGATTTTCAATTTGTACTTATAAATATTTATTATGATTCAGTATGCTATAGTATTATTATTTTTAATAATATAATATAAAACTAATAAAAATTAAATTTTATGACACGATTGGCACACCAAGTTTGGGACACGGGATATCATCTGCTAATTAATGTTGGATTTCTTTTAGTACAATAAATGTTAGATTTTAGTTACACTTTTTTTTTCAAGTGGATATTGTTTGAGGCAAGTTTTGAAAAAATTAATCAAAAGTTGTGGTATGAATGGATATGTATTAATATAATTGTCCACGACTGGGTGAAAAGATAAGTATTTAGATTAATCAAACTGATGGAACTGACGGAAAATTGAAAGCCATGATAATCAAGAAGGTAGAAGTGGGACCGAGCTAAATTGCTCTTCATTAATTTAATTACATGCATTTTTTTTTCATTTTTTTTTCTTGATTTGCATGCATAGTTGACTCAAGAATTTTCAATATTAGATAGGAAGGAAAAACTCAATCTAAATGATTAGTTACATTGTTTTCTTTCAAAATTAGATGTGTTTAGTAGATCAATAAAATAATTCAAGCATGAAAAATAATTTATTTGGATGGGTTAATTGCAAAAATCTGAAAATAGGCTCATTTTTTTTTTAATTTAATTCGTCCTTGATGTTATTTACTAAAAACTAAAAAGTGCATCCAAGTGAACGCATCAAAGAAGTTTAAATTGATTTGGTTTTTATATCTTATAATAGCATTTATTATTATTTAATAAAAAAATATATATGTCATTAAAATCATGCACAACATAAAATTAGATACAAAAAGCTTAGCAAAATTAATTAGTTTCAACGAAAGAAAGGTTGTAATTCGTAGGGCCCCAAGAGGGGCCCATAAATATTCTCTTATTGGTTGGCAAGAAAATTTAATCCTATTGTATGGCAGTTGATTGGCTGCATTTCTGATTATGGGATTTTCTGTAGGGCCCACCTTCTAGGCTTTGGAACAGGGCATTGATCCAATCTGTATATATGTTTCTCTCTCTAAAAGTTGAAGTAGACCGTTTTTGCTGTTATTTGTCTCTTTTCTATTCTACCTGTTTCAAGCTTACCACTCCGAGTTTGGTCCCCACTTTTGCGTACTCCCTTTATTCCGTTTAAAGTGTAAATTTTATTTTTCTTGGTGATTAAAAAGAATGTTTAAAATTTTAGAAACTAATTCTAAAATCTCGTTATCGAACTTGAGACATTTGGTCTCAAATTGAAGTACTTTGTGACGCGCTCTTTAAATTTCATGTTAATAGTTCAAAAAAAAATGTCATTTATAAATTAAAGGGTTATAATATTTTAAAAGTTGTATGAAAATTGCAAAATAAAATCAGTTTACAATGGTACAATGTAGCATGTGTAATAAAAATGATAAAATTCCAAATATAAAAAATTATTCCTCTTTAGCATGCAGGGATAATAACAAAAAAAAAAAAGGAAAAAAAAGAAAAGAAAAAAGAAGCTTTTGGAAATTGGAATGTGTAAGAGAAGACTTCAGTTTGCCCATAAAGTGTGGGCACTTTCTGCATGGATTGGGGCATCCTCCAAAACTGCCCATTTCTTGCCACTCTCAAATTCAATGTCTAAGTTTGCATTAATTTATTTATTAAATCTATATTTTAAATTTATCCTGTTAATTAATGAAAATGATAAGAGTAAAATTAAAAATAAAATATTAAAATTCATATGAAGTGGGATATCATTTTTAACTAGATCGGAATTGAAGTGGGAACACGCTAAATTTTTATTTGGTTCCATATCAACTTCAACGAGAGGATAATTTTTAGAATTTCTGTACACTAAATTGATTGAGGGAAACATATAGTATATAAATCTAAAAGTTTTATTATGTGCATAAATTCATAATCAATGCCGGTGGAAATATGGGTGAGGACAAAAAATACAAAAGATAAGACATTATTGTATGTTTTGTCACAGTGGATAAATCAATCCTCCATTTTTTTTTTTATAATCTTACCTTATTTTCAGAAGAAAAATCTAGGCGCAAGATCTATCAAAATATGCTACAGTCATGGACAAGAAAACGACTCAATATACTTAGTTCACAAATCCATGGATAAACATAGTGATTTTATTAGTATGTGATATGATGTATCAATATAATGCTGTATACTTGTATCATGTCTCATCAGTCATCACACACACATACATATATATATAATATAATGGCTCATGTAGAAATAAATTACGGTAGGTGTAAGAAATAAAAATAGATATTAACAATTGATCTTAATATGATATACATTTCATATTCATATAAGCATGCTTATTGTACACAATAGACATAATAATACTTAAATATCAAATTTTATGTGTAAAAAAGCATGATTGTATACAAGGGCATATCCAAGATCCGAATGTGGGGTGGGCTGAAAAACAACTATTTCGACATATTAAATTTCATGCGTATTTATTAAATTTTTCGGATTTTATTGACGTAGGTTGTGCCCTAACTTTGATATATAAAATTCATTGATAATTGAATCTAAATGTATATTTTAAGAAAATCTCTCTCATTATAAATTACTAGTGAAGCCTCAAACAATTCATCTCTCAAAGTTTTGAGCTTGCACTAGGCTGGAAGCCTGATATAACTCACTCATCATGATTGTATATAAATTTAAACATATTCCGTATTTTCTTACTCCATTACTTATTTTTATACGAAATGTTCCCGATTAATTTCAAACACAAAATAACTCAACTATGAATACAAAGAAAATTAAAATAATTCACTTCCTCAAATTAAAGCAAAACTACTTAATTGTTCATGGAAACCAAGGGACGGCATAATAAAATGAAATTTAACAGGCGTTTGCTTTGAATGATGAGAGGCGATTGACTAATTCTATCCAATATATTCCAATATTCACCTTGTAGAATTGTAAATTAAGGATATTCCGAAGTCCGTGATAAATCCGGACTTTATCCTTTGATTTGGTACTAATCATTCGATATGAAACCCACCTAAACACATGAGATTACTTTAATCTCATCTCATCTCATGTCTTATCACAAAATTTATCGATGTGTAGATTAACCCATCCTGCAAAGTAAAGGCCCCTGATATATATCATATGACAATCTATAATCATAAGAATATACAAAAGTAGTTCATATACATCTTTTTGAGCCAAAAACAAATGTCACACTGAGATTAGAAAAAAAATACTAAAAAGGACATCACAAAGTGGAGAAAAAAAGCAAAGACAAATTGTAAGAAAATATCATTTTCAGGAATAAAAAACCAAGAAAATGCCATGCATGGCCCATAATTTACAACAATCCCTTCTATTCTACTACTTTCCAATTAATTTGGACACTGCCAAATATCAACATCAAATGCACTTGTGCTTCAACTAAATAAAGAAGATTCCTCACTCATTTATGATTGAAATATCAAATAATCTGCATCATTGTTAGAATTTGGTTTTTGATTAAATATTAATATTTTATATTTAATTTAATTATTAAATTTAATGATAGATTATTGTTCTACTCCTAGAGTAGATGGAGGTAGTATATTTATATGCTCAAAACCAATTTGTTGTGAGTGAGATATGAATATAAAGTTTGGAGTTTTGGATGAATTACTTCATTGTATAATGAAGTGGAGTTTATCGGGCTCAGGTTTGAGCTCAAGTTTCTTGGGCCTTGATTGCTTTATATTTGGGCCTCCAAAAACTAAAGCAAATGATGGGCTTGCATGTTGAAGTCCAATTCGGATTCGGAAGCCCAATCCATTGTTGGCCCAACGTGCGTCGTCTGCAAGAGTCGTCTAGATACGTTTCTTGGACGAATCAAGACGAACACCTCGTCTAGGTGTGTCGCATTATCATCCACTCATAACTCTCGGGGGTTACACGTGTAACTCCCGTAACCTCCCAATTATGGCCATGAATGGCCATGATGGACATTGACTCGCCATGATGAGCATCAATGGCTGCATTGATTCCCCCCGTGTGAGAGTGCCTATAAATAGTGTGCATTGTAGTCATTCTAGACACACCACTCGAAAAATGAAAAGCATCTTGTTGCATCTGTATTCTTCCCTTTTACTCCATCTTTTCCGAGCTCGGTTCGTCGCCTCAATCCAGTTCGCCGGAGCTCCAAAGTTTTGCGGTGCTGCTACCTTCGAGACGAAGCCGTTTTATCTTTAGGGATGATACGCCGAAACTGAGAGCACTACCGGGGCGTATCTCGTCTTGCAAAAAGAGGGTTTTTCTCGACTCGGCTTTTAGTTCTTTGTTTGTTGTAATCTTCAATTTACGTTGTAATCTTTGTACGCCCGGCAAGTTCATTTACTCATTTTTTCCAACAATCGCAAGACGAGATATTCCACTTGTCTTTCCGATGTAGTTGAAGATGACGAGCGTTGCCTCCACCAACTCCACCACCGGTACCTGTCACAACCGAAAATAATTATTTATTTAAATTTATTCAAGTTATTTCTTATGAATTTTTGGGGATATTTTAGTTTGTCGAGTTAATTAGTTTAAGTCGCGCCCTTGTTGAAAGGTAGAGATTTTATTTTTTTACAATCGGAATTAGAGATTATTATATAGAAGATTTGAAGGATATATATTATATATATATATATATATATATATATATATATATATATATATATATTTATTTAGATTTTATATGGATTAGACTCTTAATTGAAGTGATTAGAGATTGGTTTATTTTCATGCTTAGAGCTTTGGGTTGTCCTACCTATTGGAGTTTGGGCTTACATGATCCTCAAATTGGGATAATGTATACTAATAGGCCTTCCCTCAAGATTCAGATCTTTATTATATTATAACGATAATAATAATATTAAGGGAATTAAGGGAAAAACTTAGGCGGTGCCTTCGGTAGAACCAACGAGGTAGAGCCAATCCTCTCATTCTCACCTTTTCGAAAAAAGAAAAAAAAAAAAAGAAGAAAAAAAAAGAGAAGAGTTCTTCACCCCAAAACATCTCTACGATATTCTTAGAATCAACAGCAGTTCATCGAAGCAAGTACTCCCAGGTATAGTTTCTAAACAAAGATTTGAAAAAAAAAACTGCTTCTAAATTTCTGAAATTCTCGTTCCTGTTCCTATTAAAATTTTAGGGCTGAAGCTATCATCTTTCTATTTCTTTTTCATAATCGTAGCATCAAAATTAGATTTAATAGGCGAATGAAAATTTTATCAACTCATAGAACATCACAAATTCTGCACCTCTTCAGGCTTAGATCCACCTTAATTATGTAATCAGTTTATATACACGAAAATAGGATAAAATAGGATCTAATAAACTCCCTGTTAATTCAAAATAAAACCTTGTGGAACCTGAGTGGTGGTAGAAGCTCGCAGCGGCGAGTGTAGTTAGCCGTGGGGGCGTCGCCGCAGCGACCAGCTGCAGCGCCGTTTTGGAGTGAGCTGTTGAATCGAAGAAGGTGAGGGGATATTGAGGTTGACAGTTGGGGGATCCGGCAGCGGCGATGGCGTCGTTGTCCTTGAGGCAAGATATCGATCGTGTAGCTAAATCCAAGGAAAGATTTTGGAGAAGATAGTTGTATGGATTTCAAAATGAAAATTTGGGGTGTTGAGAACCTGAGTCTGCCTACTGTTATGAATTGAGAACTGTAGGAAAATGTTAGAGAAGGAACGAAAATAAGGGGGAAGGAAATGGACAAATGAATTGATTATATTTGATTTAAATTTATTATTATTATTATTATTATTATTTTTTTGATTCATTCTTGCATATTATTGGACATTAGATTAGATAATCTAGGCCATGTTTCTTCATTGTTTAGTTATGAAGGATTAGGCCGTGAGTTTGGAAGGTTAAATAAGTGAATAGTTTGAGGTTTATGTTTTTGTTTTAATTAAGCCTCTTCACTGTATTATATATAATGGAGAATTGGGGATGTAGAGAAATGATTCAATGAAGAGAGACATGGGGTGTGTGAGGTGTGAAATGAGAAATATGGACGGGGCTTTCAAATGAGTACAGTACATTTAGTTTAGTTATTTTGATTCTTCTTCAATGTTTGAGACCTTCAGCTTAGTAGGTAAATAGTGATATAAACTTTTGTTTCTCTAAATTTTCGATCCATAATTAAGTTCAGGAGAGCTCAAGTTAGGTTCAATAATCTATTATGATTCTTTTAGACATTATTAGATATTTTTTTTTAAGTTTCAGGAATTTATTTTAAGTGTATATTATTTTGCTTTGAGAAGATACTTAAGTTTATGTTTATGTGACTAGGGACGGCGCGACTAGGCGTTAAGTTCTTTTGATTGCTCGACTTACGTTTCAAGTTGAAGGTTAAGGTGTGGTGATTTATTAAAGTTATGCCGTTGATATCTATTGTCCATTTTATATTACGATGGTCGTATATGTTCATGATGTTATGATGAATGATGATTGATGATTGTGAGTAGCTTGAGTGCTCTCAGTGAGGTTATGATATTGTGAGTAGCTTGAGATGCGCTCACTTAAGTTGTGCACAACTTACAAGTGTCGCCTTTGTGCGAATCAAGATGCCATTAAGATGCTATCAAGATGTCATTAAGATGCTATCAAGATGCTATTAAGATGAAATTACGTGCTTACAGTTTTATTAACTTGGACAATGATGCATGAAATCCCACACTGAGTATACTTTGTATGCTCACTCCCCACATTTAACAATTTTTCAGGTGATTAAGCTCGGACGCGTGCCGGTGGTCGAATGACGGGTCTTAATGTATAGTAGAAGGCATATTTTAGCATCTAGTAGCACTAAAGTACTTTGTATAATTAGAAACTCTTACTTTTGATATAAATTTGTTTGATATGTAAAATATTTTAGGATTATGGATTTTATTACCACAACTTCAATTTTACTTTGACCAAGTTCTTTCTCTTCCAAAATCGTATTCCGCTTTACGATCATTTGCCATCTACCAGGTACATCCACCACTCCTTCCATCGTGTCCTCGACGTTGCCATCCACCATGTCGTCAACCGTTCCTTCGATTGTTCCATTGCCAAGCTTCACTACTGCATCGGCAATGAACTCCAACACTTGCGGTTCAACCGGAGGCTCAACTTTGCCTTCTTCAAGCTCGTAGGTTTGGAATAACCCGTTTATGTCGAGTGGTGGTTCGGCTTCAAGCGGCACCGTGGGTCCCACATTTAGTGGGACTGTTGGTTCCACTTTTAGTGGAACTGTTGGAACTCCATTTATGGGCTTGACTGTGGGGGCCTACGGGCTCAACACAAGTAGCTCCCTGTTGGGAGCAGGCTCGGCACCAAGGGTGATGTCACTTGCCGAGAAGCCGCCGAAGTTTAGCAGAGCCGACTTCAAAATGTGGCAACAAAGTTGTTGTTTTACTTAACAACATTGGGAGTCGTAAACTTCCTAACGGAAGAAGAGCCGGCCGTGCCAAGTGCGGATGAGGCAAACTTCCATGTTCGAGCTTTCTACAATAATTGGCGTAGTGGAGACTACCTTTGTAAAAACTTCATCCTAAATTCTTTGGATGATAGTTTGTACAATGTGTACTCTGCTGTGAACACCTCCAAGGGAATATGGGAGGCGTTGGACAAAAAGTACCGTAGCGATGATGCTGGTACAAAGAAGTTCATTGTAGCCAAGTACATGGACTACAAGATGGTCGATTCTCGACAGATGATGGAGCAAGTACAAGAGTTCCAACTTATTGTACAGGACGTCCATGCCGAGAAAGATGGCGAGTGGTTCAAAGATGACTTGACTGTTGTTGTCTCTGAAGATGTCAACAATGTGGACAATCAAGGTAATTGGTATATCGACACCGGCGCTACCGCCTATGTGTGTGTGAATAGGAACAAGTTTGTGTCCTATCAAGTTGTTGAGGGGAGGAAGCTCAACATGGGGAACCATGCGTCCTCAAAGGTTGTCGGGATTGGAGATGTGGAGCTAAAGCTTATATCTAGCAAATCGCTTACATTGAAGAACGTGCTTCATGTTCCCGACATCCGAAAGAATTTGGTTTCGGGCTCTATACTAGTTAGCAAAGGGTTTAAGCTAGTGTTTGAGTCCGATAAGTTTGTTTTGTTGAAGTTTCGAGAGTTTCTTGGTAAGGGTTACCTCACCGAGGGTCTTTTCAAGCTTAATGTATTGGTCATGCGCCGTGTACCAAATTCTGTTATTAGTAATAAAAATATTACTACTTCCTCTTATATGCTTGAGTGCTCCGATTTATGGCATTATAGATTGGGACATGTTAATCTAAATGCTATAAAGAGAATAGTAATCTCATATTTACTAAAGTTAAATGAAGTTAACACTCAAAATAAATGTGAAGTTTGTGTTGAAGCAAAAATGCCTAGACAATCGTTTCATTCGGTTGTGCGGAGCACGAAACCCCTTGATTTAATTCACACCGATGTGTGTGATTTAAAGTTTGTACAAACTCGTGGTGGTAAGAAGTACTTTATCACATTCATCGATGATTGCACGAGATACTGTTATCTTTATCTTTTAAGAGGTAAAGATGAGGCTATTGAAGCGTTTAAAAACTTCAAGAATGAAGCCGGGAATCAACTAAGTTTTTGAATTAAGAGTTTTCAAAGTGATAGAGGTGGCGAATATGTTGCTCCATTTGAGGAATTATGCAACGAAAGTGGTATAATTCACCAAACGATAGCTCCATACTCACCTCAATCGAATGGCATTACTGAACGTAAAAATTGAACTCTTAAGGAGATGATGAATGCTTTGTTGATTAGTTTAGGATTGCCCCAAAATATATGGGTGACAAACATGGGTTTTCATGCTTCATTTTAGGATAAAGTTGATGGAATTGGTATGATTTTATTGCTCTTTTGTGCATCCTTCGATTAATTGTCTATTGTTGTCGATAACATTACTCCTTGGTTCATTTTGATTATTTTACAGGAAAAAGGAGTCAATTTCAGCAAAGATGACAATACTATGTCGAAGTTCGGATCGAAACAAGCATATAGGAAAAAGAAGTCGATTCGGAGTTCAGACGAGGGAGAACGGGCTGAAACAAAATCATTGCGCAGCGGGAGCCGGCACCTAGCGCGGGCACGCGCCGAAGAAGGATTTCGAAGCTGCAGCGCGCGACCACTAGCACGGGCGCTTCAAAGGGCACCCTCGGGCGCACGCCGCCCTTGTTCCGAGGGTCTTGGCCGCGCGACCCATGGGCGCGGGCGCACCGCCCATTACTCCTTCCGGAAATTTCGATTTTGAGCTCCAAACTTTCGTTTTATTATACTTTGACCCTCATTTTTCACTTTTCCTAATTAAAAATCAACCCCCATGCTACACCAATATATAAATAGCATTTTATGATTCATTTTAGGGTAGATCTCTCACTTGGCCTCCATCTACACACACTACACATACTAAATCTCTATACCTCCATCTTCCACCTTCACCCACCTAGGCCAAGAGGAGAAAGCTTGTTTTGGGAGGATTGAAGAAGAAGACATCAAGGATTTCAAGATTGGAGCTCAAGATCAAAGATTTGTCTATGAATTCTTGTTATCTTGTTTCTTTGATCATGTTTATCTTTTATGTTGGGATTTTTACTTTCATAGGCATGAATAGCTAAAATCTCATATTCTAGGGATTTGACAATATGAATTTGTAATGGATTAGCTTTACTTATTTCAATTCTATGGTTTGGTTGCTTCATCTCCTTATGCTCTTGATTTGTATGTATGTTTAAATGCTTGATCACTATTTATACATGTCTATTGTGTTGATTCAAAATTCGAGAGATGAGAATTGACACTTGAATAGGAACATGAGGCACAACGACTCAATAAACTAGGAGGTTGAGAGTTTTTGTGAGGGCTATTGATCCTAGGGCTTTTAGGAGTTATAGGCTAGACTTTAGTTGGGGACAACAAAGCTAGCTTACAATCAACGGTTCTAGTCGTCCGGGAGGGGGCTAAAGCGAACAAGAGATCGTCCTAGATAATTGAATTCAAACCATAGGTTGATTAAGTAGAGTGAGTTCCAATTGCAAACCCATTGAGTCTACCCTAGAATATCTTCCTATCCATTCTCTCATTGTTTGCCCATTTATTTTGTTTTGTTTTATTTATTTGAAGTACTTTAGTTTTAGTTAATTCCTTGATAATTCGGAGTTTAAATAGATTAAAACAACATAGTAGTGGTACTCATAGGTATTTCAAACTAGTCTCCGTGGATACGACCTTGCTCACCACTATCTACGATAGCCCCATACACTTGTGGGTGCTTAAATAGTTAGGCGATCAGTGGGGGAAAGCTGTCTTAACAGCCAACTATATACTGAATAAGATTTCACTCAAAGGTAAAGATGTTACGCCTTATGAGTTATGGAAAGGTTGGAAACCATCGTACAAATACCTTAAAGTGTGGGGGTGTTTGGCGAAGGTTGAAGTGCCTCTACCTAAATAAGTTACAATTGGCCCTAAAACGGTTGATTGCATTTTTATTGGGTATGCGCATAACAGCAGCGCCTGTCGATTTGTTATCCACAAGTCGGAAGTACCCGACATGAATGTGGGAACAACGATCGAGTCAAGGAATGCGATATTCTTTGAACACATATATCCTTGTAAAGACAAGGATAATGTAGAAATCAATTCTAGAAATAGAATTGAAGTTGAAGTCAATAGTTCTAAATCTGAGGATGAAGAACCTAAGTCACGTAAGCGACAAAGGTCTAATCCGGAAGATAGTGAACCGAGACGTGGCAGTAGAGTTCGGAAACTAAAGACATTTGGTTCGGATTATGTAGTGTTCATGTTGGATCAAGAACCAACGACGATCAAAGAAGCTTTTTCTAGATCGGATAGTCCGCTTTGGCAAAACCGCACTTGGGTGTTGGTTGATTTACCCGAAGGTTGCAAGCCCTTAGGATGCAAATGGATCCTTAAAAGAAAATACAAGGCAGATGGATCAATTGATAAGTACAAAGCCCGTTTGGTAGTCAAAGGGTTTAAACAAAATGAAGGATACAGTTTTTTTGATACCTACGCACCTGTAACAAGGATTACATCCATTCGTGTGCTTCTCGCAATTGCACCTTGTACAATCTAGAGATTCACCAAATGGATGTGAAAACTGCTTTCCTCTATGGAGATTTAAAGGATGAAATCTATATGGAACAACCAGAAGGATTTGTAGAACCTGGTCAAGAGAAGAAGGTTTGCAAACTGGTTAAGTCCCTCTATGGATTGAAGCAAGCACCACTTCAATGGCACTTGAAATTTGATAATGTGATGTTATCAAATGGTTTTAAGATAAACGAATGTGACAAATGTGTTTACATTAAGAACACGAATAACGGATATGTTATTGTGTGTCTTTATGTAGATGACATGTTAATCATGGGTAGTAATATCCGTGTTATTAACGAAACAAAAAGCATGTTAAAGAGAACTTTGACATGAAAGACTTGGGTTTAGCGGATATTATTCTTGGAATGAAAATTCTAAGGAAATCCGATGGGATTGTCTTGTCACAATCTCACTATGTTGAGAAAGTGCTCAAGAAGTTTAACACTTTTGAAAGCGTGCCAGCAAAAACCCCCGATAGAGCTTAATGTTCATTTGAGCAAAAACCGAGGGGAGTCGGTTGCTCAAGAAGACTATGCTCGGGTCATAGGGTGTTTAATGTATCTTACAAAATTGCACTCGACCCGACATAGCATGTGTCGTGAACAAATTGAGTCGTTACATGAGCAATCCAAGCAAAGAGCATTGCAGAGCTCTTGTACGAGTTTTGAGATACTTGAAGTATACTCAAAGTCATGGGCTACATTTTTTGAGATACCCCCGGGTACTTGAAGGGTACTGTGATGCAAATTGGATTTCGGACACGAAAGATTCACTTTCTACAAGTGGGTATGTGTTTACAATTGGGGGTGGGGCTGTTTCGTAGAGGTCCACAAAATAGACATGTATGGCCCGATCCACCATGGAGTCCGAATTCATAGCTTTAGATATAGCTGGTGAAGAAGCCGAATGGCTAAGAAACTTTCTTGAGGACATTCCATGTTGGGAAAAACCACTACCTCCGGTGATGATTCACTGTGATAGCTAAGCGGCTATTGGTAGGGCTAAAAGTGCTTTGTATAATGGTAAGTCTCGACATATTCGTCGATGACATAATACCGTGAGACATTTGATCACAACTGGGATTATCTCAGTCGACTATGTGAAGTCGTTAGATAATCTAGCGGATCCACTAACTAAATGGTTAAACCGTGATCAAATGAATAAGTTGCTAGAGGGAATGGGAGTAAAATCCACAAATTAAGAACTATCATAGTGGTAACCCAACCATGATGATTGGAAACCCCAAGAACTTGGTTCAATAGGAAAACTAAGCTATGAAAGTTCGTGTGAAAACACTCACTGTTATCTATTCCCTAGAAAGCGTTTGAGTGTTGAAAGCTTGTCTAGTGGTGAGGTTAAGTCTATGACTTTTAATGATTCCTAAATATCTCGAGGAGGTTGAGTATGGTAAGATACTCAGTAAAGAATCACCTATGTAAGTGTGAAGTGAGGCCGCTTCGTGGAAAATACACTTATGAATCCAAAGAGGTGTCCAAGGCCGAAATGGACACAAAACGTGAGAACGGATGAGGTTGAGGTGTTTAAGCATTAACATCATTGTCTAAGTGCACGCCATGAAGGAATAGTTCAAAGCATTGCGCTACTTTGCCGTCTGTGTACTCGATGATGTTGACTATGGAAGGTTCAAAGCCATAAACTACCTATCCTAATACTTTTATACCTCGTGAGGACTGAGCTATTGCATTTACATACATTTGCATATGGCTATCTCACTCATGTGGGATATTGTTAGAATTTGGTTTTTGATCAAATATTAATATTCTATATTTAATTTATTTATTAAATTAAATGATAGATTATTGTTCTACTCCTAGAGTAGATGGAGGTAGTATATTTATATGCTCAAAACCAATTTGTGGTGAGTGAAATATGAATATAAAGTTTGGAGTTTTGGATCTTCATTGTTTAATGAAGTGGAGTTTATCGGGCTTGGGTTTGAGCTCGAGTTTCTTGGGCCTTGATTGCTTTATATTTGGGCCTCCAAAAACTAAAGCAAATGGGCTTGCATGTTGAAGTCCAACTCGGATTCGGAAGCCCAATCCGTTGTTGGCCCAACGTGCGTCGTCTGCAAGAGTCGTCTAGATACGTTTCTTGGACGAATCAAGACGAATACCTAGTCTAGGTGCGTCGCATTATCATCCACTCGTAACTCCCGAGGGTTACACGTGTAACTCCCGTAACCTCCCAATTATGGCCATGATGACATTGACTCGTCATGATGAGCATCAATGGCTGCATTGATTCCCCCGTGTGAGAGTGCCTATAAATAGTGTGCATCGTAGTCATTCTAGACCCACCACTTGAAAAAAGAAAAATATCTTGTTGCATCTGCGTTCCTCCCTTTCATTCTCCATCTTTTCCGAGTTCAGTTCGTCGTCTCAATCCAGTTCACCGGAGCTCCAAGGTTTTGCGGTGCTGCTACCTTCGAGACGAAGTCATTTTATCTTTGGGGACGATACGCTGAAACCGAGAGCACTACCAGGGCGTATCTCGTCTTGTGGAAAGAGGGTTTTTCTCGACTCGGCTTTTAGTTCTTTGTTCGTTGTAATCTTCAATTTACGTTGTAATTTTTGTACGCCCGGCAAGTTCGTGTACTCATTTTTTCCAACAATCTTATTATTTTTCCTAACTGATAATAATGCTTTTATTCGAAGGGATTTATACCAAAATACTCGAGCAAAATTTCTAACTCATGAATACATTTACGGCATTCTTAGCTTAAAAAAATAAAAATAAAAATCATTTATGGCAATTCACAGGCTTAGTGAAAACACAATTAAATATGAACAATTACAGTAGGTGAAATACTATTAAATTTGTGGGCCAAAATTGGATTTGGGCCTGAACCATGCGTAGAGCCTGGCCCCATTATATATGGGCGAGCTACGAATTATTTATTTATTATTTTTTTTATTTTTTTTGAGGAGTTCGAATTAATGTAGTACTCCCTCCCTCCCTTTCTACTTGAGTCATTTTATTATAATAATAGACTCAAAATAATAAAAGCGGGTTCAAGTAGAGGGGGGGCGTAGGGAGTAGTTCTTATCAGTCCAAGGAAAGCAACAAACTATCGAAATCACTATTTCAAAATTGGAGAAAAGGTACGAATTCGAAATTCTGCGTTAATCTGGAAGTAATTCAACTTTATTCTTTGAATTTTTTATTTTTTTTTCGTTTTTAGTTTAATTGGATTCTTCAGCTTGCGGATTCGTCTGGGAATTTTGCGTATTGTTTTCGCTGCTGTGATTTCTTCATGTCGATAGTGAATGTTCCTTCAAATTTTCGTTTTTCTCTGGGTGATTTGCATTGCTTAAATAAGTGCTTAAGAATTTAATATTTGGACCTTCCTTTGTTACCCCCTATTTATGAATGGCTAAATTATTTTCTCGACTCTGTGTTGCTGTTGATGGATTTTAGTGATTCTGTTTTGTTTCTAACTCGATACTGGAATTGTTGTAAAGTTTTTTCGTGTTCGAATTCGTACTTTGTTGTATGAAATTCGAGGCTATATGAAAGCTGCTGATGGAGTGAATATGCTTAAGATTGTGTTGGAGGGGATGAAGATTGTGTGTGTGTGTGTGTGTTTAAGCTAGTCTCTCTCACTAGGCCATTATAATTGTTATGGTTTGTGAGTCCGGTACCTCCAGATGAATTTCTAATGGCTATTGAACTTGCCCCCATCGCCGTTTTGCTTCCACTTAGGTTGAGAAATACCTCGAAAATAAGCAACCTTGTTATCATAAATGGCTTCTTATCACTAAAATGCTGAATGAACTTTGGCTTTTGTGCAGCTTTGAGGTTTGTGAACACGCATTCGTCTCTGGCTTATTTGTGTTTTTCGCTGCTTCTGGCATACTCCCTCCGTCCCCTAATAAAAGTCCCCTCTCATCTAATGAGTGGGGACTTTTATTAGGGGACGGAGGGAGTATCTAGTAAACACCTTGATGTTGTAGGATCTACATTTGTTTAATGTTTTGTTTCCTCTCGTATTCAAAGTTAGCTTCTTTCATCCATGTCACTGAATAATTTCGATCTTATCATTTATTGTGTGACCTAGATTGAGAATTCTGGAGAGTATGTGTTCTGCTTCTCGGCTTCTCCTTTGTCTTTTTTTTATCAACATTCAGTTAGGGCGTGAAAATTAGTTCTGCGGCTTCTGCTATTTTCTTAAATAATATTTTTTGTAGATCCATTAGAGGCTTGAATCTGCATACTTCAATTACATATACTTTATCTTGTCGTTGATTCCATCCCAAGTCAAATATGGCAGCGAATTTGTACAGGATACAAAAGTTCTGGACGACTGACTTAATATCAAATGTTAAACGTATTGTTTTACTTTGGCGAGTTTCTCTAAAAAAAAAAAAAATCTGCTTCAAGTTTAATATGTTTCAGTCTCACAGATGATGGTTGTATAATTGCTTTTAATTACGAATGACATTATGGTATGTTTTAAATACAAATTTTTACTGATTACTCTGTTTATGCAGTCTCCTACATATATGGCTGGGAGAAATCGGATGCCACGTCACCCTGAAAACTTCCGAGGTGCACATGAAGATCCACGGTCCCTTCCACACCGGCTTCCGATGCCACTTCCTCCACACCCTGCAGCTTTGGAAGAGGAACTCGAGCTCCAAGGTCGAGACATTCAAAGGCTCCTTGCTGAGAACAGGCATGTCATCAATGACAATGTGATGCTTCAAAGGGACTTGACTTCTATGAAAGATGAAATCCACAGATTGAATCAGGTCATCCCCAAAATGCATGCTGACAAAGAAGCTCAAAGAAGGGAATTGATCGAGAGGGGAATGAAACTCGAGGCTGAGCTTCGCTCTGCTGAACCTATCAGAGTAGAGGTCGTGCAATTAAGGGCCGATGCTCAGAAATTGAGTGCACAAAATAAGGAATTATCTTCACAGGTACAGAATATGACAAAAGATATTAATAGGCTTCTATCCGAGAATAAGGAAATAGCTGCCATGAAGTCTGACATTGATAAGATGCGCAAAGACCTTGTCGATACCAGGTACAAATTAGAAGTTTATAACAGAGAATTTGAGCTTTAACATAAAAATAACCAGGAACAGAATTAAAGGGGGGGAACAGACTTCCCATATACTGATTTTCTTGCATCTATCAAATGGTTTAGACGGATCTCGTGAAATATGTATGGTTTCTGAATGATTCTTCTACTGCTGCAATGTTATTCAGGAGAGTATTTGAATATGAGAAGAAAGGAAATGAGGAGTCGGTTGAACAAAATAGAGCCATGGAGAAAAACCTTGTTGCAATGGCTCGAGAAATTGAAAAGTTACGCGCTGAACAAGCAAGTGCTGACAGGAGGGGTATGGGTAAGTTTTGTCTCATCTCACTCTCACTCAGAGAAGCAAAGATATTACTCTCAAACACTGCTTTAAATCTCGAAAACATTATATATTTCTGAGTTATCGTGGAATTTCCTCAGGTGCTGGAGGATATGGCCTAATGAATGGGAGCCCGGAAACGAGATATCCGGACGCCTATGGTGATGTATATGGCCCTGGACCGTGGGGATCATACGACAAGCGTGGTCCACCTCGACGTTAATGGATCAGAATTATGGTAAATGAAACACTGCAGTTAATTCCCCGCCTGATGAAGAAATGCATATTTGGAATTTGGCTTTGTGGTCTTATTTTCGGCTTATATTTATGTGGTTATGGCACTCTTGGAGCGAAGAAGATAATCTTGGGAAGTCCCAAATGGTGATAATACTCATTGAAAATTCGATCTGTTGCACTAGATAGTTGAAAAGGGGGGAAAATATTGTTCTTAACTCGTAAGTAGGAAGATAAATGATGATAATGTGAATGATGGTGATGTTGGAAATCTAATACTCTTGCTATCTCTTGTGCTTGAATCGAACAATATATTCTGTGCAACGATGGCCTTACTGGTCAACTGCAGGTGCATAACACTTCGTGTTTCCAGAATCTTGAAACTTTCATCTAAACGTCGAAAGTTTAGATCTTTTTTCGAATTTCAGAATAGTATATGAAGTTTATTGAGTCAGCTTAGCTAGGGTTTTTTTGGTAGCTATTTTCACTCTTTGTGCTAGCATATGAGTAACTTCACTGGCTTTTTTTTTTTTTTGAATTGAATCTTATTCAGACAAGTATGAACTCTTTGGTTTGAGGTTTTTGTAAATTATAGGTGTGATTCTGTATGGTATTCAATCAAACTATCAAAATTATCTTAAGATGAAAGCATATACAACTGTAGAAAAAATCAAACACAAGTTTTTATTTATTTATTTATTTTCATTTTCTTTGTGCAAATATAGCCATATCGTAACAAGTGGTCTATAAAAAAAAAGAAATCTAAATTTCAACTGATTGGCCACAAAACTACACTTGCTTGCAAAGGTATGGCTGGCTGGCCACTACTATATCTTTCTTTTTTGTATTTTTTTTTTTCTTTCTGAATTTTCCAAAATATTACCGTGTTTATTCAAAGGACTCAATATTTGATTATTTGTGTTAAAGCAAGAAATCAAGAAAAGGTCGTTTCTGAAAAGTGAATGGACATTGGAATCCACACGAACACACTTGACATTCATTTAATATTTTATACAACAGTATAAGTGAACTCTCTGGATTTTAATATGTTTTAAACTAAACACATTAGTATATTTTGGTTTTTCTTGAACAAAATGGAATATATAACTTCAAGTTTCTTTTTCTTTTTTAATCATTGAAATGTTATGCCATCCAAGATAAGTAGACTATCGTTTTCTCTAACTGAATATAGTATAATATTTTTCCTCTCGTCCAACTTTTGACACATTATCTTGTTTAACTTGCTCTTCAATATTAAAAAAATTAGCTATAAATTGAGCACATAACAAAGAAAATAAACAAGAAATAAAAAAAAGTCGGCAAACAGCAACTATAAATCGAGCAAATTCAGTTAAAACGGAAAAAAATTAAAAGGAGAAATCCAGCAAGAAATCAAGTGAAAAATGTACAGACCCTGCATTGCATTGGTTTCGGTTATGTGAAAAAAAAAAAAAAAAAAAACAGAAGCTGCGATCGCGAACGTGAAAAAATCAAGTACAAACCTAATCAGACAAAACGGCGCCGTTCTCCGCCGCCGCGATGCTCAAATCATCAAGCTTGCTGAATTCCCCCACCAGAAACCCATTCCGATCGACAACTTGGACGCCGCACATGAACCCGAATTTCCGCCCAGCCACGTCGGGAACATCCTCAGTCGCGGCGGCGCCTCCGCCTCCGCCTTCATCGGACGATTCCGTGGCCGGATTTTCGAGAACCGAAGACGGCGAATCCCCAGTCTTGTCGCGAATAACCCACACGATTCTCGGCACAGAGGCTACCACGCCTTCCTCAATCTCGCGCTTCCGCTTCAGATACGCCACGTTCGCCTCCTCGGCGGTGTCGAAGGTGCCCAGCCAAATCCGCTTCTTCTGCCGAGGATCCCTAATCTCCGCCGCGTACTTCCCCCACTTCCTCCGCCGCACGCCCACGAAATTCCTCTCCGAATTCCGATTCCTCAATCCCTCGCCGCCGCAACCCTTGCGAGATCTCTTCTCGTCCAACTCCGGCTTCCCACCCCGGACGAAAATCTTCCCCTTCGGAAGCACTAGCTCGTGAACAATCCTCTTCGATTTCCCCTCCGACGGCTGCGATTCATCCGACGACGAGTCGGTGGCGTCTGGATCGGAATACGATAGCCTGATTTTCCGCGGATTCGGATTGGATGAGAATTCTTTCATTATCTTGCTCCGGAAGAAACCCAAAAATCGCGAATTGTGATTGGAAATTGGAGGAGACGAATCTCGATTGAGAAAAAAATCGAAAATTTATTGGAGATTGAAAAAGCAGATAAGAAAAAGGGTTTGTGTAGTTTTGGGTGCGAATAAATTTTGGGGTTCCATGCCTCCTGAGCTCTGAGCTCAAACCGATAATTTAGAATATGCTGTTGGCATTTTTATTCGTTTTTCCGATTTTTTTTTTATTAAAGAAGAAAATTTTGAAATAACTTCTTACATAGATTCATATTGATTTGGACTATGGAGGAAGGAAGCCCATAGAATTGGTTTTTATTTAAAATTAAGGGGGATTTTAAACACAGCCCCCATTTTACTCTCTATAGCCTCCCATTTAAATATTAAATAAAATTATTAATGAATGTACAGTTTTATCCCTATAACCCTTTTGCCCCCAAATTTTATTATAATAAAATGATTAAAATTATATTTTGTTCATTCTCAAAATTTGGTTCTTATTCCAACTTTTTTTTTGTAGGTATATATGTTCTGCAAATTAAGCTGACCATCCAGAAAAAAATTGGCATTCTACGAATCCCTTCATATAATAAATATTATGAACTGCAAATTATTTAGACGATGGCCATTGAAATTGTCTATGATGACTCAATATTCTTGTACGATATGTTGGTATAAATTAGCTGTTGAAACTTTTCCTTTTATTGGTATTGGATTAAGAACATATGCATTGCCCCAATCATCAACAAACCTCCAATTCCATGGTGACGATTGCTCTTCTTGTCATATTAGCTTCTCAATTATGTCTGTTCATGAAATCAAATCTTAACAATATAATTAACTCAATTTCCATACGGACGGTTAAAACATATGCTCACCTCCACAAACAATTTTCATATGCAAACACGAACTATGGTGAAAAATGTAGAGGGAGAGAAATTTTGAATTATTTTTTCTATTTTTTTCTTCACTCCACTTCTCTCTATTTGAGAAAGAACTTTTAGTAGGGTTTTTCAATGGTAGATCGAAGATATCCTATGATTATTTTGTGTTTTAACTTCTGCATATATTGTTTTCTTATATTTTTGGGGGTTACACTTACAGTCATGTTGAAGAAGAATGAAGAATGAAGGGGGTTTTGTAGGGAAAAAGAAGGGGGGGCTACGTATAAAATCATTCATTATCTATATATCTAATTATAATAATTATTATTTGGGGGCTATAGGGACAAAATAGTATAATAATTATTCATTTTATTTTTATTTTTTTAATTGGAGGCTATAAAGAGTAAAATGGGGGCTATGTTTAAAATCCCCCAAAATTAAATATCTAATAGATTGAACATTGAACATTGAAGATTGAAGTAATAGTTGATTAAAATAATGATAGGCATATTGAAAATTGAAATACAATCAAATAAAAGTAGAATGCTTTTCAAAATCAACACAATTTTGAAGCCCAAGGGCTTCCACAATTAACGAACCCAGTAAGAAAAAAAATGTAGGCCCATTTTGGTATAAGCCCATCAATCATTTAATGGGCTTTCAGTCTGAAATTATTTGTAATCATCTTAATCTACATTTTACCTTTTTTTTCTTCTTTTTTTTAATTTATTATTTTATTTTATTTTTTTTTATCGGACAAATATTAGATGTTAGATTAGTTGTTAGTACACTAAGCTCCTAAGAAACTTCAAGATATCTTCAAGCCACCTTATATCTCCCTATTTTTAGTCAATTTATTATTTATGTGTCCATTAAAAAAATTAGAATTTGAAATTTACAAAAGTAGAAAAGCAAGCTGATCAAGATCATCTATTGCATGTTCTTCATATTACACGAGTGTTAACATTTTTGTTTATGAAAATCATTAACGATTGCTGATTATTGAAATATTCTTAACATCTGATGAATCCAAAAACAGGAGACCAAGAATTGAATTATTTTTATTGGAAATTATGACTACGGAAAGAAAGTCAACGTAACGTGGAGCGGTGGAAATAAGTTTTTACTTTTCGCCGTATCTAATAAGAAAAATCAAAAGAAGCATATGTATATTTTCTCTTTCTAGAAAAACATGGCATCGACCGAGACATGTTCCAAACCTAACATTATAATGATGGCTACTTACTTGCTCACATCATTTCAATCCTCACCTCCAATCAACTAAATACCACATGCTCTCATCCTCTTTTACATTTATTTATTTATAATTTTGATACAAAATTCATTGGGGATGTAAATGTAGTAGTAATTATTTATGTGGTTTGGTACTTCTTGATTATTGTACTAATTGAATTTATTGAATTTTGCACTCGGTTTAGTTAGGGAACTTTCATTGTCCTATAACACGATAAAAGTAAACACGTTTACTCATCTAATTCTTAAAAATAAAAATAAAAAATAAAAAATAAAAATAAAAAACCCTCTAAGAAACCGGTGGTGAAAGAGAATGAAAATTTGCAGATATTGCACAAATGTCGGCGCAATAAATTGAATAATAAAAGCGAAAGAAAAAAAAAATACTCCGTATATGAATTTTTGTATAATGTTGAAGATATTAGTGTGAAGATGGAGAATTAGCAGCACGATTTCTTCCTCGAGAGAAGCAAGAAATAAAAGTACTGTAGTATATATGTATGTCAAAAAAGGGCTACACCTACTATTCTATTTATGACGTGGCCCACCTTGAATTTTACATGCATAGAGGCCCAACACCCAACCTACACCTTCACCTTCTTCTTCTACCTTCTTTCCTTTTATTTTTCTTTTTCCTTTTTTTTTTTTTGTTTTTTTTTATTTTTTATTCTGTAATTATTTTTTTGTTTGAATTGGAAGTAGAGGAGTAATATAGTTACTGGTGGGTAATGCCCGGACCCAACCCAGAACCATTCAAGATCTGGTCACTGATTGATTTATAGGTTCGGGACCGACCTGGTAAGAACTCTATATACACCGGGGTCTAACCTGACCTGGCCCGCTCTTTCCGGGTTCGGGTAGGACCCGGCCCAGTATTTTTTTTAAAAATTTTTAGCATGTTTTAATGTTACTTTATTATCTATACACAATATGATGAAATTATATTTTAAATTGTCTTTATTTATTTTATTATATTATGATTAAACACCACAATTTATGATAATATTTATGTAATTATCATCAATTAAATTAAGTACCCACATCCCACTAAAATTATTTCATGTAATAATAGTCATTTCCAAATATCCATACTGTATGGTACTATATTCGATTAATTAAATATTATTTAATTTACAATTTAGTTCTTCACTATAGTTAATAATTTATGTAAGTAGTAGCAGGTTAAAGAGGAAATCAATTAGCACTGCATGCAAGTTATAAGGTTGTTTATATTTCACGGTCTTAAATTTAAATAAATTAATTGGAAAAAAATAATAATTATTGTATACATTTAATGAAAATATACGTGTACAAAGTGGTGAAATGTTCATCTTAAATAGTTGTAACACGCTAAAATTTTAAATATATAGATACTAACAATCACAAACCAAAAAAAAAGAAGTAATTAATAATAATAATAATAATAATAATAAATAAATAACTAGCCGGGATCCGTGTCCGGGTCCAGACCCATGGGTAATTACCCAGCTCAGACTCCTTCAAATTATAATTTTTGGGTCCGGTTCCTTAGTGTAACGGGTGGGTCTCGACCCGAAACCGTAACTTTTTGAGTGGTACCCACCCATTGACACCCCTAATTCTTACACTCAAGACCCTAGGCCCAATTTTTATTTCATTTTATTATTCAAGATGAATGTGATTGAACGCAGACACCTTCATATCGATCGATCGAGTATTTCTCGAGAGTAATCTAGATATTCTCGAGTGGAATCTCACTCAACTTATTGGTTAGAGTTAGAGAGTGAGGCTTTCTTACTATTTTGAGCTTCATTTCATTGTAGAGACTATGTAAAAGTTTAATTTGAGTAGTGCAAACATCCATTGTTGCCCCTTTAGGGTATATACTAAAACTCATTCAAATTTGACTCCAAAACAATGCATGCAATCATCGATTATCAATCGTTATTTATTTTGGTAGATGATTGAGTATTAATTTATTGAGCAATAACGCATGACTCTCTCTCTCTCTCTAGTGGTAAGTGGTGGACATCATGTGGAAGAAGCAGGCTTTGGACATGTGTTGTTAATGACATATTTCCTCCACTAGTTTTCCACAAAGAATTTTTGGTACAAAGTCTACCTTACCCATTTCACAACGCCAAGTGGACTTGAATCCCTATCGTCCAATTCTTTCCTATTAACAATTCTTTCTTACTCATCATATTTTCCACTTCTTTTTTTCTTGTGTGTGTGTGTGTTTTTTTGTTCTTTCTACTTTACTGCGCACTCAATACTCCTTGTTCCATTCTATTTTCACCATAAAATATGAATATTACACGTAAACAGAATCTTCCTTAAACAGAAGCTTCTCTGCACACGAATTTTACTTTTTATAATGAGTGAATGTTAAAAATAAGTGAATGTTAAAAGTGTTTTTAAATCTTACACTTGATAAAATAGATATTAGAGTAAAAAGAATATTAAAATGAATTTTTGTTGACTTGTTGAAAAGAAAATTATAGATATAGTACCATATTTAAAAATAGATTGTTGTCGAAATAAATAAATAAATAATCTTCATCTATTTGATAGAAAGAGAGAGTATACAACATAACCGCATACTCCGTGCAACCCCCAAATGAGTGTGAAATAGGATGGTTATGCAAGTGACATGTTTTAAGAAAATATAGTAAAAGTGATTGATAAAATGACCGAGAATTGTTGGTTAAAATCGTCGGTAGCAAATAATATTATAAAATCTATGAAATACGAAAGTTAAAAATATAAAAATTACTGTATGACATACTATTTCTATTTTAGAAAACCATATTAATTTGGGAGACGAGAGAGTATTAAGTATTTAATTCAATCTAGACATATGATTCTTACGTGTATGAGTACTATTCATGTATTGAAGCAAGTGCTTATATGTGAAACATAAATGCAATACACCTTGCAAAGAAAAGTCTAGAAAGTATGACTTATCAGCCCTAGTAAAGCCACCAAATACTACCTACATTCTATATATTTAAACCACTTTGCTTTATGCACGTATTTCCACCAAAACTTAGTACGGATTTTAAAATATAATTTTATAGTATTTTTTTTTTACAGGATCCCATAAAAAAAAACAATACTACAAAATTATATTTTAAAGTCCATACTAGATTTCAATAGAAATACGTACATAAAATAAAATAGTCTAAATATATGGGATGGAGGTAGTAGAAAAGAGGCCGTGACTAATATCACAAGCGCATGAAAAAAATAAATTCCATATCATCGATTTTGAATTTTCAGAGTCACAATCAATTCACAAAACGCCATAATTTAACCATATCACTCGTAACAAAAGGCCTTAGTTCATTACACCTCAAAACTTAGAACAAACATATTAATAATAATAATAATAATTAATATTAATATTTCTTATAACAAAGACTCTTCCACAAAAAAACAACCCAAGCTTGAATTAAGCCCTTTGGACGGCTCGAACAGCACAAGAAAACCCAAAGAACTCTCTTCACACTCGATTCCCTCGCTCAAAATAAACATTTAAATCCTCAAGAAAACACTCAACTTAATTACTAGTTATTGATAATAATTTAATTTAATAATACACTAGCTGCAAAACTTATGGGCATGCTATATTAAGGGGCGCAGGTGCGGGTGCAGGTGCTCCGTTCATCAACGGCGCCGGTTCGTCCATCCACGACTCCGCCTCCTCGAAGTCGAAATCAAAGTCGAAATCCGGCAAGGTGCCATCGAATCCGCAGATCGGGAGATCGTTCAGACCAAACACAATGTCGTCCAACGGTGCGGATAGATCGTCGTCGACCATTAGTAGGGAGTGGAGCTCGAAATCCATCTCGATCTCCTCTCCGATTCCAGCCAACGCTGCCAGCTCCTCCTCAATTTCCATCGACTGATTCTGATCAGCCACCGTTGCAAAATTGGAGCTCGAAAAGTTGGTGTCGAGCACGGAGGAAGGAGAAGTGTGGGAAGTGAGTGAGACGGCACTTCCGCTGGAATCTTCAGAAGCGGAAACAGCAGAGTCTTTGAGGTGATTCGAGTTGTTCTCAACAGATTGAGTGACCACCATAGAATAAACGGCTTTACAGCCACGATCGTCGTAGCAGCTCTTCAATGGCGAGAGCTTGACGTTAGAAGCCATAGCTTCGAACTCCAACCGCTTGAGCTCGTAAGCTCTAGAAGCTTCTTCGGCGGTGTTGTAGGTGCCGAGCCAGATTCTCTTTTGCTTCGCCGGATCTCGGATCTCCGCCGCCCATTTCCCCCATTTCCGCTGACGCACGCCTCTGTATTTCCCTAAAGAAGGAGTCGATTTGCTCTCAATCAAGGGGGAAACGCTCTTCGCCTTCTTCTCTAAGCTGCTGCTGCTGCTCTCCTGAACGGAACCGCAATCCGATTCGAGAGCAGCCGGAGTAGTAGACCGGTCGGAAGTCGGGAAGGATACTTCGCGAACGATGCGCTTGACCTTCTTCACGGCGGCCACATCGTCGTCGGAGGAATCGGTGGCGTACGGGTCGCTGCAGACGATTCGGACTCGCCTCATCGGTTTGATTGGAGAAGGCCTGATTCTAGGCTTTCTGATATTCGAAGAAATGGATTTCTGAAGCTCCGGCATTTTTATCTTTTTTTCAGGTTTCTCTCTCTAAAACACTACCAAAACCCTACCCCTCAACAAGAACACCCACAAAATTGGCTACTCTCCAAAATTAAAAGTAACTGAAGAAAAACAAAACGTATTTTTGAGAAAATAGAAAGGGATTATTAAATGAAGGTGGTGTTAAGTCAGAGGACCTCTTAGGAAGAAGAAGAGATTGAACCGGTTTATGTGATAACCCCCAAAACACTCAACTCCAGAACTAGTTCTGCAGAAAAAATCCAGAAATAATCATCAGAAAAAACCCAGAAAATTGAATTCAACCCAAACACGCATCGAATCAACAGATCAGCTAACAAAACCGCCAAAAATCATCCATAAACCCTATTCACACACACATACACGCAGTAGGGTTTAACGAAGAAGAAGAAGAAGGGGAGAGCACAATACCTTTTGGGCCTCAAACGCATCGAAACAGTTGGGAAGAGAGAGAGAGAACTCTGCTGAAGTGAACAGCAGAGGGAATCGCGCATGCAGTGAGCAGAGGAAGACGAAGAAGACGAAGACGAACAGAGCTTGGACGGAGCCCCAAACACAACAGCCAAATCAAAACTTGCCGACATAAAATCGCCTGCTCCAGACCTTCAACGATGAGCGCCGCCGCTTCTTCCTCTTTCTTCCTCAGCAAAAAAACAGAGCACCCCAAAAATAAGGGGAAAATCGAATCAGATGCGCCTATTTATAGAGAGGGGAAAGGATAAATCTCCCCACTGCCTCTCTCTATCTATCTATCTATCTAAAACAAGAATCGAAAGAAGTAGACTCTTTGTGAAGAGTGAAAATAAAAAGATTAGAAATCTATGGTTATAATCCTTCACAAAGTATTAGAAGATGACAAATTATAGGATTATGGTTGTATCGAAGAAGAAATTTTGCAGGAACTACAGTGAGTGAGACCTCTTCTGAGAAAGAAATAAAATTGGAGACTAATCTCTAAACCTTTTTCTATGGTGGTTGAGTGTTTCATATACTGATGCAAACAAGTGGACTTCTTTTCCTATTTTCATTTTTTATGTATTTATTTAATATTGTCCTTTTTTTCTCCTAATTTAAGTAAAAATTAAAATTATAGAGATTGGACTAAAATTAAATAGCGATTTTGTATTAGAATATTTGACCGCACGGGGATAAACGAAAATATTCTCTTTGTATATAGATTTAGCATTTTATGAATTAATATAAAATCGAAACTATTTAACTAAGTTCATACTTTATTTGGGTCGGATTCTTTAACTTTAGATTGTGCTATATCCATCACCTTTTCAAGGGTAGATATTTAATCAAATAACAACAGAATATTTTTGAGAAAAGTGTAGAAATTCGGTGGATTTAAAAAAACAAAAATAGTAAAACATTTAAGGACCCCACCCGGTTTAAAAAGATTAAATATCTCTGCCGTTTAGATTGTTAAGAATTGATTTTACCGCCCTTTTTTTTCTAATTAAAATAACAACCTCAATTTTGACTGACCAAGAACGCAAATCTCAAGAAGGAAAATAAAATCTTTTTTCTTTTTCTTTTTTTTCAGAATAAATAAATTTAAAATTATCGGTACGGCTCTACATTATTTTTTCTGTATACCTGCTTTGTTTTGTCTCCTCTTTTCGCCTTTTGTTTCTTCCTTTTTTCCCGACTCGCTGAGTCACGGTCTCCCGACTCAGTGAGTAAGGCGGTCACTTTTCCCTATTACGGTCAAAGTAAAATGGGAGTGAGGCGGTGAAAAAGGCGGAATGTGGGGGCGGGGTATTTATAGTGTACGTACAGATTTTGCGTTGCTTAAATGGGGTAGGTTAATTAATGCACGATGAGCTGGCAGTGACCCATTTCCCATGCATGACCATGCTCGCCTTTTCATGGTCATGCACATCATGCATGCATGCCCCAATGCATGCCCCATCTTTGCTGTGTGATTTCCCCACTTTTCTACTTTTTTTCTACCCCATTGAAAAACCGGAGACAGATTTGTGTTTGACCTCGTCAATGGTCAAATCTCGTCTTTTGATTTTTATTTTTTTTAAGTCTCAATTGATATAATATAGTACTCTCATCCTAAAGTGATCAATTTTATTAAAATATACTTTATATATAAATAAAAAATATATCATCCAGGGAGAAACGGAAGTGGTAGTATATTACTATTTCCATACTTTCTTATTAGTCCATATTAGATTGAATACAAAAACCAATAAAATAGGGAATATTTGACTATAATCAATTCTAAGGAGAGAGATTTAATTGTAATCACAATTTTTTTGATATTTTAGAAAAATAGACGAATAAATGGGACGGACCAAAACAAAAATGTGGACTAATAGAATGTGGACTAATAAAATCCATATCACTCAAATCTAGATGTATATAATTTTTTTTTTATTCCAGACATTATATACAAAAATCTCAACATGTACTCGAGCAATTTAATTTTGATTTTTTTCCTAGTGGTTTTAATTAGATTATTGTGATGATTGCAGTAAGAAAAAATCGGGTTTCCAATATTAAGTGTTCTTGCTCCTTTTCTGGATTTAATAATATGTTATTGTGGCTGAATGCGGGTTTCCAATATTAAGTGTTCTTGCTCCTTTTCTGGATTTAATAATATGTTATTGTGGCTGAATTCTAGAATGAATATTGAGGCAATCCAAAAAATAGTCATTTTGATAAAAACAAAGCTAAATTTTAGCCAAATGTTACAATTTTACCCCTGATTTTATTAATTAATAAATTAAATGAAAAAAGAAAGAAATTGCAAAAAAGAAAATTGACCTAAAACCTAAAATTCAATTTAGAATCAATTTATCAAACCTAGTTCCCCTCCAGCCGCCAAATCCACCACCGCCGCCAAATCCACCACTGCCTCCAGCCACCGGCGCCGGTTGCAGATAGCTCCTCCATCGAGTTCGGCAAGCTCGTATCATCTCCGATTGCAGACCGCAGCTGCTTCACGCACAGCCTCCGCCGTCACTCGCTTCTTCTCTTCGACACCAACGAGCTATGTCTATTCACGACCGTGATGAAGAACCGAATTCCGACGATGACTTTCAGAATCCGCCGCCACAAAATCGGAGAAGAATAGAAACAAATATACATGTATTTATCTCTCTATTTTTCTTGTTGTGGCCTTTATTGAAATTCGATGATTATCGAAATGTGGGTGGTGTAGATTGCACCTCCGATGCCGGAGATGGTGGAGGCGTCGATGCCAGAGATGTTGGAGGCCCCGATACCGGAGATGCCGGAGGCGCCATGGCGGAGGCGCCGATGACCGAGACGGTGGAGGCGGCAGTACATGTTCTTCTCTTCTCTCTCTCTCTCTCTCTCTCTATCCCCATTACACGACCACGGAGGGGTGGCCG
The DNA here is from genome assembly GCA_001642375.2 of Mentha longifolia. Classification (NCBI taxonomy): domain Eukaryota; kingdom Viridiplantae; phylum Streptophyta; class Magnoliopsida; order Lamiales; family Lamiaceae; genus Mentha; species Mentha longifolia. The sequence continues at coordinate 39,912,697 of CM038112.1, read as the reverse complement.
TGCGTCGTGCAATCGTCATCCTCGGCACGGCCGCGAGCCTCTGTCGGGGCGTCCGTGTTCCCGATGCCGTGCGATCGCACGGCCACGGCCGCCTCCCCAGGGCTGTGGCCGTGCGTCGTGCAATAGCATGCCGGGGCAGCCCGTCATCCTCAGCACGGCCGCGAGCCTCTGTCGGGACGTCCGTGCTCCCGACGCCGTGCAGAAATACACGACCCTGCCATCTGCATCACACCCTGCCCTTTCTCATTTCGATGACACCTTATCCACATTGACATCTTCTTCTGCGGCCGCCTGTTCTTCCCTCTCATCAATGAATCTCATAATAAACGGGCTAAGAAACTTATACGAGAGTGTTGATGACTTGCTTCATATTCAGCAACAGTTCATTTCTGATGAATATGTTGATGATTGCATTAGTGTATTGGATGGTTGCAGCACAGTTAGAGATCCCATCTCACTCGTGAAGGAAGATCTAAGAAAGCTTCTATCAGCTGTGAGGAGAAAGGATGCAGGTGGCATCAACGCCTACCTCTCTTCTAGAAGAAACTCCAAGAAAATGATCCAAAAGTCCTTGAAAAACTTGAGACGTGGCGCCTCATTCGTTTCATCTGCTGAAAGGAGTGTAGTTTCCATGTTGAAAGGAGCAGAGTCTGTAGCCTTTTCCCTACTCGAGTCTCTCTTGTCCTACGTGTTGGGAACAAGGATGCAAGAAAAGAAGAGCAGCTGGTCTTTGGTATCAAAGCTGGTGCATTCCAACAAAACATCAGACAATGAGAATGAGTTCAACAAGCTGGATTCATTGTTGCAACAAAATCAAGAAACCGAGTTCGTGAATCACTTGAAGGAGATGGAGTCGAGCATTCAAGTCGTAGAGGAGGATCTTGAATCTGTGTTCAGACAGCTGATCAAAACTAGAGTTTCTCTCCTTAACATTCTCAACCACTATGAATTCAATGATGAATCCAAAATTTTGTAGACTACTTAGAAAATATATATATGTTATTCTTTGTACATGAGAGAGTATATACTTGTATATGGCATCAACTTCCTCAAAGATTTCTTCATCTACATGGCTTGTCTCTTTTTTCTTTTATGTATATATTGAATGAACAACTAATTCATCAGCTCCTTTTCTAATCGGTTAGAATATGAAACTGTTTTTGATAGTAAAATTCCAAATGCTTTCAAGCAGAATACTGTCACAAAATGAGGACAAAAGAACAACTTTGTTAACTGTTCTTTTAGTTTTTCTTACTCTTTCAGTTATGGAACTAAACATAGAACACTAATAATTACACTTCCAAAATCACATTTTTATTGGGGATTCTGTAATAAATTACATAAAAGAGAATACACGACCGCCAAATACACAACCACCTGGTCGTGTATTCTCGGCTGTGCAGCACAAACATGTGGTTGCCAGAATACACGGCCAGAATTGCACAACCGATTTGGTCGTATAATTGGCGTGGTCGTGTATTTAAGAACAGAAAAATAAATATGCTATTTTTACAATCTGAAACGTAATCTACGGGAAAATTAACCAATAAATTGATCTTTTAAGCATCTAAGCATACATATAAGAGCATATAACCATTAAATTTCAAGATTAAACAAACATACACAAAAAACCAAAAAGAATCTTCAAAACCTAAATTTCAAAAATAAAAACTGAAAAACGTGAATTAACAATTACATGGCCGCCGGGCCGCCTCCGCCGCTGCTCACTCCGGCACCAATGCAATATGTTTAATCGATGTGCTTTCCTTGATTTCTTATTTTTTTGAAGTTAGATGAATAAAGAAAAAATGCAACAAAAATTAAGGCATAAGGGCAATTATGTCATTACATACCCCCAAAATGGCTAAAATTTACATATTGCTTTATTGATGGTTAAAATTTACCTTTTCTTTATCAAAATGACTATTTTGGAGTATTTGCTCATGCATATTTGCATTACACGAAATTAAATATAAGTAATTTCAATATTTGGCAAAAGTCGCTAACGGGCGTGGAAATCACGCGCGGCTTGGAGCGTGGTGCTGTAGTGTATATCTGATTCAGCTATTCCGCTATTGGGTGGAAATTAAGTGCTGTGGTTGGAGAAAATTGCGGTTATGCCACTGAGTAGTTCATTGTGAAAGTGAGTGCTCATGTTATTTTCTGAATTTATGGAGAATAATTTTGTTTTTCATTTTCTGCTATTGCATGGAAAATGAAAGTACATAATTTCTTTTTTAACTCATTAGGTAAATTGTTTGTGTAAAAAACAACTTGGCATCACGTTATTTCTTCTTTTATTGTTTTGTTGCCATTTTTTAATGGACGATACTTGGAATAATGGAGATTTTCTTAAAATAAGTTTCTATATTTGGCCATTTTCTAATTGAGTGTTCCCTAATTAAAGTTTCAATAATGTGAATTTTCCTATTTAAAGTTCCATGAGTGAAATGGTTGCTTCTCGGTCATGAAGGTATCAAACTATATTCTTTTTAAACAATTTCATATGAAATTTAAAGATCAGTGTTATAAAGGTTTTGAATTTAAAACATTTGGTTTCATACATCAAACTCTTACTGCTAGACCAACAAATGCACACATATCAGATTGGAGTACTTCATACGTATATAATCAAGGGCGGATCCAGGATCTGAATGTGGGGTGGGCTAAAAAACAACTACCTCGACATACTCTCTCCGTTCCGCCCAGTTTGACGCGTTGCTTGAATATATGTAAGTTATAAAATAATGCAACGCGTCAAACTGTCGGAATGAAGGGAGTATTAAATTTCATGCGTATGTATTGAAATTTTCGGATGTTGACAAGACTTCGATAAATAAAAGTCATTGATAAATGAGTCTAAATGTATACCTTTAAGAAAATCTATCTCATTGTACATCAATTAGTGAATCCTCAAACAATGCATTTCACATTTTATCATGAAATGTTTTCTTCACATAGTTTGTTGCAGAAAATGAAGGGTTTGATCTACCTTCACTATCTTAATAATCTATTTTGTTACATCATATTAATAACAAATAAAAGTAAATATCAAATGTCAAATATTTTATCTACAAGACTCTTTCATATTTAAATAATTTAGGCTAGACTTAATAGGCTATAATGTTTTTTAAGCTTTGAACATATATATATATATAAATAAAAATTTTGGGCTTGCACTGGGCTGGAGCCCTGGTGGAGCTCACTAATAGATCCGCCCCTGTATATAATATACAATCATGAAAATTAAATCCAAATATTTACTAAATATGTCATGAAAATTTGTCTTTCAAATCTACTCAATGCCTTACCTCAAATCCATGTTACCAAACTAATTAATTTGAAGTAACTTTCACTTGATTTAATATTTATTTTGAAACATTGCCGTAGATAACATTAACTTGTAACTTGCTAACATAAATATCGTGTCGGACACAAGTATCGTGTGGACATTAACTCGTAACTTGCTAAAATAAACACCGTGTCAGACACAAGTGTCATGTGTTCGACATACGAACACTTAAATAAAGTAAAATTGACATAATAAAGTAAAATGTCATTTATGAATGAGATAAGTGTGGATTATATGGACAAAAATGGGTTAATTGAAATAGAAAACAAGACAATAGATGTTAGGTCTCTTTGAAATTATTTGCAATTGATAAGACCTCTTGGTGTTTTAGCCATGCATCGATTAATTAGGTTAAATTAGAATACAAAAAAATAGACCAAAAAAATTTCTATTTATAACACATTATGATAAGGAAGGGTTATACCTCGTATGCAATATTTAGTCATTGTCAAGCCAATAATCCATTTATAGCTTAAGATCTAACTTCGATCTTTCTTGAAAACAAAAACTTTAATCAAGTTCGTTTATATCATTACTAGTGATGTGCATGTGCGTTGCACGGAAGACATAAATTATAAAGAGTTACAAGCATAAATAAATATAATTATAGTTCTTGTATGTCAAAGTAATATTATAAAATTTAATAAACAAAATTAACGTCGATGTTATATAAAATATAATATAAATACTCCACTACTCATTGTAAAGTCCACCGCGACGGTAGCAGTCCGATATCCACATCACATGGTGGACATTTGAGCATTCCTCATAAAATTTTATATAATTTGAAATTTTTTTGTATAAAATTTTTAGAAAAATACATAACTTTTGTCTCGTATATATCGATCATAACTTTAAAAAAAAAAAACTTTAAGTTACTATAATTTTTGGTATTTTATTTAAATTTGTATAGTTATTTAAATATTTAGTAATTGATATGTTCATTTAACAATTTAATACATTCTTTAAAAAAATATATCGAGAAATTAAGCAATAAATCATGATTACAATAAATTTATCGATCAATTACTTTAAATCTAATTTGGTTTTATTTCACAAAAGTTCAATTAATAATTAAATCAAATTAAATTTTTACACAAATTACCAATAAAAAATAGAATTGAAAAAGTACATAAATAACATATGGATATAACAAAATAAAAAATTCATAGAATAATTTAATGCAAAAATAGATGTATTAATGAAACACTATTTACAATCTAAAATACATTTATTACCAAATCTATTGGACAATTCACAATTTTTGAAATATATCATGTTTATAAATTCATTGGACAATTCATGTATACTTTTGGAGGAAAAATAGTAATATTATAAGTTTTTGCAACAATTCTTCTTTTAGATATTGTAATACATATGTTTTTTTGTTTCATTTGTAATATATTATTTCATTTGTGCTTAAAGAAAAATATGGAACAAATAACATAGGAAATTTTTTTTCTCCTCTTTATTAGAAAGCAAATATATATTGCATGTTACGAAAGTAGTAGTAGATTCACTATATATGCATGCATTCAATATACAATAAATATTTTTCATATATCATGAATAATATATGGAAAATATTTAAATGCATATAGTTAGAATTAGAACGAATCTCAGCATAATTTTGTAAATCTAGACTAAGGGCCTATTTGGTATCCATATACTAGTATATCAGGTATCAGATATGGGTATGTGAGGTTACGGGTAGGGTATGAGATATCAGGTAAGGGTATGAGATTGATATCTTCCGATATCAGATATCAAATCCTGTTTTTTTTATTATAAAAATTAACTAATAATAATAATAATTATTATTATTATTATTATTATTATTATAAGAAGTTAATTTTGTACTTTATTTCTTCTTTCTTTTATCTTCTTTTTTCTTCATATGTTCTTTTTCTTTGTTCCAAACTTACAATTCTTAACTAAAAACAATCCAAGACATTAACAAATCCATAAAAATAATAGTAAGTTATGCAAAAGCTACAAAAAATTTACACCATTAAAATGACTTGCAATCACAAGCAAAAAAGCTATTTTCATCACATTTGGAAAAAACGTGTCAAATCAATTTTCTTCTTTTAGCTACCATTTCCCATTTACTACAATAATAATTACGCAAAAAAAAAAAAAAAAAAAAAAAAAACCAATTAATGTATCACCATCCCAACAAGAAATCCCAAAATACCTATTTGCTTGAAAATAAAATTCCAGCCTCATTACGTTAAACAATTTGCAAAACGAAGGGAAATATGATTCGCAAATTTAAATGTACAGTTTCAAATTGAGGGAAAATAAAATTGAAACAAGGGAAGAATAAAAACCTCAAATATCCACTTTGAAAAAAAAAAGTTTTTTTATTTTTTATTTTTATTTTTTATGATGAGCGACAAATCCGAAGTTCTTGAAAAAATTGGAGCAACGTTGAAGAAATTGGGAGAGGAGAAGCAAAAAAGAAATATAAAGTTTCTGTGAAGAAAGAGTGATACCGGTGGTGAAAATAGTATATCCAGAAATGTTAAAAGTGAGAAATGGGTATATCAAAGATATCAATTGAATTTTCATATACTGATATACCAAACACATAGTATGGGTATGGGCCATTTTGATACCCATACCTGATATACGTATATGGATACCAAACGGACCCTAAGTGTACGAATCTCATTTTATGTTTATATGTATTTGATGCAGGCATACTCTCATAGTCTCATTAGTAATGTGTTCGAGTTCGTATTATTATAATATGTGTTAAATTTTGTTTTCCTCTTAAGCAATATGTTCGCAATTCTCCAAATATTTTAAAACCATTAATACTACCTCTGTCTCATATAATTATGTACGTATTCCGTTTTAGTCCGTCTCACGAATTATGTATATTTTCTAAAATGAAAATAACTTTATGTCACTTCTACCTATCACTTCACACTTTATTTGGATAAAGTGAAGCCTTGACCCAATTATGGCCCAAAGTATATCACTTCACCCCTTCACTTCACACTTTTTATTTAATTTACTCCTTCACTTCACACTTTTCAGACATTGCATTAGTTATCGTTTCTACAGTATACGTACATAATTATGAGAGATTGAGGTATTAAATGTTAATCGGGCATAAAAATTAAAATGGATATGCATACCAATACACACCACATGCATGCATGCATGCATGTATCATGTATGTGATGAGAGAGAGAGAACTGTGGGGCCGGTGCGGGGGTTGCTTGGTGTTCCCGCCAAGGCGGCGAGGGCCCACCGCCACCCCATATTTTCCCGCCAAAATCATGGATGGCGGCCCATGGTATCTCTGTCACGTGTCCCCGCTACAAGACACGTGTCGCCTAATGATCCAAACGCAGGTGCAGTTAATTTCCTTATCTCAGAATATTTAAAATTACCCCTTTAAAAATTAATATGTAAAAATTACCCTTTTAAATGAAGTAATGTAAAAACTACCCTTTCAATTATTTTAATGTGTTATGGGTCCCACATTTTATGTTTAAAAACTATCACCACAATTCAATTATGGGTGAATGATGAATGTGAGAGGTGATGGGTCATAATTTTTTTTTCTTCTTGTTATAAATTACCATTATGAACAGTATTACTATTAAATTTATTGCTTTAGCATGCATGCGTGAATGGGCACGATTTGGCTGTTTTTTTGGTACAAATAATTCATCTCTGATATCACAGACGAAACAGTATTGGTATCCTATGCCAACCACACGGAAAACTGAATATATACAACAACTCATACAACGCAAAATTGCAAATAGAATTCAGAAAAAAAAAAAAAAGGCCAATTCACCAAAAAAATTGTTCTGAGAAGAAGTAAACAAAGCTGAGCTGAGGAAGAGGAAGAAGAGGAAGAGGAAGTAAACCACATTGCTTCATCGCGTTTCCGAATTATCCAACAATATAGGTAATCGTTTAATATCGAATTTATATGTTTAGCAAGTAGATTATATATTTATTTTGGAATTTAATTGAATTTTCATAACATGTCGTATTTATGAAAATGAGATTATATGTCTAGGAATCAGTATATAGAATTATTTTGAAAATTAATTGATTATTATTTTGATTTATTAATTGATTTATTTTGAAAATTAATTCCCTTATGTGATTTAATTCAAAATTATTAGCAATTTGTAGTGTTTGTAACTTTAAAATATATATTTAGGTTGAGGAAAATATAACAAAATTTTGGGCATAGCCGGCCGGACAATCGGACGCCGGAAAACCGCCGTCCGGTCACGTATTCCGGTCGCCGGAGAAATCACTTTTCCGGCCACGGGATGGACCGGCCGGCTATGTCCAAAAATTTCTGTTTTTTTTCTAAGTATGGATAATTAATCACATGTATTTTGTAATTTTAGTATTTCGTTTATTAATTTTTGTTTGAAATTAATTGATTATTATTTTGTTTAAATTAATTCTCTTATGTGATTTAATTCGAAATTATTAGAAATGTGTAGTGTTTGTAACTTTGAAATTTATATTTATGTTGAAGAAAATAAAAGAAAATTTTGGGCATAGCCGGCCGGTCAATCGGACGCCGGAAAACCCCGTCCGGTCACGTATTCCGGTCGCCGGAGAAATCACTTTTCCGGCCACGGGATGGACCGGCCGGCTATGCCAAAAAATTTCTCTTTTTTTTCTTAGTATGGATAATTAATCACATGTATTTTGTAATTTTATTATTTCGTTTATTAATTTTTGTTCGAAATTAATTGATTATTATATTGTTTAAATTAATTCTCTTATGTGATTTAATTCGAAATTATTAGAAATGTGTAGTGTTTGTAACTTTGAAATTTATATTTATGTTGAAGAAAATAAAAGAAAATTTTGGGCATAGCCGGCCGGTCAATCGGACGCCGGAAAACTAGCCGTCCGGTCACGTATTCCGGTCGCCGGAGAAATCACTTTTCCGGCCACGGGATGGACCGGCCGGCTATGCCAAAAAATTTCTCTTTTTTTTCTTAGTATGGATAATTAATCACATGTATTTTGTAATTTTATTATTTCGATTATTAATTTTTGTTCGAAATTAATTGATTATTATATTGTTTAAATTAATTCTCTTAGAGATTCTCTTATGTGATGGATTAAATCAGTATATACATGTGATGTTCCTAACGGAAACAGTATATATTTATGTGTTTAATTTATTGATTTTATATTTATTTGTAATTTTTATTAATTAAGTTGTAATTATTTGACTACAGATGGCTGAGATCTACGTCAATGTTAAATACGGGGGTATCTGGGATGATTCTAGTTATCAAGGCGGCGATGAGGTCAATATCCCATTATCAGTATCTTATGGGATAACAATTTACAACTTGAGATACCTCATATCTCATTATTGCAACCCGGCGGGCTCCGATTTCGATCTTTTTTATATAAGGAAGAGCAACCGCGGACGTAATGTGATTTCACGTTTGACGAGTGACGATACATTACAAGAATTATGCAATGGTTTTATACCAACAATATTCGTGAAGACGAAAGACGGAGCATCCTCTTCACATGCCGGGGCATCATCTGCATACGTCGAGACATCCTCTCCATGTGTCCCTACATTCGATCAGTCGCAGGCGTACGGTGGGTCAAATGATTTTTTCAGCCAGGGCACCGACGATTGGCGGGCATACTTGGATGAAGTCGGGAGAGCTGTTGCTTCTAGCAACTGGGTAGGGGACGAGTATCTCGGCCAAAGCAACAACATCCCGGAAATAGGTAACATTCCAGACCTCAATGAAGAGGTCGAGCACGACGAAGAGCAAATACATGACGAAGATTACGTCCCGGAACCTGAACAGGACTCGGAGACCTCGGAGAGCGAAGGCGAGACCAATCTATACCATGAAGGTAGGCAGCTGAACAGGGCTTTATTCGCGGAGTGGACCGCTTGGATACAGGAGGAAGGGGGTATGCAGAAACTCCTTGGGATGATGTTCCCAAATCCTGGTCAGGGTGAAGAGGAGTATGATTCGGACACAGAGCACATGAGTAATTGGCTTGTCCCGATAGTCCCTGCCCGGCCCCGTGATTCACTAGTGTATCACGATGATCTCTTGAATGTTGATGAGCTGTCGAGGACCTCAGTTTTCTTCTCCAAGGATGAAATCTGGATCGCAGTGGGTTTATGGCATTTGAACAGGAGGAAAGAATACTATGTCGCTAAATCAGATAAGATAAGAATGGTCATGGTATGCAAATTATCCAGAGATTGCCCCTTCAGACTTTATCTCACTAGCGAAGGCGGGCCTTGGACTGTTAACATATTTGACGAGGAGCACACATGCGATGAGGTAGGTCTAACAGATACCACTCATGTGAGGAAGATCCACGCGTTGGTGATCGGTTCAATTTTTGCGAAAAGATTGCTCCGTGATGCGGAAATAATAAAGCCCCGTATTATTCAGAACGAGCTCAAAGCCGAGTTCGGCATCGATGCTAACTACGATGTGTGCTTGAAGGGACGGAATGCCGCCATCGAGATGGTATACGGCAAACACAAGGATTCCTTCAACGATTTGCTCAGTTACCTTTACATGCTCAGGCTCACTAATCCGGATACGATCACCCAGCACGAGATTAGCCAGAATGGCCGGTTCAAACAAGTCTTCATTGCTCTAGGCACTACGCGTTTTGCTTGGCGAAATGGATATATTCGTCCAGTCATTGTTGTTGATGGCACGCATCTCAAGGGGAAAGCCCACGGGCTAATGTTTGTAGCTGTGGCGAAGGATGCGAACGAGCAACTATTCCCACTGGCGTACGGAATAGGGCCGACTGAGGATAACGAATCATGGACTTGGTTCATGGCATGCCTCCGAGAAGCATATGGTCCATGTCCGGGTACATTGTTCGTCTCCGATCAGCACGCGTCTATCATACATGCTGTCCGAGAGATCTTTCCCGCAGCTAAGCATGGGTTCTGTTACTTCCATCTTGCCAAAAATCTCGCCCACTACGGCAAAAATGTAGGCAACCAGCTCCAACATGCCGCGTATACGTACGACGACCATGATTTCCAGACCTACCTTCAGGGGATCCGGCGCACTAGCAGGCTCGCTTACAACAGGTTGATAGATGTTGGAGTAACAAGGTGGTCCCGATCGCAGTGCGAGGCAAGACGATTCAGCAACATGACGTCCAACGCAGCAGAATCTTTTAACAATAGCCTCCTATGGGCGAGACGTCTGCCGGTTGTTGCTTGTCTAGATGCTGTAAGGCTCATCATTGAAGAATGGTTCAATGAGCGACGTGAAAAGTGCAGGAATGATACTCACCCGATCACAGAAGAGGCTCGGAGAAAAATGGCAGTGCAATTGGAATACGCAAACACCTACAAGGCTACAAGGATTGCCAATACTCTTCACTATAAAGTGAAGACGTCTAACCGGGAAGTGATGGTTGACCTGCAGCAACATGTGTGTCAATGCAGGCGGTGGGAGTTTGATTGTCTCCCCTGTGCTCACGCGATGGCAGCAATCAAGTAATGAAATTCACATCGCATTATTTTAGTGCAATATATTTAAGTACAGAATTAATATTTTCTGACGACCATTTTTTTTTACTAATTGCAGGAAGAATAGAGAGAACGTGGTGGATTACGTCTCGATATTCTATAGACGAGCCTCGTACGAGGCTTGTTTCAGCGTCCCAATTCGAAGTGTACCGAAAAAACATCTGTGGACAGTGCCGCGGTCCATCAAGGACGTTGACGTCCAACCACCAATCCCGAGACGTCTACCTGGGAGGCCAAAAGAAAGAAGAATCAGAGGCAGACTTGAACGAGGCGGCCGTCGAGGTCGTAGACCTCGTAGATGTCTGCACTGCGACGCTCCTGATCATACCGGCCCTAACTGCCCAAATATATCTGATTAGCATATATCAATAATTTAGTTTAAATGGTTTTTTTTTTTGCAATCCTTAGTGTTTACTTTGCCGTAGTTTTAAATTATATTAATCAAGTCAAAAATTGTCTCATCAAATTAAACTAAATTAAATTAAAATAAATTACCAAAATTAATTACATTATATTTGATGAAATTAACGGCTAATATAGTTTATTGTCTTACATTATATTAAATCAAATGAAATCAAATTAAATTACATCGAATCAAATTGAATCAAATCAAATCAAATCAAATTAAATTAAATTAAATTAAAATAAATTACCAAAATTAATTACATTATATTTGATGAAATTAACGGCTAATATAGTTTATTGTCTTACATTATATTAAATCAAATGAAATCAAATTAAATTACATCGAATCAAATTGAATCAAATCAAATCAAATCAAATTAATTTAAATTAAATTAAATTAGTAATTCGCGGGTAATATATTAAATTAAATTAAAGCTGTAATTCGAAAAAGAACCCAATTCATATCGTACCAAAGAATTTAGATTACAACTACGTGCGGTGACTGAAGATCCTGCACGCAACAATCTTTCTATACAAGGCTAACATATCGTCCACATTAGTTACATCAGGGCATCCACTAATCCAGCGCTCGATATTCATTATGGCGATTGGACCGTTGCTGTTTTCCAGACGACTTGTAATTACTTGATCCCTCGGAGCAAATTCAAACGCAAAGGACTGTGGCTTATCCCGCCAACCATGAATATTCGAGGCCCAATAAAGCCCACCAACTAACCAAAGTGGCAAAAAGAATCTCAATGGCTCCAATTCGTCCACAACATATCCCTGCTCTTGGGCGTTGAGATCCCAATACCCCGGATCCATAACAATGACTTTTTTCTGATCCGGGAGGACAAAACAAACAACATATCGGTTGCCACGTTCAATAACCCATGGAATGACAATCTACATAGTGATGGAAACAACGTAATTAATATAAGTTGACATTTTTTAAGTATTTAATAACCACATGATAACTAAATTAACTCATAATGAAATATCCGGAGATTTACTTCTAAGACGTACCGATCTTGCAGACCACCAGTTAGGAGAATCAATTCCTCTGTATGTACCCAATACTAATCCAATCAATTGAGGGTTCGGTTTCCAGTGGGTTCGCATGTAATTCGCAATGTGAAGACCATGATGGGGGTTACTCATCTCTTCAGCGGAAGTACCAAAGACCTCTCGTGCCTCTGCAAACAAGGCCTGCCAGTCCGCTTTAAGATCCAACTACATTCATGAACAATGATTACATATTAGTATAAATAAGCAGCAAAAGTAGAGAGGCAGTTAAATATATCAAATGAAATATAAAATTCAAAATATTACGATGACGAATGTAGGGCATATGACCAATCCTCCGTCCCGCCATTGAGGATAAACATCGGTCCCACTTTTAATTCTCTGACGCAAGGTCATTAGGGCAAGGTCGAAAGTCTGCGCAGTGAACACATAAGTGTTAGAACCACTAGTGCGACAATTAAATTAAAATTTAATTGAACAATTCAATTAAGGTTCAATTTTGCGTACGAAGATATCCCACTGCCCCTTCTTGTCTAACATCTGAGCGAAATGTGCAACAGTCCAATCTTCTGATGCTTCAGGAATGCTGACTGCCAGTCCTTCTGTCCGGTCAGCAAGAAATGCCTTCCAATCATTCACCACGTCCTAAGGGGGCATAGCCGGCATTGTGGGCGGCAAATATGTACTTCTACTCCCTGAAGCGCCTGAAGTACCCCTCCTCCTTTGCTTTGACTTTTTAGGAGGGGCTTTCTTCCTCTCTGATCCACTAGTCCTCGATGTAGTAGACTACATGAGATGTGAGGAAATTTTAATATACTAATACGGTAATCCAAAGTATACGATGTTAGAGTATAATTTAGCAATAGATATAGATTGCAATGAAATCAGATATTCACATCAATTTTGAAAAAAATACCTGCCCAAGCTCCACCGACGAAGCACGTCTCGGCTGTTCACGAATCGTAATGTTCGGGTGAGTGGCAGTCGAGGTTGTCGGGATTGGAGTCAAAAAAACAGGCGTGCTGGACCAGAACTCCGGCATAGAGTTTCTCGGCGGTTCATGTGCATCTTCGGGAATCGGTACATAACCCTGCCCGAACGGCGGAATGAAGGTGGAAAGGGGCCCGCTGGTAGTCATCGGCAAGAATGGAGTGTCCTGTACGATAAATTAATATTCGAATAAGCATGCACGAAACACGAAATTCAATGAAACTAAATGTGTAAGAAAGACAACACTCTAATTTATTATACCTGATCCAAAACTGAAGTGAATGCCGAATGGTCTACAGTGATAGGGTTCTCGCCAATGTAAGGGTCAGTGAAGGCACCCGTGTAGAGAGGGAGAGAGGTGTCTGCTCGAGCAGCTACAGACTCGAGGGGCCCGGTCACTTCAGGGCTCGTCGAAACAGCAGTGGCTACATAATCCGATGCCCGTGCTGAGAAAACGTTTAGGGGCGGGCTCGAACGTCGGGGCGAGTGAACTGGAATGGACATAGAGGAAGTCCCGCAGCTCACGATGTCAATGCCCTTCGTGATTCCCTTACCGAGCCACTTCTTAACCTTCGTCAAGAGGTTTTTTTCCCTTCCTTCATACTCTTGCCTCATTGTCTGCATAATGCGCTCGTTTTCGCGACGAGTGACGTCCTCTACAATATTGACCAAGTCCTCCCTAGACATCCCGGGAAGAGAATGCTCCTGTCCACCACTCCTGCTTTGAGAACCACGTTGCTGCCGGGATGAAGATGTACCTTCCTCAGCTAGATTCCCGGCAAATTTCGTAGACCGGGAACTCTGTCTACGTTGACTTCCCTCATAGGAATCTACAACGGCATGCTGGGACATGGGATCAGCTCGATGTATACAAGGGCGTTCGTCCACAATGTATGAAGTCTTCGGCACGTGAAACTTCACCAGTAGGGCCCCCGGTTCATGTACCGATTGGTAGTAAATTTCTTCAATCTCCTGATCTTCCGGCTCAATCCTAGTAATACCTTCTGCCGGATCATCGAACGGCGCGTACAGCTCTGCCTCGGACACGCCGGTGAAAGTATTGCGGAATCTCCATCTCAGACACCTAGGGACGTCCGTCGTGGAAGCCCTCTCCGTAAATTGCTCACCGAACCCTGGCATCACCTCGTAAGCCCAGATCATAAGTGCCCATACCGGCCCATAAATGTGATACTTCCTAGACCTCGCCTGAAACGTCCTCAAGTAGTACTGCAAGGTCTTGTAGGAGTACGCACCCCAAGGAAAAGAATTGAACTCATCAGTGTCGTCGATCAACTCCCACAACCACTGGTGGGGTGGAGCCTGCCCATCATGACCGAGGATAAAACAATTGGCCATCAATAAGTTTGCCAACTTCAATCGAAGTTGCCCGTCTGGATCATTCTCAGACGTGAGTGTTCCCAACTGGGAGTGCAACAGTGCCGCCTTCTGACCATGGCCGCCACAGACGTCTTGAAAAAAACGGGATGTCCTTGGCTCCCTCTGAATCCTGGGATCAAAATCAGTAGGGCCAAATCTCAACCCCGTGATCAGAGCGTGGTCCTGAACGGTGTACTCTATGTACTGGCCCCTAATGTGGAACCAAATTCCCACCTCCGTCACGACAGCTCGAGATAACACGGAGTGGAGCAGGGGTTTACTGTTCTGCCCCGGCTCCCAATCGAGCAAATGTCCGAAAGGTCCCAACTGAAACTCATCGACCAATTCACCACCTCGATATGTCTCGCTCAGTGCCAACTTTATATCTTCCAAGATTTTAACCCTATAATAGTTGCCGACATCAAATCTCCGGTTGATCAAACTGCTTCTACGGTACCATGGCGCCGGAGAATCCTGTAAAAAAAAAAAATTAAATTAACCAACCGATTATTTACATAATTAATTAATTTAAATAAAATAATAATCAATTATTTTCAAAAAAAATTAATTAACGACTTAATAAAATTATAAAAAACATGTGATTAATTATACATACTAAGAAAAAATAGAGAAATTTTCGGGCACAGCCGGCCGGTCATTCGGATAGCCGGAAAAGTGCTTTTTCCGGCGACCGGAATATACGACCGGACGGCGGTTTTCCGGCGTCCGATTGACCGGCCGACTATGCCCAAAATTTTCTTTTTTTTTCTCAACCTAAATATAAATTTTAACATTACAAACACTACACATTTCTAATAAATTCGAATTAAATCACAAAAGGGAATTAATTTAAATAAAATAATAATCAATTATTTTCAAAAAAAATTAATTAACGACTTAATAAAATTATAAAAAACATGTGATTAATTATACATACTAAGAAAAAATAGAGAAATTTTCGGGCACAGCCGGCCGGTCATTCGGATAGCCGGAAAAGTGCTTTTTCCGGCGACCGGAATATACGACCGGACGGCGGTTTTCCGGCGTCCGATTGGCCGGCCGACTATGCCCAAAATTTTCTTTTTTTTTTCTCAACCTAAATATAAATTTTAACATTACAAACACTACACATTTCTAATAAATTCGAATTAAATCACAAAAGGGAATTAATTTAAATAAAATAATAATCAATTATTTTCAAAAAAAATTAATTAACGACTTAATAAAATTATAAAAAACATGTGATTAATTATACATACTAAGAAAAAATAGAGAAATTTTCGGGCACAGCCGGCCGGTCATTCGGATAGCCGGAAAAGTGCTTTTTCCGGCGACCGAATATACGACCGGACGGCGGTTTTCCGGCGTCCGATTGACCGGCCGACTATGCCCAAAATTTTCTTTTTTTTTCTCAACCTAAATATAAATTTTAACATACAAACACTACAAATTTCTAATAATTTCGAATTAAATCACATAAGGGAATTAATTTAGACAAAATCATAATCAATTAATTTCAAACAAAAATCAATAAACGAATTACTTTCTAATTAAATCATAACAAATAATACAATTTAAATTCATAACAAAAAATTAATACTACATTCGCCGGAAAACATACTGATATTCGTCGTGGTATTACTTCGACGGAGATCCCCGATTCGTTTTCCGGCAAGACAAAGTGGTCTTTGTTGTCGTGGTCGATTATGTATTGTCCCGACATCACTCCGGTGCAATGAAATTTATCCGTCGGTGGGGGAGGGTGGTTGCCGGAGTGGGAGAAAATAATGGAGGGAGTGTTGAGTATGTAGGGAGTTTATTTCGGGGGTGCTTCTGTTTTTTTAAGGGTTTAGGGGTTGGGGGTTTATATGGAGGATGGAGAGGGAGATAAGAGAATAATTTACAAAAGGAAAAAAACAAAAAAAATAAATAAATAAATCAGTGTTCCACCGAGCCGGGTCTGGACAAATTCATTAAAGTCCTAAAGTCGGACATCATTATATTGTGGGGGGTGTGCTACACAATTTTCGGAGCACCCAACTCGTCGAATTCGAGCACGAGAGTGGGCCCTCGTCGAATCCGTCCAAAACTGTGGTGCATGGCCCGAGTTCCAAGCTCTTTTGAGCTGGTGAATTCAATTGTGGGTGGGGCCCTACCCATATTATTTAATTCTTAAGGGTAGTTTTTACATAACTATATATTGGAGGGCAATTTTTACATTATGTATTTTAAAAGGGTAGAAAAACCAAAGCACCCTTTCCTTATTATCATTTGCGAAAACAGTATTTTCTTGAATTTTGTAAGCCTCAATTTTCCCAGCTACGTAAATAATTAATACTCCATCCGTCTCTGATATTAGTGTGTATATTTTCCGTTTGGGACGTCCCTGATATTAGTGTATAATTTAAAAATGAAAAGATTCTCTAAACAAAAATACATATTTACCTTTCCACTTTATTCTTTATTTCAATATTTATCAAACTGGGCCCACCTTTTTCCACTATCTCCATATTTTTCAACTATTGGTGTGAGCCCCTTATTCTACTATCTCCATCTTTTTCCACTTTACGTTATTTTTGTCTAAAACTGCGTGCCGTTTCTCTCAGCACACTAATATTAGGGACGGAGGGAGTAATATTAAAAAATGCGAATTTGGACTTGTTCTAGAAAACAAAAGAATTTGGACTGATTTTTTTTTTTTTTTTCATGTTGAGTTAATATAAAAAAAACAGCACATTGCAAATTACCCAAGTAGAAGGGCAGTGTATAGATGAGGACCTTTAGTTACAGTAAGTCAACTTCGCTTAACATGATCGAATTGAATTATGATTAATTATGCTAAAAAGGACTTTTAATGATATACATTCCCTTAATTAAGTAAAAATCACAATGTACGTGAGTCCAAAAACCTTAAAAAATACATACACATAAAATTATGCCTAATTACCCTATGTGTGAATTTAAGTATTACTCACTCCGTCTCAAATTAAATATAAGTCTTCTTTTGAATGAGATCTAAAAAATATTGTTATATTTTGTTAGGATGGAGAAATATTTATGTATATTGAGACGTAGATATATATATATTTTTTTGAGAGAAATATTGAGACGTAGTTTAAATTGCTAACTCATAAGAAAAGTGTTATGAACCAATTCAATAGAAGGGTGTTATAAATTTAAAAAGAAGGATCATACTTCATTAGAAACACTCCACCGCCTACCATGGACATATTTGATGTGTTCATCTCTTTTTTTTTTTTTGATCAGGTAATGTGGTTCATCTCTGATGCGTCAATGTCACGTCGATAAATTTTTTAATTAGGGTTTAATTATTTTAGGTTGGGTATAGTGTTTCTTCGTAAGGCTTAATTAATTTTAGTATACTTTTTATTAACTTCTTTATTTAGATTATTGTCACGTTATCCGTGGGCACATTAAACGTGCCAATTGTAGGGATTGGAGTATTACTTTATGCTTCATTTAAGACGAATGATTAATTTAAAAGAAGGGTTACACTTCATTTTAGAGGGAGGGGTATAAAAATTTAATGTATATTGAGAATTAGTTTAAATTGATAGTAACTTATAAGAAAAATGTTGGAGGCCAATATTTGAATATTCCTAGAAAACGAAAAGGAGAAAAGGAATTTTGATTCTGCATTCAAATTCATATTTTAAATTCGATTTTTCCATGCATTAATTGGTGCGAAGCAGCGAAGGTGCGACTTGTGAGTGATATACTACTAGTCACTGCATTACAGCAGAAGGCGACATATTGTGTCTGCATTTTTCGAGAATTTTCACTGAAAGCGACTACTTGCGAAAAGATTTTGTCATTAAATTGTAGTACTTGCTTATTCTATGTATATATTCACAAATTTGCATGTCAAGTAGTTAAATTAAAATATAATTTTTGAATTGTTCTCAAGATATTACTATCCCATGTATTGCAATATTTATGCACATAATCATTCTTTACGAGTTTTGAAATTTGTAATGAGTGAACATTAAATTGTGTATTAGAGTCTCATTTAATATAGTAATTATTAAAATGAAATGAATGTTAAATGATTTTTACTTAAGTTGACGTCATAATGACGTAAGCCAAGTTATTTTTTTAATTTTTTTTAAAAAATTGATTTTTAACGAAAAAAATAAAATAAAAAAATATTTTTTTCTTTCAGCCGTTGGTCCAACGGCTACCTCCCCAAATCCTCCCTATAAATACACACACTCACATAAATAATTCTACACCATTTTTACACAATTTCTACACAATTATCACACAAATCTATCTAAAAAAATCCACATTTTCTACAATTTCAATCCATCAATATGTCAAGCTCTTCCGAAATTTCATCCGATTCCTCCTCATCCTCCGGCGAACTCGAAGTGATGTACCAACAAATCCAAAAGAATGCCGACTTTGCTCGGAAATATAAAGAAGCGAAGAAGAAGAAGGAAAAAGCCACCGAGTCGACAAAACGCCGAAGGTATCCCTTTAGGCGAATGATCGATCGAGATCGAGTCACCGGAGCAAACCAACTTTTCTCCGACTATTTCGCTGATAGGCCCACATACCCCAACAATTTGTTCCGTCGATGTTTCCGGATGTCGAAGCATCTGATCTTGCGCATCGTGGGGGTGTTGGAGAGTTGCGTCGAGTATTTTCAACAACGAGATGATGCAATAGGCAGACCGGGTTTCACAACACTGCAGAAGTGCACCGCCGCTATACGTCAACTTGCCTACGGGGGTCCCGGCGACCAATTCGACGAGTACTTGCGGATGCCGGAGACTACCGCTATAGATTCGTTGAAGAACTTTGCCTCGTCGATTCGAACCATCTTCGGTGGCCAATACCTGAGGAAGCTAACCGGAGATGATTGTCAACGAATTCTGGCAATGCACGAGGCTCGCCACGGCTTTCCAGGGATGCTCGGTTCGATCGACTACATGCACTGGGCATGGAAGAACTGTCCAGTGGGGTGGAGGGCCCAATACACACGTGGGGATAAGGGCCACCCTACCATCATCCTTGAGGCCGTTGCATCTCACGATCTGTGGATATGGCACGCCTTTTTCGGGGTAGCTGGAGCGCTCAACGACATCAACGTTCTCAATCAATCACTGGTGTTCAGCGACGTCGTCAAAGGAATAACACCTCCGGTTTATTTCCTCGCCAACGGAAGGCAATACAACATGGGCTACTACCTCGCCGACGGGATTTATCCGAAGTGACCCGTTTTTGTTGCAGCCCCACCACATGCCACTGATGAAAAACTGGAGCGTTTCAAAGTTCTACAAGAGGCGGCGCGCAAAGATGTGGAACTCGCTTTTGGCGTTTTACAAATCCGTTGGGGCATGGTTAGCGGCCCATCACGACTCTGGTATCGTGATAGTATACAAGATATCATGTATGCTTGTATTATCTTGCATAACATGATAATCGAGGATGGAGGAGCAAACACGACAAATTGGGCTCCACCTGACGAGGAAGCCTCTACTTCTGCAAATGGTGGAGCGAATCGAGGAGCTCACGGTTCATTTCGGGAGTACGTGGAGCGCAACACGTCGCTACGCGATAGGGCCAAACACGGCGATCTATACAATGATTTGGTCGAAGAAATGTGTGAGTGTAGTGACCCAAATTAATTTGCGTGTTTTTAAAATTATTTCTCTTTATGTTGTACTTTGTTTGTTTAAATCAATATTTATTTCAATTTAATAAAATAACATTCCAAAAATTTTGATACTTTTTTAATTAACAATAAAATTAATTAAACAAATAAAATCGAACGAAAACGAACGAAAACGAATTAAAAAAAACATATCGAAAATCATAAATAAAATAAATTAAAAATAAGAGAGAGCCCGGAAGAGAGGCTTGAGGTTGGAAATGAAATCTGGAGATAGCCCCTCACTGCCGGAATAGTGCCGAGAGCCACTTATACATGCTAAAAAAAATACTAGAATACAAATTCATACATCATCTAGGTAATTCTCATTCAATTCCGGCAAATTTTAAAATTTCGAATGGAATGGGATGTACAAATTTTCCTACCATCTCCTCTTCCATTCAAATTCTCAAGATTAGCACATAATAGCAGGAGAAATTGGAAATTGATTAATTAATCAATTGATGAAAAATAAAAGCCAAGACGAAAGAAAAAAAAAAAGATTTCAACCTTTAACTCCCATTTTCCACGTCATCGCAAACTTCTTCCCCACCGCCAAATGCAGCCCTTTAATCTCCACCATCACACTCTTCATCTTCTCCTCCTCCTCCGCTGCCATCCCCACCGGAAACCTATGCTCCGCCGTGGAAACCTCCACCTCCGTCCCGACCATCTCTGCACTCCCATCAACTTCAATCTCAACGCCGCTAGCACCACCACCACCACCACCCTTCAATCCCACCACCGCCACCTTCTCGATCACCCACTCCTTTTCCACAGCGAACGCGCCCTCCCGAACGTCCGACCACACCTTCACCGCCCCCTTACTCACCGTGGCGTAGAACTCCACGTACGTCGCCGTCCCCGCCGCCACCCTCATCTCCGGCAGCTCGTCATCGTCGAGGAAGAGCCTCCCCTCGCACCTCCCCTCCGTCGCCCCGATCGGGAACGCGACCACGAGCGTGAACGGCGTCGCCCTCGCCTCCTTCGACAGCGTCCCTCCCCTCTGCATGGGAACGATCGCGTTCTGGTACAGGTGCACGTTGATCACATGCAGCGGCGCGTCGAGCGTAAACGCCTCCGTCTCCCTCGCCACGACCACCTTCGACAAGTCGAACATGTCGTACCAGCTGCCGGCCGGAAACAGGGCCTCGACCGTTGTCTTGTCCGAATCGAGAACCGGAGACACCATTAGATTACTCCCAAGCAAGAACTGAGTGCTGAGTCCGTACAGTTTGGTCTCGTTCGTGAAGGTAAAGAACAGAGGGCGAGCGATGGGGGCCCCAGTCGTATGCGCCTCGTAGCTCAGAGTGTATAAATACGGCAAAAGCTTATACCTCAAACCCAGAGCATTCCTCGCAGATTCTGCAACTGATTCCCATTGATAAAGCTCTTGCCTCGGCGAGTAAAAATTCGCATGATCTCTAGAAAAGGGGTAGAAAGCGCCCACCTCGATCCAACGGTTGCAGAGCTCCTCCGTCGGAGCCGGGTAAAACCCGCAAATATCCGACCCGACCATCGGAACCCCGAAGATCCCGAAGTTGACCATCGTTGAAATTGAGTACCTCAGATCCTCCCACGTCCCCTTATTATCCCCGGTCCAATGCGCCGCGTAACGACCCGACCCGACGAAAGTGGATCGGGTCAGGATGAACGGGCGCTTCCCTTTGAGCCCCTGCAGCGCCTTGTGAGTGGCTATGGCTTGAGAGAATCCGTACAAACTATGGGCGTCGTACTCCAAAACTCCATTGTAGTGATAAGCACTCGTAGCTATGGTCTTGTAACCAATAGGCGCCATTATACCGGAAGCATTGATCTTGTAAGGTGGATCGTCCCATCTAGTGGAGGTGATGTTCTTGCAGTCCAAGCAGCACTCCCAGCCCGGCCCCGTCCCGTTGGGGCAGATCCGTCCCTCCGGGATCGTGCAGAGGCCGCTGCAGAAGTTTGATGCTTCGTTCATGTCGATCCAGAGCCCGTCCACCGGGACGAGCTCGTGGAAACGTTTGATCTCATCGCCCCACCATTGGACCGTTTTCGGGTTGAGGAAGTCCGGGAAGTTGACGGCTCCCGGCCAGACTTGGGCAAGGTAGGGCTTGCCTTGGTACTTGATGAAGACGTCGTCGGCCAGGGCGCGGTTGTAGACGCCGTAGGTGGAGTTGACGCCGATGCCGGGGTCGATAAGGACAATGTACTTCATGCCTCGGGCGTGGATCTTGTCGAGGAAGGCGAGGAGGTTGGGACGAGGGTAGCTGTGTGGGTTGAGGGTGAAGTCCTTGTGTCCATCCATGTGGTCGTCGTCGTTCCAAATGACGTCGAGAGGGATAGCGGCTTTTTTGTAATTTTCGACCACGTCTTCCACCACGGAGAGGTTGTGGTATCCCCATCTGCATTGATGGAACCCTGTGGAAACACATCAAGAATTCGCTTCTTTTAGACGGCAATCGTGTAACAATTCTTATAAATTCATTAAAAAAATAAATAATCACAAGAATAAAATTTGTAAATAGACAGCTATGGTGAGTTTATGAATGACCCCTAGAGTTGATAAGCTAGCGTCAAGGTTCCAGGTAATCGAATCGGGCCGGGCTTAACCCTTTTATGAGTTGGGCTATACCGAAGGCCCCGTCCACACATGGGCTAATCAAGACTTGAAATCTTGGATTAGTTGGGTTGGATTGGCCCAAGCCAAGCCCATGAAGCTAATTCAGTTTTCTCGGGTCAGGACGGGTTGGGTCGGGTCGAATTTTCTCGAATGCATAAAATCCATACATAACCCAATCTCTCCAAATGTAATATGGTCCACTTGGAAAATGGGATGTGCACGATAAGGGTTTCAGTGGTCCTGTTCTAGCTTTTGCCCACATTTGCTAAAGGTACTCACCTTTAAGCAGAAAAAAGAAAAAGAAAAAAAGATAGAATAATTGCATATCTATAATATAGATCTAAATGCACGAGCACCTTTTATATAATTAAATGATGAAAGTCGAAAAAAAAAATGATAATATTACAACAATATGATTCTCTCACATGGGTTTTAATGGCTATAGCTCGAAACTCCCAACTTTGGAATGCCAACTTAACTTGTACAAAAACAAAATGATTATGAAATTAGCAAATTTTGTAACAAACTCCTTTTCAAGAAATCTCTATCTAAAAATCCGGAAAAGTTATGATAGCACAAAACAAATTTGCAGAGAAATTTGCAGCATTCAGAAAGAAACAAGTAAAAAAACACAAATCTTGGAAGAATCAAGCATCAAAGATTAGTATCTTAAAACGGTGACGTGTGTTGAACTGTCTTGCAAGAAAAAGAAAAGAGGGAGAAAGAGAAATGTGTCGTGACATGTTGAATGAAAGATATCTTTCCACGTAATTAGATTTTGATTAATATCTTCTAATGATTGTGTCAAAGGAAAATATTATAAAATCAAGATTATCCAAAAAGTGATTCTGCACTATCATAAAATAATTGATAAAATGCACAAATAGATCAAACATTTGCATGCTACCGACGCTTAAGACATACTGTAATAAGAGTACTCTGTAATTCACTTTCCACTAAAATTTTAGAGATTAGTTAGGGATTAGTTGATTCTCAATAAACTTTTTTCGTTTTTAATCTTTAAATCTGAATAATTTTCTTCATAATAGGTCACGGTCAAACTGTGGTCCTAACAGCAATAGGTCATATTTACCTAATGAATTCAATGTTCTAATAAATATGGCGTCCATGCTCATTTTGTACTAGAGAGAGAGTTTCGCCATAAATTTATAGAGTTTGTGCATTCTAGAGTAGGTTCAATAGGAGTTTTTTTTTTTAATAATCGTCAAGTAAATAATTACAAATTTCCATAACAAAATGTTTGTTTTGAAAATGTATTTAATACATGGCAATCATGTGTCGTTGCAAGTCAACTGATAACTGAACATATCATACGAAAAAACAATAGGTTCATGAACTATTATCTCATACTAGTAACCTTATAACACATGCACATTTCAAGTAATTAAATTTGGAAAGTGTGACTTCTTTTCAATCAATATTTATAAGTTCAATGAGCAATTTTATTTTAGGTATAAGTTCGTTAATTCTATTTCTAGACCATATAATTTCAACAGAAATCCTACTCCACCATGTAACCTACTGCTACATATTAAAACGACGGCGTTTGCTTAAAAAAGAAAAGTTAAAAAAAGGACGCATAATTACACACACCAATCACAAACTGCAAAAATCGGAATAAATCACATCAAAATCAAGACAAACAGAGACATAAAGTCACATAAACAAGAAAAATGAAATAAAATTAACTCAAATTCAAAATAAAATAAAATAAACTCACCGAAAGCCCAGTAGGGCATCGCCGCCGGTCGGCCAACGAACGCCGTGTACTGGTCGACGACGGCGAGCGGCGTGGGGCCGGAGAAGAAGTAAAAGTCGAAAATGCCCCCAATAACTTTGTACGTCAAAGAATCTCCCCTGTAGAAAACATCCATCCCGTTACTATTCAGCAGCAAAACGGCGTGCGCACTCGCTTCGCCGTCGACGTTCCTCAGGTCCATGTACACCGGGTGCGAGCCGTACAAGTCCGCATTCAGATTAATCGCCGAAATGTCGGTGGTGTAGAGGGTGTAGGGGTCGTTTGGGTGGAGTTTTATCCCGTGCGGCTGCGTGTTCTCCCCGAGGCCGTACAACGCAGCGTTTTGGGGCAGCCTCGTCGAGATTTCGAGGTACTGGTCTTTGAACACCAGGCCGCTGTACGGGTCGGATGCTCCGGAGCGGGAGTCGAACAGAATCTGGCCGTTGGATCTCCGCCTCACGGTGAAGGCGAACGGGTCCGCGTCGTAGGCGAAAACAAGCTCCGTCCCGACGTACTCCGATGGCGTCAGCGCCACGTCGCCCGCTTCCGAACGGCCTACCGTTTGTTTTAACGGCGGCGGCTTCTCCCGCGGCAGGAGGTTGTACGGAACCTCCCATCTCTGCTTCGCCGCGTCGGTGATGCGGACCCTCAAACGGCTGCCGGTTTCGTGCCTGTAATTTTTTTTTTAAAAAAAAATAGTAAAAATGTTGAAAAAAAAAAGTAAAAATGTAGAAAAATATGAGAATTCCGCCATTGATGGGAAAAAAAAACAAGGTCTTACTTAACGGAGAGCTGCAGAAGAGAAATATCGGCGCCGTAAACGTTGTTCTTCTGCTTGACTTGAAGGAGACCGACGAGGCCGCCATTGGAGGACTCTCGGATGGAGATCAAACGGTAGCCGTTACCGATTTTCAACGGAGCGTCAGCTCCGACTAAAGCTAAGCCATGAAAAGCTAGTGAGGAAATGAAGAGTGAGAGCAAAATTCTAGGAGAGAGAGAGAAAGAAAACATTGTGGTGCGATTATGGGGAGGGAGAAGAAAAAGGTGGGAACTGTATATGAAGAGGGAGAGAGAGAGAGTGGCACAGAAGCATAGGATTCATGTGATGTGGATGAGGTTGTCGTAATTTGAAGAATTCAGTTTGCATTTATTTACATGTGACTTTCATTTTTGTTTGGATTACAAATTATCAGACCATTTTTTCTTGGGATTTTTTCGGCTTTAATCATGATTGATTGCAGCAAAGATTTGTTTTTATTTAATTGACTTAATTAATATTTTTAAGGAAGGAATAATATGTTGTCTTTTGTAAGAGGCGTGCAGTTATTGGTCATTGATTGGCATTACCTGCTACGCCGGTGACTGTAGCTTCCAATCAACGCAGTGACACACTCACTGTGTGTGTGGTACGGGGTTAAAGTTTAGAGTATAAATATAATCAGATTCAAGGGGTGTAGCAGATACTGTATGTATATATACGGCAATACAGTTTCATTTTGGTATCTACTGGTATTTCCAATTTAATACTCCCTCTGGTCGTTAATAGCCGCGCTTATAATTTTTCGTCACGCTCGTTTAAGTGTGATAAAAATTAGATATTAGTACAATAAATTTTAGCTCTCATTACATAATGTATAATATGGTATATCAAGTAAAACTTTATTTTAACAGAAGGAGGAGTTTTAAGTAAATTTGTCATTAAATTTTAATAGTTCATTCGTGAAGTAAGAATGCAATATTTTAAAGCTAGAAAAAGAATGCAAGATTTTAAGGGAAACACTGAGTTATTGTTTTATTTTGCTGAATTAAGAGGTCATACACACTCTTTCTATCCCATTTATAACTAATCATTTATACTCCTATGATCCAATATATATAGAGAGAGAGTAGTTCATATGAACCATTCATTTCGTGAGAATTAGGAACCAATCTCGTCCATTAATTTTAATAGATTAACGGTTCAGATTTGATCATTTTAATAATTATTTTCGGCAATTATATTGTTGATAAGGGTATTAGAGTAATCTTAATTATTATTCCTTAAATAGTGGGATATTTAATTAATCTTTCTCTCTCTCTTTTTAACTGTACGAATCTTCATACTTTTTTTGTTATACTTCTTCTTCTGAAAATCGAATTCTCTTAATTTAGTGGTTGTCTCCATTTGCATACTCCAGTAAGAAATGCTTTCGATATTATAAGAATTGCATTTGTTTTTTTCCTTTCATTTTCATGGAATGATATTTCATTTTGAAGATGGTACTCGTTGCTTTTCTATAAATTCGGAACTGATACTCGATGCTTTTCTATTCTGCAATACAGTTCCGAAGACGGAATGGAATTATTTAACCACTCTAATACGATAGTATGAATAGTATTATTATCGCTTATAATCTTTTCGATAAAATGTTTGAAATAATCAACACTAAAAAAGCATGACCCGGACACTAAAAAGGCATGAAAAAAATTTAAAAGAAACATGAAATCAACACTAAAAAAATTAACACTAAAAAAGCACGAAACAAAATAAAAAGAATTGTCAAAGCAACACTAAAAAACATGAAATTAACTCTGAAAAAGCATGAAAACAATATTAAATGAGCATGTAATAAACACTAAAAAAATATGAAATTAACACTAAAAAGCATCAAATCAACATTTCAAATATCTCGAGGTAAATGATGTGCAACATGAAACTTTGGTTTTTTCCATGCTTTTTTAATGTTAATTTCATGCCTTTTTAGTATTTATTTCATGCTTCTTTTATTTTATTTTTTATGCTTTTTTTATTGTCAATTTCATACCTTTTTATTGTTGATTTCATTCTATTTTAAATTTGTTTTCATGCCTTTTTAAACATGAATTCTACACTATAAAAAGCATAGCAGCGATTTTTTTTTTCTTTTTCAAAATTAGATTTATATTCATCTTATGAAGATCACGTTCAGAAATAGTGCCGACAATTAAGGTGCCAGAAAAACGCTGCTTTTTTAGAAGACGGAAATACCCTTATTATTTCGAAAAAAATGTATTTAATCTCTATAAAATCTATTCTAGTAACTAATTTCGTTAATAGATTTCTTAAAAACGGAGGATCTAGATAGGTTCCTAATTCTCACAATTTAAATAGTTTCCATGAGAACTTCCCCGTATACAAATATATATATATGTCTGTATATACTCTTTCTATTTCATTTATAATGAATCATTTTTTCCCCAAATTTTAGGATGTTCAATTGATAATCAATAATTTTTCAAAATTACAAAAATTAGTTTTTTTTCTACTAAATTAACTTATTACTTCAAAAGTTCTCAATTACTCAACTTGAAATTAGCGTATCTAACTATAATGTTAATCGTAAAATTTTAAATTATCGTAATTTACTCGCATTCTCTAACATCTACGATTTTTATATCAAATTAAATATTTCCATAAGATTTGCATTAAAATATTAAACTTTACATTTTATACCTAACACAAATGTCTCTTAAAATATATTGCCAAAAAAATGACAATTTATAAGTAGGGGAGGAAGAAATTCACAAACGTCCACCGTAATTATTTTCTGTTAGCTTGAATAATTAATAATAAATTTATCTTTTGTAAAATTCACACCTTAAATAGAAATCCAAAAAGTTTAAAAACTGCCAATCTCCCTCGCCACAATGTGGGCTCCACGCTGCCGCATTCCCTCAATTAAGAAACTTCCGCAGCTTAAACACCACCTTATAATCCGCACTTTTTTAAGTAAAATTCATTCGGTGCGGCAAATTAACTTAATAAAACAAAAAATTATAATCTAAAACATCAACGTGCTTTTATATTTATATTGAAAGTGAGGGGCAGCATTAATCCCATTATACAAAATATTTAACTTAATGTTTTGCTTTTAGATCTCATCTTTTGGGTAATGGCGTTGTTTTTAAAGTTAGGGAACAAGATACAATTTGGTTCGTTTAAGTTTTAATGTGAGAAATAAAAAAGGATCTGAAATATTTATCTTAACAAGATTTGTGCTTGATAATGATATAAGCAAGATTATAATATACAATAACCATCAAAATATTTTAAGTATTAAATTATACTCCGTATATAAATATGCATGATGCTAAAAATAAGCATGATTGCGTGTATATTTAAGTATGATTTTGTATAGATTTAAATAATTTTTGCATATTCGTACACTAAAACTTATTTTTATATGAACTCATCTCTATAATATTAAAAATATTATATGACTTTATATATCTTGTTGATCAATCATACGATCAATAATATGATCGATAACGTTTTTTAACAGATATTAAGGACTAAAATTATTAAATTATTATGCGTGTATCATATTAAGTAATCAATGATTGAGATTAGGTATAGCTTGCGATTATGGAATATGATTCTAACTTTAATCCATCAATTTAATATGGTCGCTTCTAGCAAAATTGTCCAACACGTATTTACATTCTAATTTTTTATTTTTTATTTTATCATGCAAACACAACACACTCACACACACACCCGGGGTGACTCGAACTGTTAGATAGAGTAAGATCGAGAGAGAAAACTGGAATTCATCTTCATTCAACTTAAGAAACGTCTTTTACACCTTGCTATAAATATAAAGCTAGATCTATTTTAGCCAATCATCTAGTGACAGCTCATCACTTACAACTAACTCTACTAATGCTACTAATGCTACAGCTAGCTACTTAACAGAAATTACAGAAAATGAATTTTAATCTCAACTATCTAATACTCCCCCAACTATCCATGATCTCCTTCATGCAACCACATCTTCAGCTTATCTCTGAGGAAGCAGAACTTTGTTTCAGCTAGAGGCTTGGTGAAGATGTCTGCTACCTCAATTTGGTTTGCAAGTACCTTTTCTCTTATAAAATGCACATCCAACTCAACATGTTTTATGTGACTATGAAATACTGGATTTGCAGCTAATGCCACAGCACCAGAGTTATCACACCAAAGCTTAGGAATAGATTGCAGCTCTACACCTAGCTCTTTAAACACAGACTGTAGCCACAACACATCAGTGGTCAAATTGGCTAAAGATCTGTACTCAGATTCTCTGCTACTTCTAGAAACAACCTCATGTTTCTTAGCATTCCACACCACCAAATTACCTCCCAAGAACACACAATGTCCTCCAGTAGATCTCATATCATCTATGCTTCCAGCCCAGTCAGCATCAGAGAAACATTCAAGAGTAAAGGTGGAAGCTGGAGAGAACTCTAAACCAAAACTAGTAGTACCTTTTAGGTATCTTAATAACCTCTTGCAAGGTTTCCAATGTAGTGTGGTAGGATTGTGAAGAAACTGAGAAAGCCTATTGACACTGAAGGCAATATCAGGCCTATTCAATGTAAGATACTGTAAAGTGCCAATCACACTTCTGTACAAGGAAGGATCAGAAAACAAGTCTCCATCATATTTGGACAATTTAGGCATAGTTACCATGGGTGTAGGACAAGCATTACACTCCAACATGTTTGTCCTTCGCAGAAGCTCAGTAACATACTTCTTCTGACTTAGCACAAACTTGGACTCAGACTGAACCACTTCTATGCCAAGAAAATATCTAACACTCCCAAAAGTTTTGAGTTTAAACTGATTATGCAGCAGCTGAATAAGATGAAGAACTTCACTACTGGAATCTCCAGTAATAAGTATATCATCTACATATACTAACACAATGGTTAGAACTCCCTTAACTGTTTTATGAAAAAGGGAAAAATCAGAAGTAGACCTCATAAATCCTAGCTCCAGCAAACAACTCTTTAGCTTATTGTACCATGTTCTAGGAGCCTGTTTTAGCCCATATAGAGACTTATGAAGTTTACATACATGACCAGGTAGCTGTTTATCCACAAAACCAACAGGCTAATACATATATATTGTGTCTTCTAACTCACCATTTAAAAATGCATTAGTGATATCAATCTGTTGCACACTCCATTGTCTAGTAGCAGCCAAAGTAAACACCAACCTTATAGTAGTAGATTTCACCAATCGTAGGGAACCAAAGTCCAAGTGTTATTATCCAATAAAGACTGGTACTCAACTTCCATAGCATGAAGCCAAGCAGAATCATTCAAGGCAGCCATATCATTTACAGGCTCACAGGGAAGCTCAGTGGTAGTAAGGAAAGCTTTTGGTTTAAAAATGCCATTATTGGATCTGGTAATCATATGATGATTATTAAGAGTAAGTGGAGGAGAGAACAAAGAAGACGAAGAGGAAGAGGAAGAAATGGACTCAACAAGAATAGAAGAATCAGTGATACTAGGAGACACAACAACATCATGACTAGGAGAAAGATCAGGAATAGGAAATGGAGAGCTAACTATACTTGTACTCTCAGCATCAGATACAAGTTGAGAAGTATCTTCAATACTGTGGTCTAGAGAAGTAGAAGGTAATACTGATGATAACACTGAGAGTGTGGGAGAAGAATGCATTGAGGGTGAGGAAGAGGAAGGCACAGAAGTAGACAAAAACATTTGAGAGTAAGGAAAATCTAGAGGATTGAACTTAACAGAATCTGTGACATACACCTTACCTGTGGAACTGAGACACTTGTACCCTTTATGAAAATCATTGTACCCAAGAAACAGACACTTTCATGATCTGAACTGGAACTTGTGTTGATTATATGGTCTGAGGAAAGGAAAGCAAGTACAACCAAAGGGTTGAAGAAATTTATAATCTGGAAGTTTAGAAAACATGACTAAGAAAGGAGACTTGAACTCAAGAGTAGGAGTATGAAGTCTATTAATCAAATATACAACAGTGTGAAAGGCCTCCCACCAAAATTCTAAAGGCATAGAAGCTTGGGCTAATAGAGTAAGTCCAACATCAACAATGTGCTGATATTTCCTCTCAATTTTTCCATTCTGGGAATGAATATAAGGACAGGGATGTTGGAAATGTATGCCTAGAGAGAAAAGATATTGTTCCAAGGGCCTAAACTCACCACCCCGGTCAGATTGAAAAGAACCAATAGATGTTCTAAACTGATTTTGTACCTTAGCAAGAAAATGTTTAACAATTCCAACAGCTTCAGATTTAACATGAAGAGGATATATCCAAATGTATCTAGAAAAATCATCCACAAAGCTAATGTAATACTTGAATCCAGACCTAGACTCAACATGATTAGGCCCCCACAGATCAAAGTGTACAAGTTCAAAATATCTTGTGGTTCTAGTTGGAATAGAAACATGTGGATGCTGATGTAATTTTCCTAGACTGCATGCTTCGCAAAAGCTCAAGTGCTTAGAAGAGAAAGGAATATTCAGACTAGCACACAATTTAGACAATACATTTGCATTTGGATGACCAAACATTTGATGAAGTGTATTAGCATCAAGCTTACACAAGCCAACAAAATGAGTAGAATTAGATTTATCAGAAAAGGCTACAGTAGTCTTACAAGAATCAGCTGAAGGAACAACTTGTACTACATTACAACTGGAAGAATTGAAAACAGTAGATGAGGGAACAAGAGCAGCAGTGGAAGATACTTGATGCTGAGAAAGAAAGTGACTGAGATCAAGCAGGTACAAGCCATTAGACAGACTCCCCTCCAACAGTGTCTTGTGACTGAACTTGTCCTTAACAAAGCAAGAATTCAAATTAAACTCAATGATAACATCATTATCTTTGGTAAACTGTGATATGCTTAAGAGATTTTTTGTGATATGAGGAACAAAGAGAATGTTGTTAAGCAGAAGAGAATGAGAGGAGGTTGAAGACACAGGAATAGAATTAGAACCAACATAACATGTTAGATAGAGTAAGATCGAGAGAGAAAACTGGAATTCATCTTCATTCAACTTAAGAAACCGTGTTTTACACCTATAAAGCTAGATCTATTTTAGCCAATCATCTACTGACAACTCATCACTTACAACTAACTCTACTAATGCTACTAATCCTACAACTGGCTACTTAACAGAAATTACAGAAAATGAATTTTAATCTCAACTATCTAATACGAACCCCCGATTTATTTACATGGACAATTTATTTATTTATTTATTTTGACAAAACATATATGTATAACTATGTACAAACGAACTTTTGATTTTTCACGTGATTTTGAGACAAGATCGTTCAACTCTCGTTCTTTTTCAAATGGCTTCCTAAACTTTCTAGTATTGCAATTGGTACCCCAACTTTTGTTGATGCAATTCTTTAGATTTTTATTCTTACTATCAACATGCTAATTGCTAATAATCTTACTATTGTAATATAAGATGAAATACTATCTCAAAAATGACTCAATTAGGGATGTTAATGGGCCAACTTTATCCGAATTATAACAACTACTCCCTCCTGTCTACTATTTATTAGACTAAAAATTTAGGCATAGAGTTTAATATATTTTAATGATGTATTAATAAATTAAAGTGTTAAAGTATTCAAGTGGAATAATTGTGGGCTTATTTAATATTTTTTTAATTGTATTAAAGTGTTAAAATGTTAAAAAGTAGAGTGATAAAATGTTAAATTAATTGTGGGGCCTATATCCTAAAATGAAAATGATCAATAAACCGTGGACATCCCAATATAATTTTTTAAAAAACTAACATTCCAATATAATATTAGTGTCAGTAAATTGTGGATGGAGGGAAAATATAGTTATGATTTTGGATTCAGAACCTTCCGTTTTTTACTAGATTTGGACCGAACTCAAACTAAAATGTACTCCCTCCGTATTCTTCGAAGTGGCCACGTTTCTATATTGGGACGTTTACTCCGAAATGACCACTTTCCTTTTTAAGCCTTAATTTACACTCACTAAAAAGGTGGACACCACTATTAAGTCATTCACATATGTATTTTTTAAATATTGTTCTAAAAGAAAGTGATAACTTCAAAGAATAGAGAGGGAGTATAAAAAACAATGGTCCGGTTTGGATTTTACCCATGGATTCAATAGTATCAAAGAGTCTGCATCAAAAGTAAAAACACAAATTCAAATCTCACTACCCTTCCTCATATGTCATTTCCACCGTCACATTCACTAGTTTTCAATTAATATTAAACAAAACATAATCATCACTTAAAAAGCCCCCGATGAGGCTTTGGTCAGTGGTAAGGTGGAGGGCACCCATAATCTTTTCTTAGTGAGAGGTCTCGAGTTCAATTCTCACCGTCAGCATGTGACGTGTGCAGTAATTTTTCAACCTTTGTGTGGTGATTAAAAAAAAATTGGGCCTGTAATTATCTAAAATTATTTGGGCCTAGAAGAAGCTTTGTAACAAAACATGGTCCACATGGACCAGACTTTTGTGGTCCGATAATTTGTTATTAGAATTTTGTTACACCCCAAAAATCGACAAATGACTTTGTATCACTTAATTCTGTTAAAATTTGGTCCTGACCCCTAAAAAACTTCATTTTATTTTCATTCTATTCTATTTTTTTTTTTTATATATATGAATTGGATCATATAAAACCCTTTCTATTCGTGAGAACCCGATTATTTGGATACGTTTTCATATTTTTTTTATAGTATATTCAATTATTTTTATTTTTATTTTATTTTATTTTTGCAAATATTGTTTATTGAAAAAAACATAATTGCATATATAAAAAATATGAAAACATATCTAATTAAGTATGCTCTCATAAGTTACCAAATAAATTTAAGTTACTGAGTGTTAAATGAGAGGCACATTTCTCCATCTCACAAGCAGAGCCTCATGAACTTGTTAAAATAAACAAAATTGTACTTTATCCATCCCGCCAAAAATAATATATTTCTTGAATATATGTAAAATACTACTCCATATAAGATAATAAAACACTTCATTTTTGTTAGGACATAAAGAGTAATACAATGACACATGTAAATGAAATACATTAAACCTTTATATAGCTCTGGAGAATAGTTGTTAGGAAAAGGATACGCCATATAATAAAAAGACGAAAAGAAAATCGACCTCATTGAAACGAATGCATGATATGATGCCAAAGACTTGTTAATTGCTGAGATGGACTTGTTTACACCAAATAATTTTTGAAAAATTATGCTAAGAACTATAAATAGTAAAGCAATAGGAAAAGTGGTCAAATAAGCCCTTCCTGTTTACTCATAGGTACAACTAAACCCCTAATGTTTTTATGGGTACAAATACTACCTTTTATGTTAGATATAATTGATATCCACGCCCCTCCTAAACCCTAGCCGTTAAACTACCGTTAATTGATAATATTTTCTATTAACATAAATTATAACTTTTCAAACAACACCGGTACGTGTAATCATCATCAACACACGCTCTAAGAGTAAACCCTAGCCTCTTCCTGCCACCGTTGATTCTCAATGAGTCACTTCTCAAATTGATTCTGCTATCACTTCTTACACAATCGTCATCTCACTGGATTTAGGTTAATATTATCTTACTTTTCATTTTTGGATTGAGTTCATGTGATTTTTCTTTTCTTATTTTGTATTTCATGCCAATAATCAATGATACAGTAGGATAGGAGAATTAGAGGATACATATTCATACCTTTTTTTTCTTCTTAATTTTAATCTTATTATTTGATTTTCTTGCATTGAAAGAAGAATTACGTGATTTTATTTGGTTTGGAGTAAATAAACTTTGTGAGTGAAACTATATTTTTATTCCAAATTTGGAAGGGATGGGGTAATTATATTTTTCTTTATTCAACATTTACCAACAATTTCCTTCGTCTTTCTAAGGTTCTTTATCTTAGAAATTATATTTTTAATTATTTTAGATTGTGAATATTGGGATGCTTTATGAATATCCGGATGCTTTATGGAATTATTTTTAAATCAGTTGTTTTCAGATTTAGGAGAGTAATCTCTTAGCAACTCTAGAGAATTAATTGTTCTGTGAGTGTAATATTTTGATTGTTCGGATTCATTATTTATTTATTTTTTCAATTTGATGTGGATTAATATTTAATGTGAATACTATATAATGTTCAGCCAGCCACAGTTTCTTGCAATGTTCCATTTTATTTGTTTGATCTTTAATAATTATAAATTTTCATTGTAGCTTGTTTAAATGTTTTAGGTAAAAGATATTAATAGGAAATTACTTGCAAAAATATATTTTTGTACTTCAGTGTTTAACTTGACAGATGATCTAACGGTTTATAAATTATATCTAATATTAGGGGTGTATTTGTACCCATAAAAATATTAGCGGGTTGTACCTAAGAGTAAACATGAGGGGCTTATTTGACCCTTACGTAAAGTAATAAACAAAGTCGAACTACAAAAAAGGGGTTAATCACTTAAATTTTCCAAAGATCAACCATCACGCTTTGAAATTTGAGTTTGAAATTATCAAAAAAGAAAATAGAAAATTAACTAGAATAATAATAAGATATAAATCAATAATAAAATAATTCCAAATGTTTATGTATTTATTAATGGCTCTAATCATCCAAGTAAGAAGAAATAAGAAATACTATAAAGCAAACAAATCATTGATATGAACAGTAAATACTGCTAGCTTAATTACCATTAAAAATTTAAAATCTTATCCCATCATTATCCTCCCATGCATATGCATGTAAAATAATGCAAGTTGCATATTTTGAAAAGAAAACCTGTAGTGAAATAAAGGAGCATGCACGTGGGAACGATGAACATGCGAGTTCTGACGTGTGAATGGTTCATTGGTCATTACTTGAAGTCGTGCTTTAGAAATAAAATAGTAGCACTTTCCTTTTTTTATCTTAGTTGAGCTTGTTGCTCACGCTATTAGACTAGGTAGTATAAATAGATTTTAGTTGTATTCTGCATTTTGATGAATGAATGAATACCCTTACTTTTCTCTCAATTTTACTCAAAAGATATGGAGTTTATACATCACTACATGGTACCAGAGCCAGCCTAGACTCGGATCTGTGTTTGAATTGCTATTTTCAGAGCATTTTTTTTAATTTTGATTGAGAATTATTACTAGATCTATTGAGAAATCACGGTGAAAGAGAATCGGAAGCCAATGTGGAATGAGTTGTTCCACAATGAAGGAGCTGGAGCTGGATTTACATCAAGGAATGAAAATGGAGATGGAGGCGATAACGATTCGTCTAATCGTTTGAAGATGAAGGTGGTTTCACAGCATGAGAGGTTCGTGAGATATTGCGGTTGCATGACTCTGATCACCATGGGATGCAGTTGGTCTCTGAACAGCTTACAGGTAACAACTTCTACCAATGGATTAGGTCGATTAAGAGGGCGTTAGGTGCG
Organism: Mentha longifolia; assembly: GCA_001642375.2. Taxonomy (NCBI): domain Eukaryota; kingdom Viridiplantae; phylum Streptophyta; class Magnoliopsida; order Lamiales; family Lamiaceae; genus Mentha; species Mentha longifolia. The sequence continues at coordinate 39,875,697 of CM038112.1, read as the reverse complement.
CGTAGTAAACTTGAATTGTTGGATGGAAGTTTTCCGGAACGTGCTCTTAGTTCTAAGTACTATAAGGCATGGGTTAGAACATATCACATGATTTTTAATTGGATTACTAATTCTATCTCAAAGGAGTTAGTTAATGCTTTTAATCACCTAGAGAATACACATAAACTTTGGGAGGCTTTGAATTGGAGGATGGGTAGAAGTAATGGACCGAAGGTGTATAAACTTCAGAAAGAGATTTTTTGATATAGACAAGAGCATCAAGATGTATTGACATATTTTAATAATTTGGTTGCTTTATGGAGTGAATTAGACATGCTTCTACCTACTGTTAGTTGTGTTTGTGATGCAGAAAAGGTTTTCTATGAGAGAGAAGGGCAACAAAGAATGATACAATTTTTGGTTGGATTAATGGATGAATATGAGCAAGCAAGGCAACAAATATTGTTGATAGAACCTTTGCCTAATGTTGAAAAAACATATAGTATGGTCATTCAAGTGGAAGATCAGTTGAAACTGCAGTATGAGAGGGGAGAGATAGAGCCAAGGATGGCTATGAATTTTGGAAGGCAGATGCCATATAGAAATCACAGAGAGGATATAATGGCTATAAATACTGGTAGGCAAATGCTGCATAGGAATCAAGGAGGTGGATATGAACGAAAAGGTGGATTTAAGAGGAGGCTTACAAAAGAAGAAAGAAGGAGACTGAGATGCACTCACTGCCATGAGAATGGTCATGAGGCTAATGAGTGTTTTAAATTGCATGGTTATCCGGACTGGTATAAGAAACTGAAGGAGAATCAAAGAGATGGAAAGAGGGTAAACTACATGGAAGAAGACAGTGATACCAGGTTAGAAGGAGGTAGACATTATAATGGAGAGATGAATCCAGATATCACCAAGATAGTGCAAGTAGAATTGGCCAAAGCCTTGAGTCAGTTCACTCAGAGAGATAACAATGGAACTACTTCTACTGGTATAAATATGATTCAAGAAAACAAAGAGAAATTCAGTCCTTTTGATGGACATTATGCTTTTACCATTATTCCTAGCATGGTAAAGAGTTACAGGATTCTTGATTCTGGAGTAAGTTCACATGTATGTTATGATACAGATATGATGATAAGAACATATAGGCTTGACAAACCAGTGACAGTGCATTTACCAGATGGTTCCATGAAGATAGTTACCTATGGTGGAGATGCTAGGGTCAATAAAGATATAGTTCTGAAGGATGTCTTGTTAGTTCCAGGTTTTACAAATAATTTGATCGCAGTGGCTCAACTTATTAAGGATTTAAGATTGAGGTGTGGGTTTCTACCAACTCATTGCATTATACAGAAGCAGGAGAATGATAGAATATTGGGAGTTGCCAAAATGGTTCATAATCTGTATGTTATAGATACAGTGGTGGAAAAACATTTATGTAATCTCTTTGATCCAAGAGAGATGACTATACAACAGTGGCACATATTTTTAGGACATCCTTCTATCACTACTCTTTAGCATATGCCTGGCCTTTCTGAAAAATTTACTGATTTAATTGTTAAAGAGATGGAGCAATGTGAGATTTGTTTGAAAGCAAAGCAATGTAGAGAGCCTTTTCCAGTTTTGGATAGAAGGTCAGCACACTTATTTGATATGATTCATGTTGATATATGGGGGCCTTATAATGTTGAAAACATGTGTAGTACCAGGTTTATCCTTAATGTGGTAGAGGATCACAGTATGGTATTGTGGACTTTTGTGATGGAAACAAAAGAAAAGGTGTATGAGATTATGGATAAATACATAAGAATGGTACAAACTCAATTTGGGAAGGTTATAAAATGTCTTCGTTCAGATAATGGAAGTGAGTTCAAGAGTAATAGGTTCCAACAATTGTTGAGCTCTTTTGGGATTTTGCATCAAAGATCTTGTGTCCTATACTCCCCAGCAGAATGGGATAGTTGAGAGGAGGCATCGAAGTTTGCTGGATTCAACTAGAGCTTTGATGTTTCAAAGTTCTTTACCTCAGAAATTTTGGCCATATTCTATCCTCACAGCTACTTGGATGAGGAATAGATTGCCTAGTAGAGTTCTTGATTGGAAAACACCATATGAGGTGTTGTTTGGTTCTACACCAGACATGAGCATTCTTAGGCCTTTTGGGTGTTTAGCATTCGCTGTCAATGTTACACCACATAGAGGTAAGTTTGATGTTAGAAGTAATAAATGTGTATTTTTGGGTTACAATCCATCACATAAAGGATATCTCCTTTATGACTTAGACTCTCATACAATCTATACCTATAGGGATGTCAAATTTTTCCTAGATACTTATCCATTCTCTTATCCTACATAAAATGTTCCAGACCACCAGTTTCCCTTGTACCAGTTCATGGAAATGAGGGTTTAGAGGAAGATGCAGAATTAGATACTGGAGAGGGACCTATGCATTCAACACATATGGGAAAGGAGAACAAGGTGGTGGAATCAGGGAATACTGAGAGATCACATCCTCGTAGAAGTCATAGGGAACATCATCCACCAGTTTGGATGAAGGATTATGTTGGGAGTGTTCAAACTGGTACTTTGTTTCCACCATCTAAATCTACCGCACCCCTTATTTTTCCTTATCTTGTGTCTCCTATTTTAAGCCCATCTTATGTTACTTATCTCTACAATGCTTCGGTTTTCCATGAACCTACTTCATATAAAGAGGCCTGTAAGCATCCAGATTGGGTCCAAGCAATGGAATCTGAGTTAAAGGCTTTGGAGGCAAATCATACATGGGATTTGGTCCAACTTCCTGCAGGTAAGCGGCCAATTGGGAATAAGTGGGTATATAAACTCAAGCTTACATCTACTGGAGAGGTGGATAGATGCAAAGCTAGATTGGTAGCCAAGAGTTACAATCAAGAAGAGGGTATTGATTATCAAGAAGTTTTTTCACCAGTAGCTAAGTATGTTACTGTTAGGATTCTCTTAGCAGTTGCAACTTGTTATCATTGGCCTATCCATCAGGTGGATGTGAATAATGCTTTTCTTCATGGATTTCTACATGAAGACATCGATATGTTACCACCCCAAGGCTACACCAAGGCTAAAAAATGAGAAGTTTTTAAATTGGTTAAGAGCTTGTATGGATTGAAACAAGCATCTAGGGAGTGGAATCATGAGTTCAGTAAAGTTTTAATTTCCATTGGATTTCAGCAATCTGTTCATGATCCATGTTTGTTTACAAAAGGTTCTGGCCTTACTTTTATGTGTCTCTTAGTCTATGTAGATGATGTGCTTCTTACTGGACCAGATGTGAAGCTTATTGAGGAGGTTAAACATTCATTAAATGCAACTTTTACCATCAAGGATTTAGGAGAAGCTCAATATTTTATTGGAATAGAGATGATTCGAGGTGCTGATGGTATTGCACTTAACCAGAGGAAGTATGTGCTGGACTTGGTGGATTCAGTGGGATTATCTAGTTGTATACCAGTTTCTACACCTCTTCCTATGGGCACACATCTTTGTGAAGCAGGTGGTATACCACTATCTGAACCTGAGGTATATAGAAGATTAGTAGGGCGGTTGCTTTATCTCAATCTGACAAGACCAGATGTCACATTTGCTATCCAGTAGTTGAGTCAGTTTATTTCTAAGCCCACTGATCTTCATTTTAAGGTAGCACTCCATGTTGTCAAGTATCTGAAAGGCACTCCATCTTTAGGATTATTATATTCTTCCTCTACAAATCTCAATGTTACTGCTTACTCTGATGCTGATTATGGTAGTTGTTCAGACAGTAAACAGTCCTTAACTGGTTTTTGTGTTTTCTTGGGCACTTCTCTTATTTCTTGGCATTGTAAGAAGCAATCTACTGTTTCAGCATCCACAGCAGAACCAGAATATCGAGCTCTTGGAAGCACAGTTCGCGAGCTACTTTGGATTTCTTATCTGCTGCATGATTTTCATGTTCCAGTTTCTACTCCACTCCATTTGTTTTGTGATAATCAAGCTTTATCCATATCACTGAAAAATCCAGTTTCCCATGAGCGCACGAAGCATCTTGAAATTGATTGTCACATTGTTCGTAATCAATATTTGAAGGGGTTTGTGCTTCCTACATTTGTACAATCAGGCTTCCAACTTGCAGATCTCTTGACTAAGGTTCTCATCTCAGTTTTGGTTTTTGTTATCCAAGATGAGTCTCCTCAACATTCATCGGGCTCATCTTGAGGGGGGTGTAGTGAAATAAAGGAGCATGCACGTGGGAACGATGAGCATGCGAGTTCTGACATGTGAATGGTTCATTGGTCATTACTTGAAGTCGTGCTTTAGTAATAAAATAATAGCACTTTCATTTTTATCTTAGCTGAGCTTGTTACTCACGCTATTAGACTAGGTAGTATAAATAGATTTCAGTTGTATTTTGCATTTTGATGAATGACTGAATACCCTTACTTTTCTCTCAATTTTACTCTAAAGATATGGAGTTTATACATCACTACAAAACCTTATAAAAATACTCAGTAGTTGCATTTGATTACTAACATAATTTCCATTAACAAACTTTTAAGCTAAACACTTATTTTCTTTCTGCTTGAGCGAGGAAAAAAAAAAGAAGACACGGCTTACGCTGCGTGATTTCGGTCAAGCATACCGTCAAGCACCTTACGAGCACCATCAAGCCACAAATCACAGAACCTGCATACCAGAAACTGATCTCCATAGAAGATGCCCTCACAAGATTGGATGGCGGCTGCAACATCAACATTGATAGAAGTACGATTAATGCTTTAGATGCAGAAATAAGAGACGCAGTCTACAAACTAGAAGACTTACTTCAATCTTATGTGTTGTACAACTCTGTCCCGCCGCCTTCTCAAGAGCTTGGCACTAATGGCACCTACAGATCGAAGCCGTAGATGAGAAATGAGTGGAGCAGGAGATCAATTCGTTCTTGAGGAGAGCGGCGGATTTGGAAGAGGACTACATCAAAGAGCTAGATAATACAGATCCCTCACCCGAAGAAGAAGACGAAGATGAGGAAGAAGAAGAAGAAAAAAAAGGCAAAAATGATGTCGGTGGAAAGAACTCAACGATGATTGGCAATCCAAACTGAAGATCGTATCGATCTTTGGAATGGTTGGAATAGGTAAATCCCTTGTTGCTAGAAAAATCTATCAACTCCCAATTGTTATTTAAGATTTTGACCTACGTGTGTGGGTGAGATTTGGGCCAAAACCTCAATTAAAAAGTGTGTTGGCGCACATTCTTGCCTAGATCGATGGTAATCCTGTAGATTCATACATAAATGATGATGAGAAAACTTTAGGTGATCAGATTAACACAAGTTTGTAGGGTAGGAAATACTTGATTGTACTGGATAACATATGGAGCTTAAGAATGTGGGATAATCTGAAGGATTCATTTCCATCCGATGATAATGGGAGTCGAATCTTGCTCACGACTAGGCTGGAAAAAGGAGCTAAATATCTCACTACATCCGTCGTTTATCAACTGCATTTTCTGAACAAAGATGAAAGTTGGAATCTACTCTGCCACAGAGTGTTTGGGGGGAAGTCTTTCCCTCCTCAACTCTAGAAGTCCGGAAGGAAGATCGCAGAGCTTTGTGAAGGTCTCCCTCTCTTGATCCTTGGGGTTGCTGACATCCTTGCTGGACTCGAACGGACGGAAGAGTGCTGGAAGAGAGTAGCTGACAAAGAAACTAAAACTTTTCCGGATGCATATGATAAAATCTTGAAGGTACTATTGTGAAGCTATGAGTACTTGCCCCAACATTTGAAAGCATACTTTCTTCACATGGAAGTTTTCCCTCAGACTTATGTGATTTGCCTCTCCAAGCTCATTAGCTTGTTGACTGTTGAGGATTTCTCAAACCAGACGAGTCTCATTCGTTGCATGATTTTGCTATGAATGTTTGAAGAAGACCGTCTCTCATAGCGTCTATAATTTGCAAGCACACCTCTGATAACTTGATCAAATCCTGCAAACTCCATTCTGCCTATTGGTACTTGTATGTCAAAGAAGCTAGGAGGATTACGTTTCTCCATGTCTTAAACAAGTTAGCTGATGTTTCCAAAGATTATATCGGAAGCCCGTGCCGCTTATCCATCCAGAACAACATTTTATTGGGCATCAAAGAAGTGCACAATTTAATGGCAGCCACTTCAACTAGCACGCTCCCTCCTTTGTACGGGTGAAGATCATCGGTATCCGGTGCCAATATCCTTTAACTTGTTGCTACTCAAGGTGTTAGATGCTCTTGCAATCCGTTTCTACGAGTTTCCAAATGAGGTACTGAAACTATTACAGTTAAGGTACCTTACACTAACTCTGAACGGGGACGTCCCTTGTTTAATATCCAAGCTTAGTGCCGGCCAAAATAACCGGAACTGGGAAACCGAACCGTGAACTGGACCGGAACTGGCAGTTTCGGTTCCATTCTCGAGGAATCGGGAACCGGCGGTTTCGATTAAAAACCGGATGAACCTGCCTTTTAATTTTTTTTAATTTTTAATTTTTTTTATGTTTATATCAAGATTTTATTTGTATGTGGTGTTTAAATATCATACTAATTATTTGATATAACATTTTATTAGTATACACCCCTTTTATATGAAATTCTTAAGTACAAATGAAAAAAACTACAAAATTGTGTATCATGTGAATATTCTAAATAAGTAGAAATGAATAAAACTACAAAATTGTGTATCATGTGATGTGAATATTCTAATATCATGTGATATATCATATGTGATTTTTATTCATTCAAAGTTAAAATATAGTAGCCTAGGTGATGTTGTGAACTTGTGATGATGTTCAAACTTTAAATTCAAATATTTAAACAAAAAACCAAATCATATAAATGACAAAATATTCAATTAACAATGTCACATGATGATGATGATAGAGTGAAGAACACGAAGTAGAAATAAATAAGAATTGAATTATGAAACTCCCAGAATATCAAATTCTCAGAACGAGATGTTCTGCCACAGCTTGCGCCGCTAACAATAATCATTCTCCTATACCCTAACTTCTGAATTAAAGATATATATATATTCCTAATACTTAAGCCCATGCAAAGCATTAAGGCCCACACCTTAACTTGACACATAAGCAACAATAAAATAATAACTAATAATATCTAAAATAATAACTTGACTAATTCACGGCTGAACCATCACGCCGGACTCTTCTTCTTGCGACGCTCATAGACCTTGATACCTCCCTTCTAAGCCACGCTATCAATTGCCCCCGTCGCCAAAACAGTCTTGTCCTCAAGACTGAAATCTAGAAACTGCCCCTTTACCACATCAACATCTTCCCACGAACTCTCATCCGGTTCTAATCTCATCCACCGCACCAGCACTTGTTCCATATCCACGCCATTACGCCATATCAATCGACGGTGAAGAATTTCCTGAGGAAGAAAAGGCGGATCCGCAGCCAACAATTCTTCCGGTAACGAAGAAGTAGCAATTGCTGGCCCCACAGTTGGCTTCAACAAAGGTACATGGAAAACCGGATGCACCTTGGATTCCTCCGGCAACTTCAAGCGATATGCCACTGCATCAAACCGAGCCTCGACCTCAAAAGGTCCAAAAAATTGAGGTGCCAACTTCGCATGAGAAATAGCAAACAAACTCCGTTGTTTGTAAGGCCAAAATTTGAGATACACCATGTCCCCCACCTTAAATTCTAATGGCTGACGATGCTTGTTTGCCTCATTAACCATGTGTTGTTGAGCCCTCTCCAAATGAGCTCGCAAATGAGCCAAAATATCGTCTCTTTCTCGAAGAGAGTCTGCCAACGCCTGCACTCTTACCTCCCCAGGTAAAAATAGCACCAACATCGGTGGTGGACGTCCGTAAACCGCTTCGAAAGGTATCATTCCTGCACTTGATTGAAAACCCGTATTAAAACAAAATTCTACCCACGTTAACCACCGTCCCCAACCTTTTGGCCTCTCGGATGCAAAACAACGCAAATATGTTTCCAAGCACCGATTCATAACCTCCGTCTGTCCATCTGTCTCCGGGTGATAGGTAGAGCTCATGCGCAAAGTAGTACATGCTGCTTTAAACAACTCCTTCCAAAAAGAACTCAAAAATATAGGATCACGATTAGAAACAATAGATTCGGGCATCCCATGCAAACGAACCACTTCCCAAGCAAAAACCTCTGCCACTGATTGCCTTACGATCTAACCCATAAAGTGACAATACTTGGAAAGATGATCCACCACGACAAGAATACAGTCGAACCCTCCTGATCGGGGAAGCCCCGTAATAAAATCCATGCTAATATCCTTCCACACACGATCTGGAATAGGAAGAGGACTGAGCAAGCCCGCCGGACTCTTAGTTTCATACTTATTCTTTTGGCAAATATCACAAGCCGCAACCATCGAAGTGATCGCCTTCATCATTCCCGGCCAATAAAGATTAGCCGCCAACCTCCGATAAGTTCTGAAAGCACCTGAATGGCCACCTGACGGTATTGAATGATACTCCGCAAAAAGTTTCACAATCCAAGGAGAATCCTTTGGTAACACTACACGTCCCTTATAGAAGAGAGTACCATGCACATAACTATAGTGTTTGGGTGCCCCACGACCCTCTTCCAACGCCGCAATAATACAAGATAGCCTCGGGTCCGCCCTCACGGTCTGTTGCAGCGAACTCCACTCCAACCAACGTGGCACTATAACTAGGGCTGAGCATAAGAAATCGAAAACCGAACCGACCGACTATCCAGACCGAACCCAATCCGAAAATATGGGTAACCGAACCGTATGGTTCAGTTTTTATTTCTAATTTTCAAAACCCGACTCTAACAGCTCGGTTTCGGTTTCTATGCCTAAAAAACCGGCGCTTAACCGATCCGGTACCAATCAAATAAATATATGATTTTATATATATTATATTATATTATATTATATATTAGATATTACTAACAAAGTTTGAGAGAAGATCACCCGATTTTGAGTATTGATGGAGCCAAAAGTTAATAAGCAATTGAAGGTAGCTCGATTGTTAGTTTAAGTTATTGCAAAGCTTATTCTATTAGGATTATGCAATTTAATTTCATTATTTTTTAATTTTTGTAAATTATTTATTTTGCATGTATATTTTAATATATGAATTCTTTCGAATTTTCCTATTATGAACTATAGAAAATAGAATATTTCTTTTATTTATGGTTAACTGTTAGATAAACGGTTAACCGGTCCGATTTTTAGGTTAACCGCTTTTATGGTTTTTGGTCTTTATTCTTTAATTTATAACGGTTAACTGACCTGATAAAAAACCTCATGGTCAGTTTTTTTAGGTGTAAAATGGTCGGTTAACCGACCCGTGCTCACCCCTAACTATAACAGCCGCCAATTCTAGATCTCCATCGCGCCTCGAAAGGGCGTCCGCAACCTTGTTTAACCGTCCCTCCTTATACACAATCTAAAAAATCAAATCCCAACAGTTTGGCCACCCAATTTTGTTGAGCTGGAGTAGTGAGGGCCTGCGCCAATAACAACTTAAGACTCCATTGATCAGTCCGAACCAAGAACCGTCACCCCAATAAGTAAGGTCGCCAATGTTGTACTGCCAGGACAAGGGCCATCAATTCCTTTTCGTACGCTGATTTAGACAACAGTCTGCCGGACAAACTCTTGCTAAAATACGCAATCGGCTGTTGATCCTACATCAATACAGTCCCCAATCCACGCCCCGACGCATCACACTTAATCTCAAAAATTTGAGAAAAATCTGGCATGCACAAAACAGGAGTTGTAGTCAATGCCTTTTTGAGAGTTTGAAAAGCTTCCTCAGCCTCCGGTGGCCAATGCCACCTTAGATTATCTTCTTCAATAATGCAGTCAACGGGGCTGTGATTTTCCATAGTCACAAATAAAGCGACGATAATAACCCATCAGGCCGAGAAAACCCTCGAAGAGATATAGGTACAAGCCACTTCAAAATAGCCCCCACCTTCGTTGGATCCATCTGTACATTGATGGACACTATATGGCCCACATACTCCACTTGCGAGTGCCAATTGCACATTTCTTTGGATTGACAATGAGAGAATGAGTGCTCAAAATAGTAAAAGACTGATGCAAGTGTTGAAGATGATCTGACCACGAGGACCTATAGACCAAGATATCATCAAAAAACATAAGAACAAGAAATTCATAGTGACCTAAATGCGTCCTAAATGCAGTCTTGTGAATGTCCTCTAGCGCAATGCAAATCTAATGATAACCGGCACGCAAATTGAGCTTACTAAACCAACGAGCACCATGCAGCTCATCTAGCAATTCCTGAATGACCAGAATAGGGTATTTATCTACCACGGTGACCTTATTCAAGGCACAATAATCCACGCAAAAACGCCATGATCCATCTTTCTTCCGAACAAGTAAAACATGGCTCGAATAAGGACTACAACTAGGTTGGATAATACCGGCAGCCAACATCTCTGCCACCAACTTCTCCATCTCGTCCTTCTGAGAGTGATTATAATGGTAAGTCCGAACAAACACCGGAGAAGTCATGTCTTGCAACACAATACGATGATCGCTCCAGCAAGAGGGGAACCCCGTGAAATTTTGCGTCATAAAAGAAAAACGAACATCAACTTCCCCAACTCTTCTTGTTGTGTGTCCGACAAAGAAGGGGATAATAGAAACGAGACGGTTCCACCGCCCTCCACAACCCACAACATCCATGCATCATCTCAGCCCTCCAAGGAGCAAAAATATGTCCTCTGACAGGCTCGGCGCGTAAGGGAGGGTTCCCCCAGCACACGGATCATCCGGCCATTCCTCACAAATTCCATAGACATCATCGCCCAATTAGCAATTATATTTTTTAGCTGGGCGAGACACGAGACCCCCAATATAAAATTAATACGACGAAGAGAAAACACATAATATGTAACTAAAAAAGACTCCCCTACCATAAGAAAAGATAGCGCCTGACAAACACCTTGAGAAGAAACCCGAGTACCAGCTCCCAATGTCACGGCAAATGCGGCGGTAGGATCAATCGGAATACTCAATTCACGGGCGACGCGATCCGAGATAAAACAATGACTTGTTCCACTATCGACCATGGTCAGCTATCAATGTCCATTCACATGAGTGAATAACTTCAGAGTCTAAGCCCCATCAAAGCCATTGGAAGATAATTCTGATAGTAGTAAAGGTTGCAACTCTGGATTAGACTCAGCTTTCTTTGGTTTTTCTTCCTGCGTGATTTCTGGCTGCTCGGAGTTGTGCTCTAAAACTTCCTCATCCCCCGCCTCCAAGAGAATGGCGAGAGACCTCTCTGGGCACTTATGTAACAGAATGTATTTGCCCTTACAATGGAAACACATCCCTTTAGTGCGATATTCGGCCTGCTGCGCCGGCGACATGCGGCACGAATTGCGATACTCATGCGGCTGCGGAGAACGAACCGAGGTGGAATCTGTGGACTGCCTGTTGCCTGAAGGAAACCGCTAAAATGTCGCTGTGCCACGTGAGAAATTGCTCGCAGAAAAAGTGGAACGCGGCAGCCCCGTTGGCGGTTTGCTAGCCTAGCCCAGGCAATGTGCCGCGCCGCTCGAATGGCTGCAAAAACATCTGTCATCTCCAAATCCGGAAGGCGGTCGCGAATGGCCGGTTGAAGGCCGCCTAAGAAGGTGCCTAAATATTGCTCCGGAGGCAGAGATGGCAGCTGGGCAACGCGCTCCTCAAATAGCGCCAAATAATCTTCCAGTGACCCCGTCTGACGTGTAAGATGTAGGGCTTCGTAGGCATTGATGGCGGAGCTGTCGCCAAAACGCGCAACGAGTTCCTTCGAAAAGTCCTCCCATGGAATGGTGGAAGCACGCCTTAACACCCACTGCGCCCAGAACATGGCCTTGCCGGACATAGCGATGAGCGCCAACTGCACGCGTTGGCCTTTGTCTGTCTTGTGAACGAGAAAATATTGCTCCGCTTGAGCCAGCCACGCGAGAGGATCTGTAATATCCCGGAAAAATATATGCATATATTACAGTTAAAATACTATAAGTAGAAATATATTATGAATAATTAGAGATTAACTTAGCGAGATGAAATTTAGAATTTAATTGATATCTACCATTATGCGGTAAGTGAGAAGAATTTATCGAGAAAAATTTCTAGAAGGATACCGAAGTTACATGAGTTCATGAAAGTATATTCGAAGTTGTTACTATATGTGTATGAGAAATAATTTAATACATGGAGGAATAAATAAAATGATGATATTAGCATTAGTAGAATAAATAATTAGATTACATAATAAAATTCTAAGTTATTAAGAAAGCAAAAAGGGAAAATTATCAATAATAAAACTAAGTCATAAAGAAAAGAAAATAAAGTATAAAGAAAAGAAAGGAAACGAAAAGAAAAGAAAAGAAAGGAAAATAGAAAAAAGAGAAGATAAATATAATTACCAATAACTAATAAAATAAAAAGGAAAAGAAAATAGAAGTAAGGAACAGGATTTTTAAACTCACAGAACAGACTTTTCCTTCATTCTCCAAACGCAGAAACACGCAACCCTCGCTCTCCCTCTTCTCTTCGATTCTTTGCTGGAAATCAAAGGAGAAAACATAGAAAAAATCACAACGAAGGTAATCCTACAACTAGTTATGATTATTAGATTGAAATTTTCAGCTTTTAATCTCTCTTCAAAAGCCCTACAGATCGCTCCTCTTACCTTTTGCTAGAATATATACTTTTCTTTCAATTCCTGGTGATTATGAACTCTATGATGATATTATGCACAAATTTATTGTTTATATACATGTACCCCTATATAACTGTTTCCAGAAACTGTAGATGCACCATCTCTTTTCTTCAAGCGTGAGTTGGTGAAATTTAACTTGAGTGTCTAGTTCTTGATGAATTCGTATATATTTAGCTTAGTTAGTGTATTAGATGCAAGAAAGCTGCTAAAAGTCTGAAATCTTTCTTTTACTCCTTGGTGGCCGACCTTCTTCTCTTTTTGGCCAGACCTTATATGTTTCCATACTTAAATAAGTATTTTAAGTTTATAATTTAGCATTTGGAATCTTGAGAAGTTAAATTATTGTTATTATATTCTTGTGCTGAAAAATCAGTAGACTTTGAGCCGAATTCTAGAAAAATCCGCCTTCTATATCATATTAAACCTTATTCCATATGAAACCTCATCTTGTTAACTTTTCGTAGGTATTTTCGGATTCTCATTCGGAGTTCGGATGATTTAGTTATGATTTTTCGAAGTTAGTGTCAAAAATCTGCTGCTGTTTTTATGATTTCGAATCTGCCCTTTTTTAGGACCTTAATTCTGGATGTTTTAGTTCACCAAAACACTGTAAAACTGATACCATCGGAAACCCCTTTTCGTTAGCTTTCCAATGTTATTTTTGGAATTTCAAACCAAGTTCGGACGAGAGAGATATGATCAAAAGAAGACAGAGTGGTCAAGCTGTCAAAATGTTATTATTAAGTACGAAATTTATAAAATTCCAACTTAAGAAGAGAATTAAAGTAGATAATACCTCTCAACTTTAAAGAAGGTATAAGAGACTTATTTATAGCTTATTAAGCAACTAATAACTAATATTACTTGAGCTAACCCATAGAGATATACATCTATATAGAAGATGCAATTAAAATGGTATTTTCTTAAATAAGCAAAGATAGCTAGAAATACTATCCTATTAAATAAGTGTGAAAAACGTATTATAAGTTTACCTATATAGATGATGAGAAGCAATCAAGTACAGTAGAGTATATTTGAACAATAGAAAAAGAATATCTAATAATTCTTGTACAAGCACCTAAGTTAAGCTCCTAGTATTTTATTAATTATAAGTAAATATTAAGCACTAGAATTTATATTAACCTTAGAGAGTTGCAACAATGAATTAGAATTATTTTGCCTTGAGTTAAATAAAGTGTTTAATATTAGTACTTCATATTTGAAGGTGCAAGTTCAGTGAGGAAAACCGAGAAAGGAAAAGATCAAGAGTTTCAAGCTAAGAATTTCAAAGGTGAGCTTTCTTATAAAAATAAAAATGTGAAACGTTATGCATATGTTTTGTGAGAAACGTATTGACTTGCCAAAGTTTTCTGCATCATGCATATTGCCTATCTACAAGAGAATTACGATATTGGTCCTATTGAATCAAGATGTCTTTAGGGTGTGTACACATTAATGTTTGGTGATTGAGAAGGGGGCCTACTTCTCAACACATTGTGCGTGGATATGGTAAATTCATACATGAGATTATTTGTCTGCAGATATGAGAAGCATGATGTATAAGCATGAACGATAGAATTATGTTATAATTGTTTTAGCAAGCACATATTTTACACAAACCCTGTGTGTTGCTCGCAATGCAAGTCATTTTATAGCTCTAAGAAGCATCTTTAAATTATTTGGGCATGTGTTCACTTAATACAATTTTGTATTCAGCCTTGTGTGTATTCTAAACATGCAGGTTAGTTTGGAGTTGGAGCTGACGATGAGTAGAGTTGGGTGCTGAGCCTAGTCTGTTTTTTATGTAAATAAAGTATGTACAATGGTGTATATCTTCATACATATGCCGTAGCTGCCTTTTGTTGCCACACTCTGATACTTAGTATATGTAAATCTAGTAAATCATGTTAAGAATGTAGCTCATTTAACTACTCGTACCGTCACTTTTGATAATCCTCTTTTGTCGATCTTGTTGAAATACAATTTTGTGATATTGGTTCAGATACATTTTGGTGCCGAATCGTTTGAGTTAGTATAAAGTATTATTCTTTCTATTCCGTCTTGAACTATATTGAAGGAATTGAATACATGTTCATGTCTTTGTTCTAGTCATTCTATCTTGAATCATTTTGAAAGAGTCGAATTCTGTACAGGTTGTCGTTTTGTTCTACTTTTATTCAGTTGCGTCCCGGATTCCGAGCTAATCTCGTGGTTACGATTTCGGGGCGTGCAGGGATTGGCTCCATCGAAGGATGGAAGATCCATGCGCGGCAGCAGGGAAGCGTTGGGCGATGTGCCTTTTCCTCCTATCTGATCGAAGCCCCCTCCAACCAAGGAATCAGTACGCTCACTGGTGATCTTCTCGAGCAGGGATAAGATCTCAGTGAGGGACTCTGCAACAGCGCCATCGACGACTCCAACCCCCCAACGGTGGCCGCCATTGCCTCAAAAGCGGCTTGCAGATCTTTCGTGGTCTTCTCTACCTCTTCAAGACGATCTTGTGATGGAGCCATGGCAGGTCGGACCAAATTGATAGAGTGAAGAACACGAAGTAGAAATAAACAAGAATTGAATTATGAAACTCCCAGAAAATCAAATTCTCAGAACGAGATGTTCTGCCACAGCTTGCGCTGCTAACAATAATTATTCTCCGATACCCTAACTTCTGAATTAAAGACATATATATACTGCTAATACTTAAGCCAATGCAAAACATGAAGGCCCACACCCTAACTTGACCCATAAGCAATAATAAAATAATAACTAATAATATATAAAATAATAACTTGACTAATTCACGGCTGAACCATCACGCCGGACTCTTCTTCTTGCGACGCTCATAGACCTTGATAACTCCCTTCGAAGCCACGCTATGAAGAGTTGAAGATGACAAAATATACAATTTACATAAAGATAATAAATTATTCAATTCATGAAGAAGACAAGATGATGTGTCAATTTTGAAAATTTTCATTCTAATTAATAATGATAACATGTTAAATTTGTATGAATTTTGCACCACCGACGCAGGAACTGACACTGACACCTCTCAAGCAGAAACAGACAATTTCGACGACGATTTTGATTTCGATAACATGTAGTGCTGCCGTGACAAATCTTAGACGAGTACTCTTTTTCCTCACTGAGGTTTTAACGAGGCTCGACCTTTTGAATCAAAATGTGATCTCCAAGGGTTTAGGTGAAATAAATAAATAAAAATTGAATAATCCTCTCATTTGTTATATTTCCAAATTTCTTACAAATTTCTCTTAGTTTTCAATTATAATGCTCTTACAATTAAACTTGAAATAAATATAAATGAAGTATGCATATTGAAAAAAAAAAGGCGGTTCCATCCGGTTCGAACCGAAACCGGAACCGTAGAGGGGGACGGTTCAGTTCCGGTTCCTCTTTGTCGGAACCGTAACCGCTGGTTCTGATTCCGGTTTGAACCGAAACCGGAACCGTGGCCGGCTCTATCCAAGCTGCAGAAACTTGAGAGCTTGATCATCCGTCCGTACCAAAATATCAAGTTTTTGAGAGACTCGACTCACTTGTCTGAGGATATGATTAAAGTACAAGAACAGAAGGGCATCAAAGTGCTTAAAGATTCTACTTGTTTGCCAAAGGAGATTTGGGATATACATGAAATGAGGCATTTTTTTTTTTTTATCATGGGAAGCAATCTACCTGATCCAACTAATGGTGCAGTGCTACCAAACCTCTTGACACTCTATGTGAATGCTCATAGTTATACCAAAGATGTTTTCAGAAGCACCCCAAAGTTGAAGAAACTAGGAATCAAGATTGAGTTACGACCCGATTCTGCTGAAATCTTAAGCTGCTTTGAGCATATTGGGCTTTTCGATGAATTAAAATCGCTTAAATGTGTTGTTCTAAATCCTTGGATAAGCATCCTGCTTGTTTCCCCACCCAATGACCTTTCGAATCTGCCAAGGAGTTTGAAAAAGTTGAGCTTGAAAAACTTGGGATATTCTTGGAAGTTCATGAGAGTAATCGGTTTACTGCCAAACCTTCAAGTTCTGAAGCTTCAATGTTTTGCCTTCCAAGGGAAAACTTTGGAAACACCGGGTGGAGAATTCCAGAGACTCAAATTTCTACTACTTGAAGATATTGATCTTATGCGCGGCTAGAAGATTAAGGGTGATGACTGTTTCCCGAGTCTCGAGCGGTTAATCATTCATCACTGCTACAAACTAAAGGAGATACCACTACAAATTGGAGCTATCCAAACACTCAAAGCGATTGAGTTACTTGACTGCAACCGTTCAGCTGTGGCTTCTGTATACAGGATACAAAAAGAAGAACGGTACTATGGAAATTATGCTCTTCAAGTTGTGATCACTTCATCATAGGGATGGCAGTCGGGTATGGCAGGCGTGGATAGTTGCTATCCATACCCATATCCGCGAACAAATCCGATACCCATACCCGTACCCGCTACCCGCGACGGGTACCATCCACTATCCATACCCGCCACCCGCGGATACCCGCTACCCATCAGGTACCCGCATACCCGCGTACCCGCTACCCGTCGGGTACCCGTCACCCGCTACCCATCGGGTATCCGCGAACCCGCCACCAAAATTCACAAATTACAAATTTAAATCAATATCCAAATTCACAAATCACAATTAATATCTAAAATACAAATTCACAAAACACGATTAATATCCAAATTTAACACAAATCAAATCCACAAAGTTCAAATTTATCAACTAAAATTCAAATTTCTAATTAAAATAACATAGAATAGAATATAATTATAGAAGTAATAATTCTTATTTTTTAATATTCATTAAATTCACTAAAAAAATCTATATTTATTAATATAAAAATAATTAAATAATGTATGGGTAATTCGCGGGTAATACCCGCGGGTATTTTAGCGGGTATATGAGTTTCGCGGGTATAGATAGTAACTATCCATACCCATACCCGCGAACTAAATGGGTAGTAAATCGTACCCATACCCGTACCCGTGGGTATCAAATTGCCTCATACCCGCACCTATTAGGGTCGGGTATCCACGGGTATCGGGTACCCACGGGTAAATTGTCATCCCGACTTCATCATGGAACCTCTGATAATCGGTTGAAGTTCCAAATGATGTCAGATCCAACTAAAATGGAATTTTTGTCTCAATTTACTTAGTAATTAGGAAGTGTCTATTTTCTGTGTGCACGAGTACATTTTTATAAGTCCCTCAAATTTGTTCTTATTATGAATTGGCTCATTCTAGTTTATTTATGATCAAGAATAATGAACTTACTCTTAGATTGAACAAACATGGCCGTGACCAGTATAAAAAAACATATAAATGGAGAAAGGGGTGGCCGGCAATTGCTCAACCGGCGGCAGGAGACTTACTCGGCGTTACTAATCACAGAATCACTAAATGTGACCATGTCTAATGTTTGATAAAGAGGAATCGCTCACTCGCTCTTCATAGCAAGAAAACTAGCAGAAATAAATCAAACTTCACTGCCGCAGTTCATAGATTGCAAGAGTACATATACGAGTTATGGAACATCCTAAAATGACCTTTGATCGAACTTATTTTCATAAGGTAATTAATGCATGTAGACAAGGAATTAACGAACACGAAAGTAAACGAACACAAAGGGATTTACGTGGTTCGATCTATTGGAATAGATCTACGTCCACGGGCAGAAAGAGTATAGATCTTTATTGCTTGTATGAGTAGTGATTACAAGATTGTTCCCCCCTTCCAATCTATTCTAAACCCCTATTTATAAGTATCTACACATGGAATTCGACTAGGTTTACAAGTCTTTTCCTATTAAGACTCTTTGACTTGATCTCCTCCTTTACTGGATAAACACCGAGCTTCTATATCTCTTGGAGCTTGAATTGTAGTCGATGTAGGAGTTGCCTTGGTGTAGAAGTCTCTTTGAAGTAGGTTGTAGCTGACTGGGCCGAGCTGCATAGGGCTTTAGTTGGGCCGAGCTGCGTTGGCCGAGATTAACTGTCAGGGCCTAATTATATTGGGCTCGATGCTTGGGCCTAGTAGCTAGGCCATATCCTATCACATCCCCCCCCAAAAAGATATAGAAGTGAGGGTGTGACTCGGGGTAGAAAGTTGAAGTCGGAGTATTAAAAGTGCATTGCCCCGTTGAAATTAGAATTTTGACGAAGACGGAATGCTTGCCACCTCGTTAGGACGAGGCGAGTAAGAATTTTGTATTGTCCCCTCGGAAATTGAATTTCGACGAAGTCAAAATGCTTGCCACCTCGTTAAGACGAGGTAGGTATGAATTTTGCATCGCCCCTTCAGAAATTAGATTTCGACGAAGTCGGAATGCTTGCCACCTCGTTAAGACGAGGTGGGTGTAAAATTTGCATTGCCCCTTCGGAAATTGGATTTCGACGAAGTCGGAATGCTGGCCACCTCGTTAAGACGAGGTGGGTATTAAATTTGCATTGCACCTTCAGAAATTAGATTTCGATGAAGTCGGAATGCTTGCCACCTCGTTAAGATGAGGTGGGTATAAAATTTGCATTGCCCCTTCAGAAATTAGATTTCGACGAAGTCGGAATGCTTGCCACCTCGTTAAGACGAGGTGGGTGTAAAATTTGCATTGCCCCTTCGGAAATTGGATTTCGACGAAGTCGGAATGCTAGCCACCTCGTTAAGACGAGATGGGTATTAAATTTGCATTGCACCTTCGGAAATTAGATTTCGACGAAGTCGGAATGGTTGCCACCTCGTTAAGACGAGGTGGGTGTAAAATTTGTATTGCCCCTTCGGAAATTAGATTTCGACGAAGTCGGAATGCTTGCCACCTCGTTAAGACGAGGTGGGTGTAAAATTTGCATTGCTCCTTCGGAAATTGGATTTCGACGAAGTCAGAATGCTTGCCACCTCGTTAAGACGAGGTGGGTATAAAATTTGCATTGCCCCTTCGGAAATTAGATTTCGACGAAGTCGGAATGCTTACCACCTCGTTAAGACGAGGTGAAGTTTAATTCGCATTGCCCCTTCGGAAATTAGATTTCAACGAAGTCGGAATGCTTGCCACCTCGTTAAGACGAGGTGGGTATAAAATTTGCATTGCCCCTTCAGAAATTAGATTTCGACGAAGTCGGAATGCTTGCCACCTCGTTAAGACGAGGTGGGTGTAAAATTTGCATTGCCCCTTCGAAAATTGGATTTCGACGAAGTCGGAATGCTGGCTACCTCGTTAAGACGAGATGGGTATTAAATTTGCATTGCACCTTCGGAAATTAGATTTCGACGAAGTCGGAATGGTTGCCACCTCGTTAAGACGAGGTGAGTGTAAAATTTGCATTGCCCCTTCGGAAATTAGATTTTGATGAAGTCAGAATGCTTGCCACCTCGTTAAGACGAGGTGGGTGTAAAATTTGCATTGCCCCTTCGGAAATTGGATTTCGACGAAGTCGGAATGCTGGCCACCTCGTTAAGACGAGATGGGTATTAAATTTGCATTGCACCTTCGGAAATTAGATTTCGACGAAGTCGGAATGGTTGCCACCTCGTTAAGACGAGGTGGGTGTAAAATTTGCATTGCCCCTTCGGAAATTAGATTTCGACGAAGTCGGAATGCTTGCCACCTCGTTAAGACGAGGTGGGTGTAAAATTTGTATTGCCCCTTCGGAAATTGGATTTCGACGAAGTCGGAATGCTTGCCACCTCGTTAAGACGAGGTGGGTATACAATTTGCATTGCCCCTTCGGAAATTAGATTTCGACGAAGTCGGAATGCTTGCCACCTCGTTAAGACGAGGTGGGTGTAAAATTTGCATTGCCCCTTCGGAAATTGGATTGAGACGAAGTCGGAATGCTGGCCACCTCGTTAAGACGAGGTGGGTATTAAATTTGCATTGCACCTTCAGAAATTAGATTTCGACGAAGTCGGAATGCTTGCCACCTCGTTAAGACGAGGTAGGTATAAAATTTGCATTGCCCCTTCAGAAATTAGATTTCGACGAAGTCGGAATGCTTGCCACCTCGTTAAGACGAGGTGGGTGTAAAATTTGCATTGCCCCTTCGGAAATTGGATTTCGACGAAGTCGGAATGCTGGCCACCTCGTTAAGACGAGATGGGTATTAAATTTGCATTGCACCTTCGGAAATTAGATTTCGACGAAGTCGGAATGGTTGCCACCTCGTTAAGACGAGGTGGGTGTAAAATTTGCATTGCCCCTTCGGAAATTAGATTTCGACGAAGTCGGAATGCTTGCCACCTCGTTAAGACGAGGTGGGTGTAAAATTTGTATTGCCCCTTCGGAAATTGGATTTCGACGAAGTCGGAATGCTTGCCACCTCGTTAAGACGAGGTGGGTATACAATTTGCATTGCCCCTTCGGAAATTAGATTTCGACGAAGTCGGAATGCTTGCCACCTCGTTAAGACGAGGTGAAGTTTAATTCGCATTGCCCCTTCGGAAATTAGATTTCGACAAAGTCGGAATGCTTGCCACCTCGTTAAGACGAGGTGGGTGTAAAATTTGCATTGCCCCTTCGGAAATTGGATTTCTAGGAAGTTTGGCTTTAAATAGCTCACTTCGGAAATTGGATTTCTACGAAATTTGGCTTTAAATAACTCACTTCGGAAATTGGATTTCGACGAAGTTTGGCTTTAAATAGCTCACTTCGGAAATTGGATTTCTACGAAGTTTGGCTTTAAATAGCTCTCTTCGGAAATTGGATTTCGACGAAGTTTGGCTTTAAATAGCTCACTTCGGAAATTGGATTTCGACGAAGTTTGGCTTTAAGTAGCTCACTTCGGAAATTGGATTTCTACGAAGTTTGGCTTTAAATAGCTCACTTCGGAAATTGAATTTCTACGAAGTTTGGCTTTAAATAGCTCACTTCGGAAATTGGATTTCGACGAAGTTTGGCTCTAAATAGCTCACTTCGGAAATTGGATTTCTACGAAGTTTGGCTTGAAATATGGCTTTACATTCCTTATTTGTCGAGATAATATGCATAAGTGGAGTAGAGAGAGATGTGCAAGATGTATGCAAATGCAAGATGTAAAAAGACGACCTAAATGACCTAAATGAACTATATGAATTTGGACATTACTCTCAACCACTTGTGCAAGGTATCTCTTTAAATGAGTAATGTGCCGTGCACGGGGTATTGGCTTACCGGATAAGTGGGCGAGCTTGTACGACCCTGTGCCGAGGACTTCTTCAACTCGGTACGGTCCTTCCCATGTGGCTTCAAACTTGCTGAGCCTTTCCGCTTTACTGACCTCGTTGTTCCGAAGTACGAGGTCGCCTGCTTGGAATTGTTGGTACTTCACTCTTTGGTTGTAGTACCGAGCTACTTGTTGTTTGTACTTGGCTTCTCTTATCTAGGCGAGCTCTCGTTTCTCTTCCAACAGATCCAGTTCGGTTCGGAGGTCTTCCTCGTTAACTTCGGCTGTGAAGTTGAGAGTGCGCGGGCTCGGCAGGCCGATCTCCACCGGGATCACTGCTTCGGATTTATACACCAAATTGTAGGGTGTTTCACCGTTCGAGGTATGGGGAGTTGTGTGGTATGACTATAACTTGGGGTAAGTTCGCTACCCAATCTCCTTTGGCTTTGTCGAGGCGGGTTTTGAGTCCCCTGACAATAGTTCAGTTTGTAACTTCGGTTTGGCCATTCGCTTGAGGATGAGCTACCGAAGTGAACTTCTGCTGGATATGAAGCCCTTCACTCCATTCTCTGAATGTTATGTCCGTGAATTGT
The DNA here is from genome assembly GCA_001642375.2 of Mentha longifolia. Classification (NCBI taxonomy): domain Eukaryota; kingdom Viridiplantae; phylum Streptophyta; class Magnoliopsida; order Lamiales; family Lamiaceae; genus Mentha; species Mentha longifolia. Next base: position 39,853,190 of record CM038112.1, on the reverse strand, counting down.
GTCCCATTTTCCGAGATGAGGATATGGGGTATGCCGAAGCGGCATACTATGTTCTTCCAGACGAAGTTGAGGGCGTTCTTGCTCGTGATTTCTGCCAAGGGTTCGGCTTCCACCCATTTGATGTAGTCGATGGCTATGATGGGAACTGGAGTTGGCTAAGAGCTTTGCCTAATGGAGTTACTAGGCTTGCTTCGGCTTCGTCAATACTTCGGTGTTTGACTTCTTCCACGGGAGGGCTTGTGGATGACGAGGCTAATTTGCTTAGTGCATCTGCTCCGCTATTCTGCCCCCTTGGGATGTGAACCAACTCAAAATGCGAGAAATATTGTTGTAGGTTCTTGGCTTTGTGGAGGTATCCTGTCGCCTTGAGCTAGGCAAAGTTTGACGATTAAAGTTTCGTACTCCACTTCGTTGTTTGTTGTAGGGAAGTCGAACCGAAGTGTATAGGTTATCTCTTGTCCGTCTGGGCTGAGGTATATGATGCCTGCCCCGCTTCCTGATTTCCTCGAAGCCGCGTCCACGTATACTCTTCAACCATCTTTAGGTGGTTCTTTTGCGGGTTCGGCTTCGGTGCTTTTCGAGGGGGGCTCAAATGGCTTCGGTGTTTCCGTGAATTTGGATTCTACTAGGAAGTATGCTAGGTCTTGGCCTTTGATAGCGTGCTCACCTTGTTGTAAAAGGTGATGACCACATCCTTTTTGGGGCTCTTATGTGAGGGCTCGTCTATTTTAGGACTTCGGGCCTCAGCTTTGAGAGTGGACTTCGTGTATGTGAGGGCTTGTCCGTTTTAGGACTTCGGGCCTCAGCTTTGAGAGTTGACCTGTCTCCTCGGCCTCGTCAGTACTTAGGAGTTTGACTTCAAGGGACTTCGGTCGGCCTCGGCCTTGAGAGGACGTCGCCTAGGCCTTGAGAGGACTTCGTCGTCTTTATTGCGCTTTGCCTCGAGTGTGGGCTTCGTACTGGTCAGAACGTCGGCCGCGACTTTGGTAACTCTTGAGGGTGTTGTCGCGCACTAATTGCTCTATGACCGCAGCAAGCTTTCTGCTTTCCTCGATATCGCACCCGTAATTCTCATGGAAGCGACAGTACTCCTTGGATCGGCGCTTCTCCCTTCCACTTGACATGGGCCGAGGCTTCTCGAACATATCGGTGTGAGTTGGCTTCGGCCTCGTCAATGGAGTGAATTGGCTTCGTTCCTGGTTTTGCCGAGGTCCGAGCCTGGATTCCAGGGGTGTATGCTGGAGCCTGTCAAAGGCACTTCGCGACTTTGGCCTCGGTCATTCTGATCCTTTTTCCGATCTGAAGGTTCGGCCTTGTCGGCTTCGCGCTTGTGCCTGTCAGCTTCGTCGGCTCTTGCGAACCGATTTGCTATGATCCATCATGGCTCCAAAGTGCTAGGTAATTGTCCTCTTCGGAAATAAGATTTCGACGAAGTCGGAATGTGTACCGCCTCGTTAAGACGAGGTCGAACAGAAATTCACATTGCCCCTTCGGAAATAAAATTCGACGAAGTCGGAATGTGTACCGCCTCGTTAAGACGAGGTCGAACAGAAATTCACATTTCCGCTTCGGAAATAAGATTTCGACGAAGTCGGAATGTGTAACGCCTCGTTAGGATGAGGTTTTCACATTGCCGCTTCGGAAATAAGATTTCGACGAAGTCGGAATGTGTAACGCCTCGTTAGGACGAGGTCAAACAAAAATTCACATTGCCACTTCGGAAATAAAATTCGACGAAGTCGGAATGTGTACCGCCTCGTTAAGACGAGGTCGAACACGTGATGTGTAAATTACATTAAATGCGCCGTTGGGGGTCCCAATAAAGTAGGCGGAAAGTTACTAAAACTTCTTTCAGACGCCACAATCAACATTTTTGAAATTCGGAACCCTAAAAATTTTCAGCAATTCATCTTCTTCCTTGACGCTTGCAGTGCTGCCGTCAGTGTTACACCAGAATCCTGTAAGACGGTGTCGCGCCGAGGTGAGATGGTATCGCGCCAAGGTGGCACGGCATCGCGATGAGGTGGGGTGATGTTACACTGGGGTGAGAGTCGATTGGAATCTTCCCGACGTTCGTCATCGAACCTCCTTAGACGTGGTGTTGCATCCCGTGCGTCGACGATTTGGACGCTTTGGGACTTTTGCCGATGCCGCGATCCGGAGGTAGCTTCGTGCTCTCCACCATCTTTGCGTGATGGTTGTCCTTTTTCATGGCTGAGCTTTGTATTATTTTTGGCGAGCTGGAGAAAATCTTGCTATGCTTATCCAACATGCTCAACGTGTCCGTCCGGAGTCTCGCCTTTGGCGTGTTCCTTCCTAGATAGCCGGTATGTTGCCGGGTGTAGATCTTGCGCCTGGCTTGCCTCGTCTTTGTGGGTTTCGGCTTCCTGAACCGGTGGATTTGCTGTCGGACCTTGTCCGGTTTGCTGAATATTATTTTCCTTGTTGGCGGCGGCAGCGGCGGAGGTAGCGGCAGCGATTGATCGTGTTGGAATCCTCTTGATGAGTAGAGCATGTTTCCGGGTGGTTTCGTCCGATTTGGTGGTGATTTCAGTCCGGAATTGGCAAATAACAGAAGCTGCTCCGAACGAATCCTGATTTCGCGAGTCGTGCAGCAGCACGAACTTCCAGACGTGATTCCCGCCGCACCGGTGATCGGTTTTTGACGGGAAACCTACCGTTGGAATCCTCTCGACGAGTAGAACATGTTTCCGGGTGGTTTCGTCCAATTTGGCGGTGATTTCAGTCCGGAATTGGCGAATAATAGAAGCTGCTCCGAATAAATCGTGATTTCGCGTTTGGGGGGGATCGCGTTAGTCTTCCTGTCATGGCTGTAGATTACCTAGAAAACCTTTGATCGAAAATCACAAATTTTTGTTTCCCACAGACGGCGCCAGTGATCGAACTTATTTTCATAAGGTAATTAATGCATGTAGACAAGGAATTAACGAACACGAAAGTAAACGAACACAAAGGGATTTACGTGGTTCGATCTATTGGAATAGATCTACGTCCACGGGCAGAAAGAGTATAGATCTTTATTGCTTGTATGAGTAGTGATTACAAGATTGTTCCCCCCGTCCAATCTATTCTAAACCCCTATTTATAAGTATCTACACATGGAATTCGACTAGGTTTACAAGTCTTTTCCTATTAAGACTCTTTGACTTGATCTCCTCCTTTACTGGATAAACACCGAGCTTCTATATCTCTTGGAGCTTGAATTGTAGTCGATGTAGGAGTTGCCTTGGTGTAGAAGTATCTTTGAAGTAGGTTGTAGCTGACTGGGCCGAGCTGCATAGGGCTTTAGTTGGGCAGAGCTACGTTGACCGAGCTTAACTGTCAGGGCCCAATTATATTGGGCTCGATGCTTGGGCCTAGTAGCTAGGCCATATCCTATCAAACTTACTCTTCACGTCATAAATATACTTTAACCATCTTTAATCACTTGCCATGAATTAGATTAGAAAGAAAATAAAAATGCAAGGACTTTGAAGATGAACAGTTTTTTCCTCAAGCAGTTTGTTAGGCTGCATAAAACTGTCACAACTTATTTCACAAATATGATTTTCTTGAATTTATAAATTCTTCTATTTTTGTTTTTTGCTGATGACTAGACTCAATCACCTTTCCAACCATATATGCCATGCCCCCTAGATGTTCACCGATCGCAGTAGTTTATTTTTCAAAGTTGTGACTTGTGCAGGAGTAATTGTTTTTATAGAATGCATCCCTTGTGCTCAGACAGATTATCTACCGACCCGATTTTAGTTGCTTTGCCTACTGTTATAATTGAATGTAATATTTAATCACCAAAAAAAGAAAAAGAAAAGTACAACAGTTTGAAAGTTCGACATGACACGCGAGTAATTAAGTATTCAACTTGATTAGTGTTTGAGAAGAATAATTATACACATTCAACTTGGAAGTGCAATATTTAGAGAGTTTAGCATATATAAATATAAACAGTAAGAAAATTGAGCCTGTTAAGCTTTGTATTGGTGCGTTCTGGAATTAAATGTAGCAAGACCACTACATACGAAAAGCTCGTGAAACGCCATAATATCGACGGACACACGAAGTACAAACAAAACCTTGGGATATTGAAGAGAACAAGCAAAGATTCTTGAGGTGCTAAAGCTCTTTCAAAACTTTCAACACTGAGTTTATCAACCATATCACGAAATTGAACATCATTCCTAATTTTGAAATACTAATTGAATAAATAAAGTTAATTTCAAAATCATCGGTCGGTAAGAAGAATGGAAAGATTGAAGGCTTGGTCTTTCTTTATTGATGCAATTTTCCTAGTAGAGGCAGCTGCTCCTTTACAACGTAGCAAGCTCAAGTATTCAAACATGGGGATATTAGCCAACCCGACCGGGACTTGTTGAAGATTCTCATAGTTGAGCAGCTCAAGTCGTTTAAGATGGGGAAATGGTGGTGAGATGCCTCCTAGATTGACAAATTTGTGCGTTCGATATGCAAAACTTCAAGAGACTAGAAATCTAGATAATGGGTCATCCATGTTTTCCCCACGAATGCATTGTTTTTCAACTTGAGTACCTTCAGATTTTCTAGCATTGCCAAAACATCCATATGAGACCAATCAAGAAACGTGCTAAATAATGTAAGGCTCCTTAACTTGGGTGGGAATCTATATGACCGAGGAAGACCGCCTAATTTCCTATCCAAAGTTGGGTTGGTATACATCATTTAGCAGCTTCAGCTTCTCAAGATTTCTCAGTCTCATCAAGCTATCAAACGATCCAATTTTGCCATCCAAAAACATGGCTATCTTCCCGCGAATGCCCAATACCTTCAAACGGGAAGCCCTATCAAATAATTCACCCCTGCAACTTTTTGGTGACATTGTGCTCAGTGTTTGGAGGTTTTCACCTCTTTTACTGTCTTTGCTTAGCTTGACCAAACTGGTTGATGCAATTGTCTTCACATGTCTTAATTGAGCCATCTTCATTACATCTGCTCTAATTTTAAGGATTCGAGATGTTGTGTCAACTATAAGAGTTTGTATATTCCCAAGTCTTTCGAAGGCTTCTGGGATGATCACTGACTCCCAATTGGAGTCGAGCTTCAAGGAAAGCATGAGGTACCTCAAATGAAACAAATGATAGAAATCCCTTGGTATTTTAGTGAATATGAGAGGCCTAGGCTTCGAGCACTCTAAGTTGCTTGTACGCTGTAGGAAGAAGAGAGATGCTTTCCATCGGTATCTCAATACCCTCGGAGAAAGTAACAAATGAGCAAATAGGAGACTGTGGGCTCATTCTGAGAAAACTCAGGACATTGGTACGAATACAAAGGAGACGACACTTGTCAATGGATTGGAATCTTCCATCGCTCAACTTGTGATCATGACTTTACCCAATGTATTATGCTCGGGAAGAATAATCTTTAGCTTATCTCAGTCCCTGGGCTTCCACAAATCATCCATAACTAGCAAGAATTTTTCTCCCTCTAGATTTTGAGCTATCTCTTCAGCAAGCTGTGCGACACTCTTTTTGACATAGGCTTCCTCGTTGAGCTGCGTCGTCATCTATCTCAGAATGGAAAGAAACACCTCCTTCTTTTGAACTCTTGAGAAATATAAGCCCATATACGAGTGGGAATTAAATCCGTATCTTATATTAGGATCATTGTAAATCTTTCCTGCCAATGTTGTTTTGCCTAGACCAGGCATACCAATGATAGATATAACATCCAGATACCTCGTTCTTTGATTGAGATATCCTTCTATTTTTTCTGCCTCATCTTCCAAACCCACCACTTTTTTTGATGGCATAGCCTGTTTCAAGAACAAAATGAGGATTAATAATAGTGAAAATGATACAAAATAACCAATTAAGATAGGAAAAGATAAAATTTAGCCATCCCTAAACAAAATTGCATTCTCTTTCCAGAGCCGAAGCCGAATATACAACCGCATGAAATTGTTGCACTCAATTACCTTGGTCTAATTAATTTCGAATTTAAAAATCCATCTTAGGCAGCTTATATTTTCATCTATAATTAGTGAAGCATGTAATGATTCACTTACGATTTTAGGAAGAAAAAAATAGAAAATGTCTTTGGGTAGGTTATACCAATCATCTGCATTGCTAGAGTGAAACAATACAGTATTTGATGTTGGTGGTTGAATATTATTGGTGTATGAAGCCTGAATGGACTCCACGTAAAAGCCCGAATTTTTTGACCCACGTTTGGGGTCCAAGCGGAATCCTAATGGGTTTAGGATTATGGCTTGTTTTGCTATTTAAATAGTTATTTTCTCTTTGTAATCATTATCCGAAAATATTAGTGAATATCTCTGGTTTGGCAGTGGCCCCAGACGAGTCTGACGAACTGGTTAAACAATTCATGTGTTTTTTTTTTTGTTTTTTTTTTGAATCCATTATGTTAATTTTCGCAACAAAGATTGGTTCGTTGCGATCGAACAATCATATGTGTATGGATTGATATATGTTTCTTTAGATTAATTACTTAGTCAGAATATGACTGAATAGGTTATTTATGTTATACTCTTCGTAGTTTAGTTTGTAGTAAATTATGTTCTTGTTGTTCGAAGATTAGACAATATCCATAATTTTTAAAAGCTATGTTGTATTCTTTGTTGTTCAACATAGTGAATTTAAAAGGTTCGAACATGTGAAAAATTACCTTCTTATTATTAATTGTATTATCTATACCTATACTAAAAAAATAAGTATTAAGATGCTTGTTCTACAATACTAGAAAATATAACGTGCATTCGTACGTAGACCGAATTATTTTAATTAACATATTATGATTTGAATAGATATAACATTTCTTGAAACTTCAAATATAACAAACTTAAATGATCGATTCACTTATTTGTTGACGTAGTAAAATATATGTTCCTTATATTACAATTTATTTATTTTTTACAATGGTAAATATACATTTTTTTATCATTATACTTTGTTATCTTGAATAACAGACACTCATTATATGCTTATGGTCCAATTTAAAATATAATATCATTCCTTATGTTAGTACTATTTTAGATTGCATGTACTACAGTATATAATTATCTTGTAACTATTTAATTGTACATATATCATTCTTCCTAATCAACCTCATTATTTTCTTAAAGAGTGACAGATTGATAGGTCGATATCTTGTTTTCTTACAAAGTGAAGACTCTATATAAATTGGGGGCCGGGTTCGATATATACTAAGGTCATGTTTGGTAGCTAATACAATGCTCATATTGTATTAATAACATGGCTTTAATAGCTGTTTGGTACCTTTTTTAATTAAGTAGCAAGCCCGTTGCTAATGTTAGGCCCGGTCTAAAACTACTATTTTACATCTACAAGCCCCTATTATTTACCTCTCTTCACCCCTAATATAACTAAGACACATTTGAATAGTGACTCTCTCTAAATTTTTTTCGCCCCTTTTTCCACACTCTCTTGTAGTTCTTTTTTTTTATAATTTTTTTTCGATCTTTTTTCCATTCTAATTATATGTTCTAATTCTATACTAATTCACATAGAAGGATCCTTACTTTTATATATTCACAAATAATATGATGAAAATGGCAAAGTCTCGGCAGATTTTTTTTAATTGGATTTACTATAGGTGTATTTGTAATTTTACCAAAAATATAAGGTTATTTTAGTAATTATATAAGTTAGTATAGAGTTTGATATATGCTACCAAACACCCATTTTAATTGTACATAGTTTCTTACAAGGCTACCAAACACTTGCATGTATTAGTTATATGAGTTTACCCTCTATTATTTGTGTTGATATTATTAATATAGATATTATTAGAGTAGTATACCAAACATGCCCAATTATATACAATTGAGACCTCTTAACTTGAAAGACACTTGTGAAATTACACTATTATACAATTTTAGTATATCCCACCAAACAGTTAACATATTATGAAAGGTAGAAATTATACAACATTCAACCTAACATAATATTGATAACATATACAGTGTAAGTTGTCTCAATCACACATATTCAGCCATACAGACACATACCATCTAGTAAACGAGCCATAATTCATAAAATTTAAATTTAAATAAATTATAAATTTCTCATAGATATCTTGTACTCCATTCGTCCCATTATATTAGACTCATTTCTCATATATATATGATGTATAAAATAATAAAATGAGACTAATATAATGGGACAAAAGTATTACTAAATTTAAATTTTACGGAGGTGTAGTTCCCTTCATTCTCACTATATATGAAGTATATTAAATTAAAATAAATTGATAAAAAGATCAATTTAATTTTCAATAATTTCTTAAATTGATATATAAGGTAAATTATTTTCTAATGATTTATTAAATACTTTATATATATAATACTCTGCATATACTATTACATTATAACCTTAATTTAATGATTGTACCTCTCGTAAAAGTATGTAACAAATAGTACACCTAATTTCAAATGTAGAACGGTTAATGACTTTACCTAATTTCTAAAACGTGCTAATATATATAATTTCCAAAAAATTATCCCAAATTTTACTACGAATGAACTTTGGTAATCAATTTGCTTATTATGATTTTTTTTTTTTTACCTTGATTATTCAATTTCACAAATCCAATTTATAATGTTGGTCATTCAAGAATCAGAATTCCAACATCTAGTCCATATATATATATATATATATATATATATAGGGATGGGTTATGGTGAAAACTAATTATTACGTGAAACCTGCAACCCATCATAAAATGTTGTATTTTATGCACAAAAGTGTTGTATTTTTATCATAAAATGTTGCATTCTCATGATGATGCATTATATGCATAAAAATAAGAGGCAAAAAACTATCTACCTATTTAGCTCTAAGTTTATCAACATATACCTAGAACTTAAGAAAACTTAAAAGATACCTAAATTTTTACTAATGGGACTAAAATACCCCTGATTCTCATTTCCCCCCAAAACCATCTCCCACCTGCCCACCCCCCACAGAACTCACTCTCACATTCGACATTTCCCTTCCCCCATTTTCTCTCAACCTGCGATGGTTGAACTCACGTTCTCTCTCTCATTTTTGGCATTCTCTCGAGCACACTCTCTCGCGAACCCCCTCCCTCTCGCTTCCACAGTCTTTTCTCAGTAACCTCGACAATATGGTGGCCGGAACGTGTGGTTCCAAAAGAAAGCGAAAGCAACTTGAATCGGAGGGCCCCTCCGGCGAAAAGCAAGAAGAACCGGCGAGTGAGCATCCAGAAGAACAGATGGAGGATGATAGACCCAGTGGCTACCCGTTTTTTGAAGCAGAGGTAAGAAAATATATAAGTTTTTTTGGATTAATGGCTGACTCGATTTGGCGAAGTCATAAGAAATTTCTGATTATGATGCTTGATTTGGGGTTCACATGCTAGAATTTAGGGTTTGCGTACTGGATTTTAGCCTAAAATGTAGGTAAAAAATGTTGGATTGTTGAATGCATGCGCTTTTTATGTTCTTTGATAATTGAATCTGTTAAGTCATGGTTGTAATTTCATAATATCTTATGTCTGACTGGGATACTAGAAAATTGTCAATATCTTACTGTATTGATAATAGTTATCGGAAAATGTTCAAGTCTTACTGTGTATATGGTGAGAATTGTTCAATTCTTGCAACATGCAGGACATAATAGGATTATGTCAAATCTTAGTGTCTTGGTGGTGAGAAATGAACATTCCTTATACTGTCATGGCTTAATATATTGTCAAAAAGCTTACTGCCTTAATCCTTGTGCGAAGGGTTGTAAAAAATATGCAATATTACTATGCCAATAGTGAGAATTGATAATTTCTTATGACCTCATGATAGTAGTTGGTTTGAATATATAAATTCTAATATGATGATATATATGGTTTGGTCCCACACTGAGAGTGTTGTAAGAACTGGTCAATTGTTGCTAATGTCTTGGTGTAAAAAGGCTAAATTCTAACTACATGTTTCCTGTATGTTGCTTTCCTAACTTGGATACTAGAAAATTGTCAATATCTTAATGTCTTGATGGTGTGGAATTAAAGTTTCTTATAACATCGTGATAATAGTTGTCGGAAAATGTTCAAGTCTTACTGTGTGTATGGTGAGCATTTTTCAATTCTTGCAACATGCAGGACATAGTAAGATTATGTCAAATCTTAGTGTCTTGGTGGTGATAAGAAATGAACATTTCTTATACCCTCATGGCTTAATATGATATTGTCAAAAAGCTTCCTGCCTTTATCCTTGTGCGAAGGGTTGTAAGAAATATACACTCTTACTATGCAGATAGTAAGAATTGATAGTTTCTTATGACCTCATGATAGTAGTTGGTTGAATATATAAATTCTAATATGATGATATGTGTGGTTTGGTCTCACACTGTTAGTGTTGTAAGAACTGGTCAATTGTTGCTAATGTCTTGGTGAGAAAAGGCCAATTCTAACTACATGTTTCATGTCCGTTGCTTTCCTAACTTGTATTCTTACCATTTATATTTTGTGAAAGTCTTGTCTATTTATCTCCTTCATGTGATTTTGTTCGCTTGTTGTTTGGTAATATTCTGAACTTGTGATGCGGAAATCTTGTAAGATTTATGAAATTCTGACTTTATAACCTCAATTTGGTGAGAAACGTTGCAATTTTTTATAGGCAAAAATTTAATTCTGGCTGTGTTTGCTTGATGATTGGTAATATTTTGCTAGATTCTAACCTTTTTTTGTGAAATACTTACAAGCTATATGTAATTCTTGCTTTATAACCTCAATGTTGGTGAGAATGTTGCAATTTCTTATACGCATAAAATAATTTATGACTATATTTACTTGCTGATTGGTAATATTTTACTATTTTCTAACCTTCTGTTGTGGTAGACTTGTTAGATTTATGAAATTTTTACCTCCATATTGGTAAGAAGTTTCCAATTTCTTATAGTCATAAAATGCATTCTGACTATGTTTCATGTTATTGTAGCGACTTATCCAGAAGCTAAAGCACCGCAAGGATGAGAAGAATCAGACATATTGGAAATCACTGAGGGGAGACCCAGTAGGAGAGCCATTCGCGTTCACATACGACCTAACTGAAAGCATGAAGAAGAGGCCTAGGAATGAAGAGGGCGATTTTTTTTGTTTCGTTTTTTTTTTTAAAAAAATTACTGTAAGAAATACCAAAATAATTTGATAAGAAATTGACAATTTCTTACCTTTTCCAACTCGAGTGGTAAGAATTTATCAATTTCTTATGTCCTAGTTGGTTAGAATTTGTTAATTTATTACCTTATCTAAAACATTTTGTAAGAATTTGAAAATTTCTTATTAACTTATTGCCTTGTTTCCTTTGATTTTTAGCCTCTTTCGCCGATGCTTAAGCCATACAAAAGAGAGCGCCGCATGATGCATTTGAAATCCCTCAAAGTTGATGCAACTCAAGAATCGTTTGCCTTCACGTTTGAGAGGAGACCGAGGAGAAGAAGAAGAAGAAGAAGAAGAAGAAGACAACCACATGGAAAAAAAAATATTTAAAATAATTTTACTTTCAGTTTTGATTTACTTTGTATTAAATATGTAAGAATTTGATAATTTCGTATATTTTTTTTTGGTAATATTTTGTTAATTCTTACATTTCTAAAATGTCTTGTAATAATTTATAAATTTCATACATTCTTAAACTTAATTGGTAAGAATTTGTCAATTTGTTATGTCCTATTTGGTTAGAATTTGTTAATTTATTACCTTATCTAAAACGTTTTGTAAGAATTTGACAAGAAATACCAAATTAGAAACAACCAGATTTGGTAAGAAAAATGTAGGAATTTGTATTAAATTTACCTTCAGTTTTTTAATTTGTATTAAATATGTAGGAATTTGATAATTTCTTATGTTTTTATGGTAATAATTTGTTAATTTCTTACAATTCTAAAACGTTTGGTAATAATTTGTAAATTTCTTACATTCTTAAACTTGATTGGTAAGAATTTATTAATTTGTTAATTTATTGTTTGGAACAAAATTTGAATGTGTGATCGTATATTAGTATATGTGACCGTAACTTGGTAAGAAATCTTAATTTCTTACATCTAGCTTTGTTAGAAATTTTATTTTCTTACCAAATTTCTACACTAACAATAGAGTTCAATTTATTACCTTCATCAACTCGTTTAGTAAGAATATGATAATTTCTTATGTTATACTAATTCACTTGGTAAAAACATTTTTTGCCCTTTTGATGTTAGTTGTAATATTAGTTAAATTCTTAAGCTAAGAATGTGTCATTCTAACCATTACGTCCAACAATATTGTTGCAAACATGCATGAATATATTTTTCCGAGCATGAGGATGGTAAGAATTAATGAATTCTAACCATTGTCGTCGTAGGAATTGATGAATTCTTACTATGTTCATCACAAAGAAGCCATATTCGTTGACAATTATAATCAGTGGCCAAAAATTCAAAAGAAGCAAAGTGACTACAAAAGTAGGATTTTGACATCACAAAAAAAAGACATATGGTCTTCAAAACCATCTTCTTTGAATGCCTTCGCAGCAAAGTAGAATATTTCAATAACGCCAGATGATGAATCCCTGAGATTTCCCTGTATGTAGTATATGCAGAAACCATGAGGGGTACCTGAAAAAATTATAAAAAGGATAAGGTGGCTAAAAAATTCATGTTTGCCAAATGGTAAGAAATTATGCATTTCTTACAACTAGATGACAAGAATGTATGTAATTCTGACCAAAAAAATGAAGTTGATGGTATGAATTAGATACTTTCTTACCGTCCACTACGTCAAAAACATCAATTATTACCATCATGGTAATAATTGATGTTTCTGACTTAGTGGCCAGTAAGAATTGATCAACTCCTACCATATTGATGGGAATAAATAATGTTTATCTTACTATTCACTTTGTGAGAAACATCAGTTGTTCCTATCAATATGGTAAGAATCAATTCTTACCCTCCACTACGTCAGAAACATCGATCATGATATCATTAAGGTAAGAAATGATCAATTGTTGCCATTATAATGGTAAGAATATATGTTTCACACGAGGTGGATGGTAAGAATTTATGTAATTTTTTTAAATTCCACAAAACCAAAGCCACCAGCTGTGCCAACAAGAATAGCATCCATATTGCATAAAAAAAAATGCAGACTAAACAACAGCAAGTAAATCAATGTTGTTAACCAACCAAATAAAATATCTTGAATGACAAAATAGAATAAATCAATGTTGCTACCGAAATACAAAAATAGAAAAAATGGGAAGAAAATCACAGAATTGAAGCTAAAATGAGTTCAGTTTAATCACTCCCAAAATCAAAAACACGACCCATTTGTATAATAAACATTACCAAACTAACAGAACAAAGGAATTTCTCCCAACATTCACCTCGAAATCTCCGTCAAAATCCGAATCCAATCGAAATTAATCGCTCCTCCTTCGCCGTATCGAAGCTCACCCCCCACATTCACAGCGCCCAAATCTAGAGAGAGAAAGGAGAGAGGGATACATGCCGAAACCCTAGTTGCAGAGCTTCAGCTGGAATTAGGGCAACTCCACGGACAGCTCGTCGCCATAGATAGGAGTGTGGCGGAGCTCTTCTACATCGAAGGTTGTTCGCCGGCGTGAGAGAAGCTGCAGGCGGAGGCGCGCAGAGGAAAAAAAGGGGAGAAAAAAGTAAGAGAAAGAGAGAGAGATGAATGAGAGGAGAAACTCTCTACAACTTGAATTCAAAATGGGGGTCTGTTGAGAGAAAGCTTGAATAAAGCTACTAAACTAATTCACTTAAGGGTATTTTAGTCCCCTTTGGCAAAGATTAGGTAACTTTTGTTATTTCTTAAGTTGTAGGTAAAAGCTTGAAAAACTTAGCTCCAATAGATATTTCACTATATTTCCTCTAAAAGTAATATAAAATAATATAATATAAAATAAAATAATATATTTTATTATGCAACATTTTATGCACAAAATGCATCATTTTATGCATAAAATGCATCATTTATGATGGGTTGCAGGTAGACCTGCCTGGGCTTTTAGGCCCGTCGGGCTTAGCCCTAGCCCGGCCCTAAGTCAACGGGCTTAGCCCTAGCCCGCCGGTCAACGGGCCCGAACCGTAACCGGGACCGAAGATTAAGGGCCGGGCTCGGGTCGAGGCATGTTGAACCGAAAACCCGTCGGTTAACCGACGGGCCGGCCCGCCGGGCTTAGGCTTGAACCGTCGGGCCCTTCTAGCAGTTAGGACCGCCGGGCCGGGCCGAGCCCAACGGGCAAAACATGTCCCTTATTCAATTCCCTTATTCAACGGGCGAAATCCTAGTGTTTTTCGGGTGGAAATGACGTTCTGAGCAAAACCCATGAGCTGTGACGAATATTGGGCAAATTCCATCTTTTAGAGGGTCAAAACTGCAATTTTACAGTTTTTCGGGTTATTTCGTATTTTTGGATTTTTATTTGGGGTCCTTTTGTTATTTCTTGGTTTTCGGTGATTAGGGTTTCGTATTTAAGCATTGTTAGACGATGATGGACGGCAGTTTTGAATATTATTGAATCTGAGATTTATCTCTCTCGCGTTTTACGAGTTTTTCTTCCTGTCAAGCATTCACGCTGCATCAAAATGTAAAAGTTCTTATTTATTCATTTTCAACAATTTAATGAGTTATTTAAATTTTTTAAAATAAAACAAAACAACATCAAAACATAAAAAATTATCATTTTCTATTCATAAAAATAATAAATATACAAGAATAAAATGCCGAGAGGAATTTGGCAAAACAGAGCATTGCTCTGTTTTTTTTGCTTCAGCCGCCAGTGCCCAGCCCTTTCCCATTTGCGTGAACCGCCGGGCCGGCCCTAGGCCCTACGGTTCTGGCCCGGCCCTAAACCGGCGGGCCTAGGGCCGAGCCCTAAACCACGGCACAAGTCTAGGGCCGGGCAAGGTTCATGCAGTCCGAGGCCCGTGGCCCGCCGGGCCGGGCCCGAAACCGGCGGGCTCGGCCCGTGGGCAGGACTAGTTGCAGGTTTCACGTAATAATTGGTTTTCATATGATCTACTACCTATATATATATATATATATAGTATATACTATATATATATATATAGTTAATTAAAATAACTTAATAATAAATAATTAAACTAAAAAAATTAAATTAAAATAACGCAATCCCAAGAAAAGTATATATACTTGAGCAACTATATTTTACAAGTTCTTTTTGTTGCTAAAGTAAATTTAATATTGTGGGGAGTTGAGAGTCGTCATAGTTCATATCTATACATTTATATATATACTTACCATCTATAAAAAAATTAAAACAAACTAAAATAATAAATATTCGGTCCTCAACACCGACTCTCTATGTTTCTCGAGCTCTCATCCCGACTGTCACTCTCTCATTCTCAAACTCTCTCCTCATCTTCCTCTTCTTTGGCGAAATCGCCGGTTGTCGGCGCCACCTTCTCCTCTCCCACATACCCTTCTCTGATCTCTTGTCTCGAACCCTAATTTCAAAATCAACCCCTCTCTTCTCCAGCGTTTCAGTCGTTGCTACTGCTGTGGTGATTCCTCCGTGAGCTCCACTGGCGACTCTAATAGTGGGCAATGGGGGTACAGTTGTACCCCCAATTCATATATATATATATATATATATATATATATATATATATATATTATTCATTTAAAATAATTAGAATAAGTTTTAAAATATTATTAATGTTAACAAATAGACATGTGACTTATCCTTTAGTATTTTTATTCAACAATTTGGTGTTGATTCTTCCAGTTGCTACTGTAAGTGTTGAGAGAGTATTTTCCAGAATAACTTATGTCAAAAACAAGTTGTGAAATAACATGGAAAATCAATATTTAAATTATTGTTTTCCTACGAATTTCTGATGACAATGTTGTCAATCGCTTTCAAGTAATGAAATGTCATCGAAAATTAAATTAGGTATATTTGTAATTTTACTATTTTCGTTGACATTATTATAAAATAGTATTATTTATATAATTATTTCTCGCACCCCCAAATTATAAATCCTTAGAATCGCCATTGGTAAGCTCAGCAGCTTCTCGCCATCATCGATTCACTTTCCGTTGCTGTCGCTGATTATGTAGCACCGCCGTTGCTACGGCGCTGAAAATACAGAGCACAAAGCTCGTCCCTCCGACCATCTCCTTCCACGTCGGCATCGTCGTCGTCACCCAGACGGCCACCAACGCCACGTCGAGGCCTGCTGTCCGACTCTTCCTCGTCTTCTTTCCGTTGACTGCCACAGACTCGTCGTGCGTGTCACCTGTACCACTGCGCCGGCACGCACGCTGGACCTCGTCGCCGCCTCTCTCCTCTATTGGAATACCACTATGGCTGCGCGTCAACAGATTGGCCCCGTTTTGCTCGCCGACGAACTCCGGGGCTTCCGCAGCCATCAATTTACCTCGGTGCTCGCCCATCGCCGCTGCTGCCTCGCCGTCAACTGCAGCTGCGCCAGCCTCACCGACAGCTCCGGCCGCGTTCACAACGGCGGGGGACGAGCCCGGCTTTCCCCAAAAGCTAAGTTTCTCGGTTTTCCTCTCATCTCTTTCTCCTTTGTTTTCAGAACTCGTGTTACTATCCCATGCTTGCAGTTTCCGTTTCTTTTTGTTCTAGGCTTCAACATATATAGTTCCCAAGTTTGAGTTGCAGTTTTCTTGTTAGCTATTGGTTTTCCATGATGGCTTCTTGGAGCTTGTTCATAAACGTGAATGGCATTATAGGTGTACAATTTTAGTTCTTATGGTTATTACTTGATTTTAGCAACAAGGCATGTGAACAAAATGTTTATAACCTGAGCATGTCGGAGGCTTATAATTGGTTCTTCATTCACAGTTGAATTCTGATTTCATAGTTTAGGGAGAACTTGCTTTCATTAGGAATAAGCATATAGTTCAGTTGTTGAGTAGTAGTATTAATATTTTTGTTTCATGCTTAAAGTTGTAGATAATCTTCTTGTCTAAGTTTTAAAACATGAAAATTAGAAGGGCTGGAAATTCTTACTCTTAATAAACTTGGAATGGTGGTTTTGGCTGTGGATCGGAAGGACGGAAAGCTGAAAAATCCTTTCTTTCTTCCTTGTGCTTGGTTCTTATTTCTCAGCCTTCTTCTTTGTGGTAATGGTTCTGCTATGTCCTTTCTTTTTCTATAAATTTTCTGCATCCCTTTCTTTTGAGAGAGTTTGGTGTTTGATTTGTGCAGGAGAAGAAGTGATAGAAGGAGGTTGATATAAGGGAAGTGAATGGGATGTGTTGAGAGAGGTGGTGAAGAACCCATGCTTTCTCCCTTGTGCAAGATCTAAGTGGCGCGTACCCCTTCCAAATATAGCCGAGAGTTGCTGGAGACAGAGTGATCCTCTGCAGATTGCTTCTCCTAGATGAGATCTCCTTATATGCCTCTTTCACCAAGAATTTTCCATCCCACAGCCACCGATCATTCACGCCTTCTACAGGGGTGAAGGCCTTTAGGAAATCAAAGAACTTTTCAGCCCCTTCCTTCTCTCTCTCCAGCAAGTCACGCCTCCACCCTACTTCCCAAACCTAGCCACCATCCACCCATTTCCCCATCTCCCTCATTGTGCCACTCCTCTTCGCACTTAGATGGTACAATCTCGGAAACCGTTCCACCTGCCCTAAGCTCCGTTCCAGAATCGAACAGTGCTGCCATCCCCCAAACTAAGTTTCACCCTTTCCCAAAACCAAGCTCCCTCATTGCCCTCTACCAACGACGTTATCTTCCCCCACCACCCCGACTTCCTATGTCTCTCTCCAAAATCCCCATGCCGAGACCGAATCACCTTCGTCCAAAGTCTGTTCTTTTCAACCAAAAATCTCCAAACCCATTTGCACAGGAGAGCCCTATTAAAAAACTCCAATTTTTTTATTCCCAACCCTCCTTTCTTTTTTTGATTAACAAATCTCCTCCAAGCTCAACCATGCAATTTTTCTTGTTTCCTCATGTCCACCCCATAAGAAACTGCATTGGAGCGATCTCATCTTCTTCTCCATACACTTCGGTAGTGGAAAAAAAGACATCCAATAAACCGGTACAGCCGAAAGGGTTGAATTCACAAGCTTAGCTCTTCCCCCATCGAGATGAGTTTTGAATCCCAACCCCTTAGCCTCTTTTGGATGTCTATTATTATGGTTGAAGATCAATTTTCGTGTCCTTGTTATGAGTATTCAGAAACATAGACTGATCCATATTTACACGCACTTTATAAATTTATACTCCAATTTATTGTTAAAATGGCTGCTGCATGCACAGTGTCAAATGGTCTCTAAGGAAAAACAAAGGAGTAGATCACTACAGATAAAAATCCTATCTGCATAGTTGTTGCTTCCGAGAGGAAATAAAGAATGTTTTTGTCATTTTCATGTTAAAAAAAGCCATGAATATATTAAATGGCATTCATTTCGTATAAGAGAGAACATATCTAGTGTAATTAATAAAGTAATAGTAGTAAATATTATTCGATGATTATATTTATTCGGATCCGGCCCAGATTCGTTCTATATCCATCCCGTGTCCGTATCCTAAATATTCCGAATTCGTATCTGAATCCGGTTTTCTTGCATCTGACTCTGAATCTGAGGAAAAAATATGAGTTGGGATATGGAAAGAACACTATCAATCCGGCATAAAAATTTGAGGAAAGTGCTTTGACATAAACTTTATATAGCCCAAATATGTCATATGTTTGATTAAAAAATAAGGCAAAAATCTTCCAACATAAACGTTATATAGCCCAAAGCACAAGTCCGGCGTCTAATTCAGAAATCAAACGAAAGTCATTTGTGTCAATGTTATAAAGTTTGAATATGAAATCTAAGTAGATCAAAAGAGATACTTCCTCCAGCTCAGAGATATTGAGTCATTTCTTATTAATATATGAGGTATATAATAATGAAAGGGGTCAATATCTCTGAGACAGAGGAAATACATTTTTTCAATAAACCTCAAATATTGTTCGAGAATAATTCAAAACTATTTAAAAAGAAAAATCAGAAAATTATATCAAAATTTTACCAATCGATATATATAATATATATCGATTGGTAAAATTTTTATATAATTTTCTGATTTTTCTTTTATATATATATTTCAATCATAACTTTTAAATTTTGTATGTACAAACAATTTTTTGATCTTTCACGTGATTTTGAAACAGAATCGTTCCACTCTTGTCCTTTTCAAATGGGTCCCTAAACTTTCTGGTATTGCAATTGGTACTCCACCTTTTGTTTGATGGACTTCCTTTGATTTT
The DNA here is from genome assembly GCA_001642375.2 of Mentha longifolia. Classification (NCBI taxonomy): domain Eukaryota; kingdom Viridiplantae; phylum Streptophyta; class Magnoliopsida; order Lamiales; family Lamiaceae; genus Mentha; species Mentha longifolia. Next base: position 39,833,874 of record CM038112.1, on the reverse strand, counting down.
TATTTGTTAGTATTTTACCAAGTTACAATGGTCATAAATAAACCAAAATGGATAAGTGTGTACGTTTTCTGACCAAATATATAGTTTGGTATCATTTATAATCAATTTGCTTTGAAAAGACTTTAATACCCTTATAAATGGGTCCACAAAAAAAACAAAGATATAAAATAAAAACCTAGATTTTCTCTCTCTTCTCTCTCTCACTTGGGGCTGTCTCTTTCAAAATTTAAAATAATAAAAAAAAAAATCACTCTCTCTCTCTCTTTCTACTCACTCGTGACGGCTGCAAATCTCCACACCTCAACACCTGTGTCGCCGTGCCAGCCCGACGGCGACGAGCAGCACCGAGCCGATAATGAGCAGCACCAATTTCGGCTATAGCTCGCTGTGAAAGCAGCACCGAGTCCGACGAGGAGCCGGCGAGATGTCCTCCTCAATTTCCAACACCCGTGCCTCTTCCAGTAAGTCGATTTTTTTTTTTAGTTTATATCGCATTTTGAATATAATGTTGTAATGTTTTGATAAATTATTGGCCATTTGATGTTTAAGAGCATGTAAAGTTATAGATTTTATGCGTTTTAGGTGTTTAAATTGAAGATTTAAAATCTAGAATATTGTTGATCGTGGAGACACAATTGAAATATTTATTTTGCACAATGTATCGACCGATTATTTATTATTAGAGTTTTGTTATGCCTCAGAAATCAACAAATGAATTGGTATCACTTATATTCGGTCCAATTAAAATTTGGTCCTCATCCTAAAAAACTTCAATTTATTTTCATTTATTTTATTAGACTAGCAGATGACACGTGCGTTGCACGTGAATACGTTATTTTTTTTATACATATTTTATAAAAATAGGATAAAGGTAATGTAACTTTATATATTTATATATGCAATGCATTATTCATTTGCTAAAAGTAAAAATAAAATTGTAAATAGATACTAAGCTGGAATGACATTAAATGAAACCAAGTAAGAACTATAGTGTTTTGTTGTTTTGCTTAAAAAAAAGATAAAACTATGCTGATATTGATAAGTTTAATTATTTTGAAATGGGAATATATATTCACATCAAATCTTTACTTGTTTCACTTTGATGGATGTCAAACATTTCTTCCTTTTGCATATAGATATAAGTTTGTTCAACATGTCATCATCATCACTGTAAATAGCAATGTCATTTTTGAACTTCTTTTTTTTCATTATTCTTTGTTTTCCCTTTCCTTGTGCTTCATGATGTGTCAACTTTATATTTGACTTTTTTTTTTCTTTTCTTTTACTTGAATTGGCTTGGTGATCTTCCTTAATTTTTGGATACATTTTAAATACCGAAATTGAAATAAAAGATCACACTAAATAGTCAAATTATGTATTGTTGTCTAGCTATCTTTATACAATTTCCAGCATATAAGTCTTCAATCATACTCCATTAATTAAGGAATATGAAAAGAATATAAAAAACAAAAACTTAAAATTGAAAAAATAATAAAGAAAAAAGAAGCAAAATCTGTATGTAATTTATTTGATTTACTTTCATTTGTATTTAATCGAATTCATTGTGCTACTAACTACTCTCTCCCTTCTTCATATTTGTGTTACATTTTCACAGGCAAATGTTTTAAGAAAAATAGAAGCAGAGACGAAGAGCACGAGAGTAGATCTGGGAGCGACAACATGGACGGTGCTTCCGACGACGATCTCGACGCCACCGACAAACTGCCGAGGAAGAAGCGGTATCACCGACGTACTCTCCAGCAAATTCGAGATCTTCAGCAAATGTAAGGATTTCATTTTTTTCAGTGCAATTATTTGATGGAAGTGGACTCTGCCTACTTGAATTTATGCTAACCTAGGAATTTTTGTTTGTGGTGGTGATGTTGCAATCAATCATTGGTTGACTCGAAATGTAATGCTTGATTCCGCCTGCTTGAAGTTTGCTAACCTAGAAATTTATTGTGGAGAGGTTGTTTTAATCAATGTGGCCTATGAGTTGTTGGCTGCGTTTTAGTTGCTATGGTTTCTAATTGTATTTTAGTAATACCGGGGTTTTGTAATTTTTGTTCCAAAAATTATGCTTAATTTAATCATTTATGAGTTTTGGCATTTGGGCATTTGCAATTCATATAAAAATTCTGTTGTGGTTAACTGCAGTTCTCGCTTCCTAGTTTTGATTTTGGAAACATGGAATAACGTGGATGAGTTTCTGTTTGTTTTTGCGTTTTAAATTTGTTTTGCTCCAGTCCAGTTCATCAATTTGTTTTGCTCCAGTGTTTCTATTTGTTTTGCAAGTTCATCGTTGCGCACATTTCTATTTGTTTTGCGTTTTCAATGAGTTTGGATAGCAATGACTGCTTTTGGTGTGTAAGTGTGCCGTTTTAATCCATGTTGAATATCATACATAGTTCCTCTGCAATTCTAGTTGTGTATTAATTTTTCACTAAATGGATGCAGATAAATGACCTCAAGCATAGGCATTTTGCTGAGGTACATATATATATATTTATCCTTGGTATCATGTGATTTGATCACTTTCATTTGTTTGATTGACTATGAAGCTTTGTTCCTTTTGCTTTCTTCCTGCGTTCAAATACTTGGCATTGATATAGATGTGTTGGTACTTGACCGAATCATGGGAATAGTTCCGGATCACAAATGACACACTTTGCCTTGGCGACATTAGCTCAAATGACGAGTGCATTCCCACGTGAAGAAGAAGAACACAATTTCTGGCGCAACTTCACCTACTCCTCTTGTAAGTCAGAAACAATTCTAGCTGATGTATTCATCGCCTTATTCCATTTGTCTTCGTTATTTTATTTTAATTTGTATTGCGACTTTTTAGTTCCTACTTTTTTTTAATTGAATTTGTATTGCAGACTGATTTTGAGCTGCTTTTTGGTGTAAATTGCTTCAGGAATGCATCAATTTGGGTGATGGTTTGTTATTTTGTTTGGAGAAGATTTATAGATTTCTTTGTGTGGAAACAATCACAAGGTGTTCAACGGAATGTCCGAATGAGTGTTGACTATTATTTGGATTTGTTTACTATACTTTATTTCATATTTTCTGAAAGTGCCATTTTCCTCCATAGATTACTCCATTTTGCTATCCTCGAATATTGATTTGGTAACTTTTTTTTATCATATTCTGCCATTGCTTCAATTTTGCACATACCTATATTCATATCTTCTTATGTCATTGCTTGGTTACTGGATTTGTAGGGCATGTGCAATTTAATATTATTCGTTTACCACTTACTGGTAAACAGTACTAAAAGAACATAAACGTACTGTGTAATGCAGTTACAATTTGATATTATTCATTTACTGCTTACCACTTACCGGTAAATATTACTAAAAGAACATAAATGTATTGCGTAATGCATTTACAATTTAATATTATTCGTTTACCGCTTACCGGGTAAACAGTATTAAAAGAACATAAATGTATTGTATAATTGCACATTTCGAAAGATATTTAAAAAAAATGCCGAAATTAAAAATAAATAAATAAATAATGGATTAAATTTCAGGCTGGGCTGGGTAGCCGGAGAATGGCAAAAAGCCTAGAGGGTTGGGAAAGCCCGGCCCGGATTGAGGATTTTGCACTTAAAACATATTCTGGGCTAGGCTGGGCATTGAAAATTGAGGCTTGAAATAATTTTGGGCAAGGCATAAAATTTCAAAGCCCAGTCAGCGGGTCGGGCCAGGTTGGGTCGGGTTAGATCGGGCCAGTCTTAGGAGAGAGGGAAGGGGGGAGAGTGTCTCATGTGCACAAAAGTAAGGGCATTTTAGTCCTATATTCAAAAAATTGGGTAATTTTTATATTTTTTATATTCATACCTAAATTCGATTTTACAATGTCTAAATGGGCATTTTCTTTTTGCCTCAAATAAATATTCTTATAAAATTTTATATAACAAAAAATCATAACTAAAATATAGATACCAATCGAAAATCAAAACTGTTATTTAAATATGCAAATTTCATAATAAATGTGAACTACGAAAATATAAAACAAACCTCAAGATAACTAACAAAATATAAAAAGAAAACTTCAAATGAATAACTAAAAAAATATAACACAAGTCAATCTACGTCAATTGCATATATATAGTTAGGGCCCGTTTGGTAGCAATACTGAGAAAAATGGCAGATAAAAAAATGTGTCATAAGTTGAGATAAAAAAAAGTATGATAAGTTGGGATAAGAAATATATTGTGTGTTTAGTACAAACATAGATAAGTTGGGATAAGAAATATAAAAAATTGATAATTAAAATTGAAAATAAAAAATAAAAAATTGATAATTAAAATTGAAAATAAAAATTGATAATTAAAATTGAAAATAAAAAATAAAAAATTGATAATTAAAATTGAAAATAAAAATTGATAATTAAAAATTGAAAATAAAAAATTGATAATTAAAATTGAAAATAAAAATTGATATAATTGAATAAAATTGATAATAAATAAAAATTTGATAATTAAAATTGAACAATACTTATCACGACTTATGACAGGGTAGAGGCGAGATAGTATATGCAAGTGTAACAGTGAATTTAATCCGGGCCCAAGCAATTTCACGGGCCGTTGAGATTATATTTCTCGAATACCAAACACTGTATAAACCGAGATAAACATACTTATCTAGCCTTTTCTCGGCTACTAAACGGACCCTTTTAGGGTTAGAGAGATTGACATCTTTGTACTTTACGGGCCCGTTTGGTAGCAATACCGAGAAAAGGGCAGATAAGAAAATATGTGATAAGTTGAAATAAAAAAAGTATGATAAGTTGGGATAAGAAATGTATTGTGTGTTTGGTACAAACATAGATATCTTGGATTGTGTGTTTGGTATAATAGTTATAAAAACAATATATATATATATATTTTTGTAGTTTGCAAATAAAAATAACAAAATTGAAAATAAAATATTGATAATTAAAATTGAAAATAAATAAAATTGAATAAATTAATAAATTGAAAATAAAAAAATTGATAATTAAAGTTGAAAATAAAAAAAATATAATTAAAATTGAAAATAAAAAAATTGATAATTAATGTTGAAAATAAAAAAATGATAATTAAAATTGATAATTAAAATTAAAATAATAAAATTGATGATTAAAATTAAAAATAAAAAATGATAATAAATTGAAAATAAAAATTGATAATTAAAATTTAAAATAAAAATTGATAATAAAATTGAAAGTAAAAAATTGATAATAAAATAAAAAATAAAAAATTGATAATTAAAATTGAAAATAAAAAATTGATAATTAAAATTGAACAATACTTATCTCACCTTATGACAGGGTAGAGGCAGTATAATATATGCAAGTGTAACAGTGAATTTAGTCTGGGCCCAAGTAATTTTACGGGCCGGTGAGATTATATTTTTCGGATACCAAACACTGTATAAAACCGAGATAAACGTACTTATCTAGTCTTTTATCGGCTATCAAACGGACCCTACATATATAAAAAAGAACCTTAGAATTACTAATAGTTATATATATGTGGGTTTGGGTAGTGGGTAGTGGGTACCCGTAAATATCTACCCATACCCGACCCAAATCCGTTGCGGGTATCAATTTTATTATCCAAACCCGTCTCAAACCCATTTAGTTTTATCCGTACCTGTCCTATCAGGGTCTGAGTGGGGCGGGTACCCGCAAAAACCCGACCCGTTGCCATTCCTAGGTACCGCCCCTATCCAATGCTTTACTTTAGGGGTACGTTTACTTTTCGGTATAAGGTTGTAAAAAGAAGAATAAAGGAGTATAAAATTTTTTATACCACTTTATACCTCGTTTGCTTTGATGTATAAGAAATCCGATTAGGTGGTATAAAATTTCAGATAGCCCGATATCATTCGATATCATTTACGATGGTATAATTTTATACTTAAGAGAATCGTGTGATAATTTTATACCACGTTTTACAACTTATGTAAAAGACCTTCCTACCCCAACTTATTATTATTATTATTATTATTATTATTATTATTATTGTGAATCTAGCATTATCTAAAAAAAGTAAGCAACATTCTTGAATTTGGCAAAATTTTACGAAAAAAGCAAACAAAAAATCTAATTTTATTTTATTCAAGAAAAAAAATAATGCAAAGAAAATATAATAAAATTTAAAACAAAATATGGTTAAATATGTAATGGCAAAAATATAAATAAAAGCAATTTAGACATTTTATATTTTATTAATCAATTTTTTACAAAGTAAATGGCATACATACATGTATAATATAAACAATTGTACATATCTATTGCCATCCAAAATAAACACTATATAAAAAATATAGGTCCAGTATAAATTTATACCACATTATATTATTCTCATCTATCCCTCTATATAGCCGTATAAATTAATTCATTTTTGGAAAACCGTGTCGAAGTGTACAAACAATTTTAGGGATCACATGCCTGAGAGGGTGTGGACCAATTTGATTGTGTGGTTATAAAATAACTCCATTTATACAAAACAAAGGTATGAATATGATATTTCACAAGACGCGAATAATAAAACAAAGATTTGCAACAGAATATATAATAGAAGTATTGTTTATTTGCCAATCTCCAGCTTCACTTTTGTATAGCATTGCCTATGATATTCATATGTACGAATTTGATTAGGTGTGGGAAAAAAAATCAAAAAACAAAATATAGATCATTCAGTCATACTGTACCGAAAAATAATTAAAATTTTAAGCTAATTTTGAGAATGCAAATTTTAATAAGGAGTGAAATTAAAGAAAGATTATAGTGTTGGCCGTAACAAAAGGTTGACATCCAACTGGTTCCTTTTTTTAGAAATTGACAATTTGATCTGTGACCATGTTTTGTTGGTCTTGGATAGATTGCAAATATTTTGTATTTTTTTTTTCAACAATGAAAAAAGTAACATAATACTAAAGCAAGAAATATAAATTGAAATTTTATTTTGGATCCAATTTTTTTCGATCAAATTATTCTATAGTCTTGTGCAGGCTCAAGCATCACGAAGATCGACTTTCCTTCTCAAATTTTTTTTAAAATTTCTGGATGCTCTCATAAGACCTTTGGTGTTTGACGAGCTTGATGTCTCGTCTTCTTGACTCCGGTTATTCACTCAGGAAAAAAAAAAAAAAAAGTCATTTTATATTCTAGATTTTTTTATTAAAATAAACTATCTTTTTCAATGGTCACAATATATCGTATTCCTCCCCCAATCTCGTCTCCCAAATAAAAAAAATTCTTCCAAAGCACGATTAAATTTATCCATTAAATTAGTCAAGACCTAAATGAGTATGAATTCAAAAGTCACCATTAACCTTTGATGGCTTCTGATAAAAAATTCAGTGGCAGGTGAAGTGACGTCACTATGCTGACGCAATCACCGCAGCAGCACCTTGTTTGTCGTCCACTCGTACCCATTATTCCTCCGCGAATTTTCCAAGGCTCCTCACCTAAAATCAAAAGATATTTTCGCTTCTCTCAAACGAATCTCCCAGCTGACGTCATCTTCGCGTCACGAAACGACGTCGCACCATACGTCCTCCGAAAGCAGACGTCCCTATAAATTGATGTTTTCTTTCACATTACGATACCTAACATTTATGTACGATAGATCCGTTTTTTTTTTTTTTGCAAACGGAGATGGAGAAGAGAAAACGGGGAGACGACGAAGGATCTAACGGCGGGGGAGGGAGGCCGCGGAGAAGCGACGGCGGCGCCGTGAATAGGGCGGCGCCGGCGGATGAAGAGGTGGAGGAATTCTTCGCGATACTGAAGCGGATACAGGTGGCCGTCAAGTATTTCGAGGAGCGCGACGCCCGACGTTGCGCCGACACTGCGGCGGCGGCTCAGCGGTGGAGGCCGACGTTTGAACGAGAGGATTTCGACGGAGTTAAGACGGAGGCACGACGGAGCTCGGAGTCGGAGAGTGTGGGTTTGGATCTTAATTCGGATCCGGGTTGTGATGTTTCGGATTGTGCTGATTAATTTGCCTTGCTTGTTTTAGACTTCTAGTGACTATTGTTAACAGTGTTGTTTTTTTTTTTTTTTTAATTTTATTAATTTGTTCTTTTTTCTTGAACACACAATTAATTAGTCATGCTGTCGTAAATTATTGTAAAATTTTAATTAACTTTTGCTGATGATTCTGACGGTAGTGTGTTTGTTATATTGAGATGTTTTTTTTTCATAGTTGAGAATGTGATATTTATGTGCTCCGGCGGACTCATAATTAAACTACCGTGAGACTAATCTACACGTAAGAATCTTATCGTCATAATAATGCATATAAAAAAAGGGTGAATTTTAGATATACCCTAAAATTATAAGAATATAACTTTTATACCCTATTTTATAAAATTATAAGTTTTATACCTTATTTTTAAGGAAAAGTTTAAAAAATCCTTACTATTGGGCCCACTTTATCTTTAAGATTAATAATAAAACAAAAAAAAAATGGGGCCCACTAAAACCTAAAGAAACAAACAAAATCCTTCTCTCTCTGACGTCTCTCTCTACACGCCCAATTCCCCCAAAACCGTGTAAACCCAAACCCCATAAAAAAAAAAAACCGTTGAAACTAATTCCTCCCAAAAAAAAAAACTGAAAATGGCGCATAGTGATAATGATTCCGGCAATGAAGGAACTTCCAACCGACGTCGAGTGCCGACACGAGAAGAAAGGGAGAATCTTCCTTACCCGCCGGATCCGGTGAGCATTTCACTTGACTGAAATTTGATTTTTATTGTCGCTTTTTTTAGATTTGAAGCATGTTATTCGTTTTGTACTTGTTAGGATATATAATAATGTGTTTACATGCCTTAAATGTTGATTTACTTCGTATTGGTGATGATTTACCCGTTAATAACATGAATTTAAATTTCTGAATTTCAGCTGTTTATAATTACACGGTTGAGTTCTAATTTTAACCGTGTACACGGTTAAAATTAGAACTCAACCGTGTAACTGCTGACTTTTTGGTGTTGACCACTTACACGGTTGAGTTAGAATTTTAACCATGTACACGGTTAAAATTCGAACTCAACCGTGTAGTGACAGAATTATGTGTAATTTTCTATTTTTTTAGGTTTTTCATCCGAAACTAATGAATCCTTTGACGTATCTTTTGCAGCCGAGATACGCTTGGTACAGGCCTCGTATGCAAGGGTTTCCGGCACGATTAAATTTATACGTTCGAGATATTGTAGCCGAACAAATACCGATAGTTTTGAAGCGTGTCGGCGGGGAAGAGCTTCTACAAAGATTCAAGGACGGCCCCTTCTTGTACTTGTTAGATATTAAGAGGAACGGGAGCGCAAATGTTGCATTGCACGAGTTATTAGCCCGGGAGCTCACCGATCCATCATTCTCCGAGTTTGAGAGGTGGTTTCACGTAGGAGGGCGAGATATTCGTTTTGGTGCACAGGAGTTTTGTCTCGTGACAGGCTTATTTTTCGGCCTTCCGAGTTTGATCCCAACAGAGGTGCTCACGTCATTCCCCCGACTAGCCTCTTCTATACTAGGTATTATGGTCAAAAGACGAAGGATAAGACGCTTTTGAAGGATTTTATTAATCCTCAAATCATTATGGGGACTCCAGATCAGTATTTGAGCGCGGCGAATTTGCTCATGTACTACTACATGCTTCTATGCCGTGATGACCAAACGATCGAACCTTGGGCATGGGCATTACTAGAGGATCAAGATGAGTGAGCGAGATTTCCTTGGGGATCATGGTCATTCCAAGTGATGTGTCATCAGCTAGGAGTGATGAAGAAAGACCCAACGGAGATTGGGGGACCGACTGGGGCCTACCATTTATATGGGCCGGTGTGGGCATTGAATTTGTGGTCGTACGAGGCAATCCCGTTATTAGGACGAGCATGCGGCTATTGATTGAATGAGATCTCTACGCCTCGTCTCTTGAGATGGCACACTCGGTAGTCCCATTTGAATTTTTACTAGATTTTTCGACGACGATGAGGTATATTCATTTTTTAGTTCATTATTATTTTTTTTTAATAAATCAATTTTCATGCTATTCTCATTATTTATTTCATTATTTATTTATAACGAGTCTTAATGTCATTTAATTCTTTTGTAGCTCGAGGCCCTTCCCACGCTTGAACCGGAGCCCCAAATAGAGATTGCTGAGCCCTATATGCTTACGCTAGGACAAGGGGACCCATTGTCCTTGAAGTTTAACCCCAATCAACGTCATGCACATAAGAAGCTACCGCCACAGCAGAGACAGTCGAGGGCGGCAAGGGAGATGGCGAAAGTTGTGCAAAAATTGAAATGTCTTGATGCCAAGGACGTGGTGCAGCCGGGTCGTCGCAAACAGCCTCGAGCAGCCCGAGCCTCTTCAGAGACTAGAGGCCACTTCCCGGAGAGACCACATGTTGATATTCCGAAATCCTCTCGGGCGAAGCGTCCTAGGGAAGAGCCGTCCCATGTTGAGCAGTCTGAGCAGCTTGTCTGTTACGTGCACGGAGATCCGTGCCGTCGGAGATGCGGGAATAATGATTGGATCGACAAGGTCCTTGAGAGAGCTGTGCATCGCCTAGCAGAAGATACATCTGAGAAGGGAGTACTTGCCCGGATGGCTAAGTCTCTCTTCGGGCACCTCAAGGGCATGGTAGGATCAAAGAGATCTTTGAGCGGCAGCAGACGATCTAGGCATCGATCACCTACTCCTGTGAGCCAGCGACGCTCACAGGCTCCTTTGGTTGATGATTGGCATCGATCACCTACTCCTGAGGCCGCGCCTGGATTTGAGCATCGTGCAGCGAGATGGAGGACGCCCCCACATGCAGATGATCAGATGGAGGGAGACGGAAGGCAGTCCTCATCTCACAATTCATTTGCTAGGGCTCTAGATGCGATCCCCCATGTCCCTCAGCCTGATTTGGGCAGCAATGATGACGATAGTATGGACTCAGATGTCCCTGAGCAGAGAGTGGACACTGATAGGGCTAGGGGACGGGTTCCGAAGCCGTCTCTCGCATTGCAGAGCCCTTACACGAGCCATGAGACCCCGCATTCAACCCGGGCTGCTAGGGTTGCATATCAGCAGTTTAGGAATTCGGGCCCGGATGCTGTGGTTCTCACTAGGCAGACTCCTCCGTATTACATGCCTCAGTCCCTATTTGACTCCATTGAGGATCCAAACGTCGGATTCACTGCTGAGGTAGCTTTATTATTATTATTATTATTATTATTATTATTATTATTATTATTATTATTATTATTATTATTATTATTATTATTATTATTATTATTATTATTATTATTATTATTATTATTCATGTGATGTGACACTTATTTTATATTAGGTGCTGAAGTTGTACGTGCTATATTGGAGGGCTCGACTTCGATTGAGGTTGTCGTGCGATTCCAACGTCGGGTTCGCCGGAACTATAATTGCCGGCATAGACTTTTATGTGAGTATTTTGTCGTCGGGTTCTTAGATATTTTTATTTATTTTATTTTTTCATTGTTTATATTTTTTAAATTATTTTGTTTATAAGCCGGAGATGCTGAGGATACTTAAGGGATTTCACCCTGACGACTGAGACTTTGGGGTTGAATAAAATCTCTATCTATCATAAGTGGATTCCCGAGAAGAAGTTGATCGGCCTTTTCGGAGGGACAAACACTTACACGCCATGGTTTTGTGGAGACAATGTAAGTTATTCGATATTCACTTGAAGTTATTCTTACAGTACTTTTAGATTGGTACATAAGATTTATAAAAAAATATTTTATTTTAGTTTATCTTTGTGTGCCACTTGACCACCGAGCACTGGATCGTGTGCCGTGCATGCATTCAAGAGTGGCTTTTAGAAGTGTACGATTCCCTCTTGCACGAGTTGAACACCTTGCAAGAGCACAACCATCGTACCGCTCAGATTCTCCCCCTCTCCCGTCTGTTTCCGAGGCTTTTGCACGTGGCCAACTACTGGGAGCAACATCCTTCGTACACAAAGCGCAAGGATGAGTTGGAGATTGTATTCCTCTCAAGATCTAAGCAATTTCAACATGATATTCCAATCGCTTCTCCAAGTGATGCAATCCAACAGCTATTGACAAGTCATCCTTTTTCTTGAACACACCACCCACACGCAATTGTCCGAGTAAGGGTGCAGCGGCATCCATATCGATCATCCCTAACGGCAACGCAGTGTCTAAATCCACATGTGGAATCAACCAAGCTCGAATATCGTCCGGATCAGCCGTATCATTGCCATCGCGTGGAGGTTGATGCTCTGAATTTATGCTACGATGACCAATGATCCTATCAATGTGTCCGGGCTCTCTAATCCATGCACTGAACTCAGTCGTCAGTGAAGCAAATAAATCCAACCGATCTTGTGCGTCCCTTTCTTCCCTAGCCATTTCTTCATCAACCTCCGGATCTACCCTCACTTCTTCTGAATCTGATGCTTCCGAGGTCGGCTCTTCAATATTCAAGTCATCAAAAACTGAAGATCGCTGAGTCGTAGGAGTGGCGCGTACGATATTCTTATCCTTGCTAATGGCATAAACCGTTGGTTTTTCTTTTTGCTCAACAATCAACCGCAATAGATCGGTATCAGTACTTAAAACGGCGTTCATCCTTTCATTGTCGATTAAAGTCAAATAGTACAACAAAAATTCACTTTCGTCGCCCAATTGTTCACGGAGCTCTCGTACTACATTATCACGTGTAATGTTCAAAACGGGAAAATGCACGATAAAACAATCGCCTCCAACGTATTTGCTTCTCTCTCAATACCCACTGTGACGGATATATATTCGCTGAAAGATATAGCTGAAAAGAAGCAAGCAACAATAGGTCAAATGGATGAAATTACACCAAGTAAAAATTTCTCTGTCATTACATGGTTTTGTATGGGTTACACGGTATAAAACAACTTACACGGTTAAATATATGTAACTACCGTGTAATTGGTCAACACTCAAAAAAGGTCAAACTTTAACTTATTCTACACGGTTAATGTACATTAAAACCGTATACATTCTAATTTTTACCGTGTAAATATGAAATTTTATCGTGTAATTTATAACAACAACAAAAAACGCCAAAATAAAACAAAAAAAACAAAATGTAAATGTAATTACCTTTTTTCTTAACACCTCAGCAAAGAGATATCCTTCCAAATAACCCAGAAATCCTCCCAAAAAACTCGAATTCTATTACTTTCTCTCTCTACAATTTTAATTTTAAGGTTTCTTTAGTTTAAAGTTTGTGTGCTACACTTTTCTAATTGTTGTTGTATTTTGTTCAATTTCTGATTCAGCCATTAATGCATCAATACTTTAATTGAATGAAGTGAAGAATAATTCAGATTTGGTTGTTGCTTGAAATAAATGAATTTATTTTTGATTTCTTATTTATTAATATTCTTACAAAAATGAGGAAAACAGTATTTCTGCACAAATAGATTGCAAACCGTGTTTGCAATCTTTGAAAAACAACCGTGTGAGGTTTGTTTTGTTCACAAAATTAAAAAAAAAATATAAAGTAGGAGATAGAAAATGGGACCACCACTTTTTAAGGGCAAGTTTGTCATTTTACTCAAAATAGGGTATAAAAGTTATAGTTTTATAGTGTAGGGTATAAAACTTATATTCTTATATTTTTAGGGTATATCTAACTATTAAGACATAAAAAAATCTATAATAATGTCTAGAGAACCTGGGGACAAATAGGTATGGCATTTTACCCGTGGGTACCCAAACTTAATTGGTGTGGATTTGAGGTGTATTTGGTATCCACGGTGTAACGTCCCGTATTTTTCCTAACTAACTTGTGAGCTCAATTACGTTAATTCCAGCTTTCTACTATTTAATTATTTTCCTAACCGATTTATATTCAGAGGATCGATTAATCGAGTAGCAACTTGATTGAACTATTTTGGCCAATTAGTTAAATTATTATTCGAGTATCCTCTTAGCAAGTTGAATCGACTCAAACGATTTGGAGACTCGGGGACAAAAAATTATTATTCAAGTTGACGATTATGGTATCCGGATGGCGACGATTCAAATTCAACTCATATCAGGATGACGACGATTATTTTTGTCCCCGACAATTTGGAGACTCGGGGACCGTTGTTGTGATGGTCCGGTTCTGCCTTCTCCATCTCGACTCTGTTGCCGATGTTGATCGACGAACTTAAGGAAATCTTATTCATGGAGGTCTAAGTACGCCTTAAGTGCATCTCCAAGCTTGGGTTGGAGTGCGGCGTTTCTGCGTTGGTGACCACCCTGGCTTGACTTACCGTCACTAGTTGAATCACTGGACTGACCTGGTAACACTTCCTCCTGGTGGCCTTCAGGAGTTTGGTGGTTTATGGGGTGCTGGTCACGTCGGACTTGGGGAGCAGCTTGCTGAGCTTGGCTCACGTCGGCCTCCTCCTCGTTGGCCAGGTATGTAAGGTGGATTGGTGGACGGGTCAGCTTAGTTCTGCTTCGCCTTGGCAGTAGCAGCGGCAACAGCGGTGGCGGCGGAGCGGGTTGATTTCACCGTCGTATCTTTACTCAAAAACGCTGATCGACTTCACAAAAAGAATTATGCGGTTCCCACATACGGCGCCAGTGATTGATCGGGGATTTTAGCGTATTTGTACGACGGAAAGATTTAGAAAAATATGAACATAAAGAGTTACGTGGTTCAATCTTTTGTTAGATCTACGTCCACGGAGGAAAAAGAGATTCAATGTATTAATACTTTTCTTGAGTTGCAATGTGTGTTCTATCTATCCTCGAGGCTCTATTTATAGATGCCCAGGTGCAGTTATGACCGAAGTTGTGTGCCCGAGATCGTGGGGTGCCACGTCCGAGATCGTGGGTCGGTCGAGCTTCTGTGCTTTTGGGTTGCGCTTCTAGGTTGGGCCGAAGTAGCTTCTGGGCCTTTCCGTTGGCCGAGCTCACCTAGGCCAAGCTTATTTGCCAAGGTCCAATTATATTGGGCCGGCGCTTGGGCCTGGTAGCTGGGCCGTATCCTATCAGACATCTCATTAGAGACGGTGCGGGAGTTGCGCTGGGGGGCGTGGGCCGAGACAATCACGGAGGAGACCAAATTCACGGAGTTCAAACTGTGGTCACCGGATGATGCCCCAGCGCCGGCGCCGTCTCACCGCAACAGAAGCAGTCCGGAAACCGAGAACGACGCTACTCGCTGGAAATCGAATCGGATGTTTGCCCTAATTTTCGATTAGGGTTTCGAATTGGGGCAAAGTAGCTAATTTCATAAAAGGAAAACCAACAGACGGCGCCGTCAACTTGAGCATAGTGGCGCTCGGTGACGGCGACGACCGGAGAAGAAGAAGAATCGCCAAAAATCGAGAGAGATAGAGACTGGTTTTGCGTTAGATGAAGAAGAAGGTGGGGGTGACTAGGCCGGCCAAAAGGGAACCGAACCGGAACCGGCGGTTTTCGAACCGGAACCGGAACCGTGGTTTGGAACCGGTGGTGCGGTTCCGATTCCATTCTCGAGGAATCGGGAACTACTGCTTCCGGTTAAAAAACCGGAAAACCGGCAAAAAAAAATTGTTTTTGTTTATTTCTATATTTTATTTGTATGTTGTGTATAAATATCATACTAATTATTTGATCTAACATTTTATTAGTATATCTCCATTTTAATGAATTTTTAATGTACAAATTATAAAGTATAATTTGTAAAATAAAAGAGATTTTTCATTGTTAAGTTATAATTCAAATTGAAAAAAGTACAAATGAATAAAACTACATACATATGTGATGTTTATTCATTAAAAAGATAATAAATTATCCAATTCATGAAGAAGATAAGATGAAGTGTCAATTTTGAAATTTTTCATTCTAATTAAGAATGTTAACATGTTAAATTTGTATGAACTTTGCATATTTAATTATCAATCCATAAGTCCATATCATATGAAATATATTTTTTTAATTACGTATTAATATTATCTATTGGGAGGATACACATTCGACGAAAGACGTTCGACAATGGCTCCAAAGAATCTCAAGGCACAAGTATTGCTTAAAGACTACGCCTTAGCCGAGATGCGAGAGCAAGAGAACAAATGGGAGGAGGTCTTTCAAGATGATCCACTAAACACCACCGACGCGGAGAACTGACACCGACATCTCTCAAGCAGGAACTGATGATTTCGACGACGATTTTGATTTCGATAACATGTAATTCTGTCATGTCAAATCTTAGACGAGTATTATTTTTCCTCACTGAGGTTTAACGAGGCTTAGCCTTTGAAATCAAAATGTGATCTTCAAGGGTTTAGGTGAAATAAATAAATAAATAATTGAATAATCGTCTGATTTGTTATATTTCCAATTTCTTTAACAGTTTTCGATTATAATGCTCTTACAATTAAAATCGAAATAAATATAAATGAAGTATGTATATGGGGAAGAAATAAAAAAGAAAAAAAAAGGGGCCGGTTCCATCTGGTTCGAACGGGAACCGGAACCGGCAGTTCGGAACCGGATTCGAAACCGTTGGAACCGGTAGTACGGTTCCGGTTCCGATTCGAACCGGAACCAGAACCGTGGTCACCTCTAGGGGGGCTACGTTTTTTTTTTTATTTAAAATTTTTCTTTTCCTTTGTTTTATTTCTTTATTTTATTTTCTTATTATTTTTTTTAATCAACGGGCCGGAGGTTCTGGGCTGGGCTGGACCGGAATTGGGCCGAGACTATTTTCTCTAGTGGGCCGGCCTTTGTCAAACCATGGACCAGATTAGTCATTAATTAATAACTGAGCCCGAATTTCTAATTAATTACGGACCGAACACGACTAATTAAATTATACTTTTCCGTAATTAGATTAAATGACTCGTAAGGGATTATTTAACGATATCACTAGTTAACTTAAGATAAGTTAACTAACTAAGATTTAATAATTTAGATTAATTGATTGAGAAAATCAATTACATAATTACAATTAATAATTTATAATTCTTAAGTGAATTATTTTCTTAATTAACTTTTGATAATAAGTTAATCAAAAGTTATCTTAGCCCTTCGATTATTGGTAAGCTAATTAATTATTGAGAAACTTCTCAATTAATTAATTCTAAGTTAACAATAAATTAACTATTGATTTATTTAGAAACATTCCTTATAAACTGTTCATATGACGGATGCTATAACTCAATTTAGATAACAGTAACCACGTTACTGAAATTAGAATAATCTTCGATTGGAACAAAAACTTATGATCTTAGATAAGGTTTTATTTGTTAGAATAAGAATCTTACCTCGATTTTTCAATCGAAGGTTACACGAAGGAGCTGAGACGAAGTTCGTCTAGTGGCAGTCAAGAAGAACAACGAGGTGAGCTTTCTATAAAACAAAAAGCATGTTTTATTAGATGTTATTTCTTTTACAATTGTCATGCCATAAATGTTTTCAGTTTTTATATGATACTTATCTGTTGAATGGCGCAAGGCCAAATTTATGAATCGAATTCGGGTCCCTGTGTGATCAGAAATCATACTTGGACTAGTGTACACTATGCGACGCTCAACGGCAGTTGGCTAGTCAGGTGCCGTGGAAGGTGGCCACCTTCTCAGTACTTATGTTTCTAGATATGGTAGATTACTAAAGAACAAAGACTACGCAGTCGCTTTTAAGATCACAACAGTTTTTGTGAACATAGGCTCTTTCAGTAAAACCCTATGATTCACTGATTAATGGCTTGACAATAAATAAATAATTTTAGGCATGTGTCCACTGAGTACTTCATACTCACGCCCTGTACATTATTTCCGATGTGCAGGTTGAGCAGTTGTCGAAATGAAGTGATCAGCGAGGATTTTGTCAAGAATAGTTAGAAGTAATCACTCTTGGTAGCATATGTCTTCATACATATGTTTTAAACACCTTTCCGCTGTGTACACTCTTTAATCTCTTTCAATTGGGTTGTATCAAGTTAGAATCATGACATGAGATCTCGAGGGAAAACCATCAACAATGTCCTGTCTTTAACACATGAAGTCCTATTTATCGAGTTATTGAGTCAATTCATTTGATAATCTTTCCTTCTTTCTGAAATTCATATTATACTTTTCATAGTCACAATTATACCACACTAAGATATCGATTAACAAAGTGCGGTCGTGACATATGGGTAAGGCTATGGGTATGATTTACTATACATTTAGTTCGCGTGCATATGTATAGATAATTACTATCCATATTAATAAATATTTTTTTGAATGAATGTTAATAAATATAATAATTATTACTTCTATTCTATTTTATTTTAATTAGACAAAGTAGACTCCAGTCCATTTTCATTCTCGTGTCATCTTCTCCATTTTCTTTACATTTTCAAAAAAAACTCTAGCCACGTTGCTCTACCATACCCCGCCGTTGCCGCTCCTCCATCAATGTTGCCCTCCCGCCGTCGCTGCTCCTCCATCAAAATATCACGCAACTCTAAGTCATATTGTGTTGGGATGAATAAAAAGGTTGAGACTAGTATGTTCATTGATTCGATATATCTTTGTATGCAAAAAGTATGTTGATATTTTCCACTTATGAATTAAGCCACCTCATATCTAAACACCCCATATTTTAATTAGTCGCAAACATCTACTAAATCCTTGCTTGGATTCAGTATACATCACCTACTACTTCTCTTCATTTAGATATTAATCGTGATTTGTGGATTTGTATTTTAGATATTAATTGTGATTTGTGGATTTGTTTGGATATTGAAATATTAAGTTTGTGAATTTTGATCGCAGGCAGCAGGTACCTGACGGGTGGCAGGTTCGCGGATACCCGACGGGTGGCGGGTATCCGTGGGTGGCGGGTATGAGTGGTGGATGGTACCCGTCGAGGGTCGAGGGTTGCAGGTATAGGTATAGGTATAGGATTTGTTTGCGGGTATGGGTATGGGTATGGATATCAACCATCCGTGCCCACCGTACCCGATTGCCATCCCTAGGGACCATCACCTAAAATTTCCAACAAACCACTATAGAAGCTCCAGCTTACGCTAGCCCCCACATAAAAAATTTACACTTGGTTACATGAATAATGTACTCCCTCCGTTCACGATCTGTTGATCCTTTCCATTTTGAGACGTAGGCCCCAATCACTGTTGGTCCCAGAAAGAGTTAATTGGTGTATGTGAGGGGAGGGGGAATAGACCAATGTCCAACAGTTTTTCAAGTTAAAACACTTTTGACAAACCAGCTCGATGGACAGATTGAGTTTCAGAGTGCAGCTTGATCTCTTCAGTTATAGCAGACGTTCAGCTATATCTTTCGAGATCGATCTGTTATGCGGAAGTTGGTGGTCTGTTGGAAACTCTTAGAAAATTCTCAAGTTAAAGTTTTCTTAGCAGCTCATTTAAAAGAATGTATGCTCAATGTATGAAGGTTAGTAATGAGGTAAATGAGATTAACTGTAAAAGAGAGATAAAGAGAGAGAGAACGGCACAACCAATTTTATCGTGGTTCGGAAAACTTCCCTATGTCCATGTCAGATTCCGTCGAATCTGAAAATCCCTTAACCTTGGATTTATCTCTCTCTCATTTATACTGGCTGAGTATCAGCCTCAATCTCTATTAGTCCTCATCTCTATTAGTTTCTCGACAGAAATCAAGCACGAGTTTCAGGTCGTGACTCTTACAACCTTCTTACACAATTAAACTTGGTAAATAAAATAAACGAGCTCTTTCAATTGCAGAGCTTGATCTTCTCAACAATGGTGGAGCCAAACAGAACTTCTTCTTCTTGAATACTGAACACTTGAGCTTGAAGAGAGAGTTTCTGTGGAGTTCTTAAGCAGCAGTAAACACTTTAAGAACTTGGAGTATTTCCATAATCAGAAATCTTGAGTAGCAACACTTAGGAATTCTCTTAGATTTTCGAGTATTGAAGTTGATGTAATAGCTCGAGATTTCTAGAGTTTCGGCTTATAGAAATGAAATTCCCATGTACTTGGACTCTGGAATGACTGAAGTATTTATAGCATAGATTCGAATACTAGCCGTTGGAGTGTCAGAACTAGCCGTTGCGATTAACACACTTCTAGCTGTTGGGATCGGTCCACGCTAGCAGCTGATGTGGCATTCAGCAGAACAGCACGACCTCGAGCAGTAGGATACCAGCACGCTTGAGATCTTCAATGCATAACAACTGGTCTTCTACTAGCAGATTGACTAAGAAGCAAGATAGCCAGATTGGCGAGCCCAGTACGGCGGTGCTTAAGATCTGGAACCACAAGATCTGTTCAGATCTGGGGGTCGCGACGAGCCTTCGTCCCGAGTGGTGTTGCGGTGGCGACGGCCTTTGTCCCGTCCTCTCGAGTTCTCTCTAACTTTTCCCCTTTTGGGTTTTTAGAATCTTCCATAGATCTGGCGTCATCCTCTGCACTGCCGCGCTGCCGTTCATCCTGGGACAGAATAGGTGATTAGTCACGACTTGGTCGGGGAGATGAAGGTGGCGCTGCCCCTGGATGCGGCGGAGTAAGGGTGACGGCGGCGGAGGGGGAGAATCGTGATGGCAGCAGAGGAGGGGTTCACGGCATCGGCGGTGAGGAGGGGTGAATCTGGAGACCTTCCAAAAACTATTACAGTATTATATTAAAATAAATATTTAATTAAGTATACTTAATTCATATAATGACAAGTTATTATTGCTAAACAAAATTCTCTTAATATCCGTGCCCTTTCTACCGGGCTCAAGTAGAAGGGGACGGAGGGAGTATATTCTAAAGGGACGTCTATTTTGAGGGATATGACTAATCCTATTGGATGAGATAAAACATTAGATGCAATAAGATTATGCGAATATGTATATGTAATGTGTTGAACTTAATTGAACTAATTTACTCACGTAATATGAAAAGACAATACTCAAGAGTCACCCACCATAGATCCATGTACTTGCTTTTGATTGCTTTAATTTTTTCATCTATAAATACTATGTATAATACATTTTTTTTTATCAATTACATCAAATCAACATTTTCTTCACGCATATAATAGCACCAAAAATAGAAAAGAGAACTCAAATGAGTGAAAAAATTCGTGTGGAGATGTGCAAAATGAAAGAACTACATCCAGGTTGGAAGCAAAAAGATTTTGCCAAGTGGTTGGAGGATACTCATAATTCAGAGGAAAATGAGGATACTCATAATCCAGGTTGGAAGCAAAAAGATTTTGCCAAGTGGTTGAAGGAATTAGGCAAGAAAATGAGGAAAATAATCCAGAGGATGATAGCATAGAAGTACAAAAAATTCATGTGAAGAAGCTTTAAGCTTACTCGACAAGTTGGAAATGTTTTGGGTTCAACAAGAAGGTGGTCATGTGGACGAGCTAATGCGTACACACAAGTTGAAGGATAAGGTTACAACACAAAAGATTAAATCATTGTCACAATCAACCTTCAACAAGTATTTTAAATCAACTTAAATCTATTGTAAAATTATATATATTATTATGATTTATTCCTAAATGGAGGTGTATTTCTTTATGTTGGGACTTGAAAAAATATGAATTATGACAATATGGAGTTTATTTCAAATTATAACTGGTCCCAAGTTGGGACCATGAATTTTTATTCCTAAATAGAGTTTATTCCTTAATAGAGTATTCTTTTTGAGAGGTTTTATTGTATATATATGTGTGTGTGTGTGTCTGGTTGCAAATTATTAAATGATACTCCGTATTATAATTAAGATATGATTTATGAACATTAATTAAAATTTAATATTTCTCATTTAAACTATTAAAATATGTCATGTTTGAGCATTCACCTATTCTAGAATATAGTTTACCAATATATAAATAATTTTACTTGCAATATTTTCGTGGTTTTTTTTATCACTAGTTAAATAAACGAAAAATATACTTTTGTTCCAAATTCAAATTTTGAATCTTTATATACTACGTGTGTGTGCATACATGTGTGTGCGCACCCGCGCGCATTTTGACTAAAGATGTGTAATCGATGACAACTAATGAATTAAATTTATGTCTTTCTTCTAACCTTAAAATTGATAATGTTTATAAAATTAAAAAGAAATTAATTTCTGATTTTTTAATCATGTCTTATTTATAGTAGATATATGATGTTCAATAGGGCCAAACATAAAAAATCGAAAAACCGAACCCTACCAACTAACCAAACTGAAACTGTCCCGAAAATATGATTAACCGAACTGATTTATAATACCTAACAATTCCACAAATAACATGCTAACAACTCCACATATACACAGAGACACTAACTAACCAGTAGCAAGCAAAATTGAGTTAATCTTTAAACTTCCACTCTTTCAGCTCCAAGCCCTCCACACAGTGAGTGACAGAGCCAAAAATATTGATGAGGGGGCTCAATTTAAATAATTATAAGTAAATATTAATATATCTATATATATAAATTAAAACAAGGCCAACATAAGACAAAATATTTAAAATGAATATTTTAAAATTTTAATAAGGGTAATTTACAATTTATTTATCAAACTATTCAACTTTTCATAATTGTGTTCCGTGTGTCGATCGATACGAAATAGCAATTAAATGTCCAAACTAACAATATTTTCATTGTTATGTATATAGATTGGAACACAAATATGAAATGGAAAATAGTTTCGCAATTAAATTGTAAATTGTTGAGAAAAAATTAGAAAGTCTTTGAAAATTGAACATTATTTTTCTATCTATAATTCTTCAATTACCAAGAATAACACAACAACAACAACAACAACAAAAACAACAAAAATATAATATTCTAATTTTAAAAAATACTAGTATTATATATATATATATATATATATATATATATATATATATATATATATAAAATACTAAAAAAATTTAAAAACGGACCCGGGCCCAGTGACCCCGCTGGGGCCAGTGTCCCTCCGTCTCTGCCTCCACAGGATGGAACACCATTGCTCGTATAGTTTTCATGACACCAGAATCAGCTTCCATTTCCTCAACATCAGCATCGACCATGGTGACGTCAACATCGACCTCCTTCACGGCGAGGGTCAAGAGGAACATGCGGTTGCGGGTGCGGACCTGCTTCTCCACAGTTACTAGCTTGTACATCTTCCCATTCTCCCTCTGCATCCATCAAAATTCAAACAGCGTGGTAAATTACAATGACTTCGATTATTCAGCAAGCAAATCGACAAGAAATCGAAATCAGATTCCACCGTCTCGGCGTTGATGGCGGTGATAGCCACAGTCGCCGCCTCCATCATCCGATCGTACAAATCCTTGTAATACTTCTCCGATATCTTGAGCGGAACGAAAGGTGAGTTGAAGAAACCCAGACAGTACTCCACGTCGTAGCCTAATTAATTCGAATTCCCCCAATTTTCACGAATTTGTACGGTCGAAACCCTAATCCCGATGAATAATTGGAATGTCGTACCTTGCTCTCGCGCACTTGATCGAGGAAATCGATGAGAACACGGCGCAGATTTTCGATGCCGACTTCCTCCTTGAACGACCTCCATTCTTCATCCTCGACGAAATCGTCCTTCTCGCAATCGAAGGTGGTTAAGAAATTGCAGATCAAATGTAGTTCGCGAGTGGTGGGTTCCGGATACTTGCCTCGATACGGGGCCCACAAATCTACATTCCATATATCATCCTTCTCGTCGGAAGCCATGTTTTCCGGCATCCTCCTTTCCTTTCTTCTCCGGCAACCTCTTTTTCTTTCTTCTCTCTCTGCGTTGAATAATGAATATTCTTCGCTTAGTGGGCCTCAGTGGCCAGTGGGTTCTAAAATTCACTCTATTGGGCTACAACGAAGCAATAGATAATTGTATGAAAATTCAGACCGTTACATTTTTGTACTTGGTTTAAATCTTAATAAAAATCAATGTAAAATTCAAATTTTTGGTAATTTACTAATTTTAAACATAGCCCAGTTTTTTTCTCCTTATAGCCCCCTATTTCGAAATAATAATAAAATTATCTAACAAATTACTAATATATCCTCATAACCCCAATTTACAGCCTCCAAATCCGAAAAAGAACAAAAATCAAGTGGTTTAAACTCAGTCATCTGCAAAAATCATAAGAACGGCAACAATAAATGCATAAAAAATTCACAATACATGAATGGAACTCGCACATGAACAACAACCGTCTGAAGTTCACATAGGTTCAATGGTTGATTGCCTCTTCCTCTCCTTCTTTGTTAACAAGTGGGCCCCTCTCCTCACCTTTGCAGAAATTGTTTCCCATTTTGGTATCCATTTTTGTTAGAATCATTTGTAACCTTTGCCGAACGGAGCTTTTATTTTTGATGGATGGGGCAGCGGCGACCTTCGCCTCTAAACGAACTCGTTTTAAAAGCGAGTGCCGCTAAACGAATTCGTTTCAAAGGATGGGGCAGCGGCGACCTTTGCCGACGGAGCTTCACGTTTCGATGGATGGAGTTTCAACTCGTCTTCACCCAACTGCTGCGATTGGGGCGGCACAACTTGCTTCTCTCGGGCAGCTAAAAAAATAGAAAAGGAGACAGAGCGTTCGCGCGGCTGTGGTGAGGGAGGGGCGGCGGCGGCGGAAGGGTGAGGGAGGAGGCGGCAGCGCGCAGCGGGTTTGAGGAGGTTAGAGAACAAAGGGTAAAATGGGGGTAGGCCTTCACTGTTGCAACCAGAAATCTAAAACGGGGGGGAGAGGCCCGAAATTATTTCGTGGAAAAACAGATTCACTGACCGGGCCTTCCAATATATCACGGGCCCCTTTAATTTTGTAGCTGGGCTACCAAACATATGATTAACGATATATCGAGAAAAACTTCACAAACTTTTCTTCTATAAAATATATCGTCTGTTTTGTCTCAAATTAGTTTGAAGTTTGAACGCAAAAATCTCTAAGATGAACCTTTAAAAAAAAAAAGGGTGATGCTAAATGGATCGATTTGATCCGGATCAAATGCGTTAATTACTACTAGAAGTCAAATATAAAAAGACAGTTGTGTCCTTTGACTCATTTGGCTCGGAAACTCACATCCAAGTCCTATGTCCAAACTCATAGCTTGATAATAAATGTATATACATTGGGAATAAGAAATTCAATATATATTTAATTATTATCGTATAAATTATTTTGGCTTTCTAACAACATCAAATAAGAACGCACTTGGAAGTTGGAATAATGAAGCAACCATCACTATTAGCCCATTCACGCCTGAATTTTTAGTTGGTCATGCATAAAAATTAATTATTTATTTTTAATCAAAATAAAATAATAATTTATTTGTTAAACTTAAGTTAATAAAATATAAACTCCCCTTAAAAAACCTCTCAAAAAATACATGGAATAATATAAATATTGAATAATTATTCATTAATGTATACAAGTATGCAATCACATAATCAAGTTACGTAATATTAATGTGAAATAATGATTTTGTTGCAAAATATATAGTGATCTCATAATTGTAATACTCCCTCCATCCCGCCGCAATGACTTGATTTCTTTTCGGCACGGGATTTAAGGAGGGAGTGTTTAATTTGTAAAGTGTGTTTGATAATTAAAGTTTTGAATATTTTATAAATATATTTAATATTAAATAATTATTTCAGGGAAAACAAAGTCACTAATTAATTTTTTATTCATTAATTAATTTTTTTAATTCACTAATTATTTCCTTTTTAGGAAACAAGGTCATTTCAGTGGGACGGTCCAAAAAGGAAAATAAGGTCATTTCGGCGGGACGGAGGGAGTAATAAATATAAATTTTGCAACATTTAAAAGTCATGTGAAAATTACAAATTCATGTCACTATTTTCCAAATTCAATTTAATAGGATAACACGTACCGCCTTCGTCACATTGATAATGTTCATCATGTTATAGTTGAATCAATTTAGTGAGTTCATTGTTAACGGGACGGAAGGAGTATGATATATATATATATATATATATATATATATATATATATATTTTATAATAGTTAAGTTTACTAGTGGTAAAATATTAAAATTAAATGTATTAATCCCTCCGTCCCACTCGATGTGGCTTATTTTTTTTATTCAAACGGGTGGTATAAAATAATAAAACATGTCATATCGAGTGGGACGGAGGGTGCATAATTTAATTGTCAAACTATTCAATTATTCACAATTATATTCCTATCTTATACGAAATAATAATTCAATATCCAAACTATCAATAATCTCATAAATACGTCTACGTCTAACGTATCTGAATTAGTTAGTTAGCTATTTTATTTATTTATTTATCTATTTATTATTATTATTATGGAAGGGGAAATTAGTTATTGTGAGGATACAAAATATGCAATATTTCTCTAATAAATAAAGCGGGAGAAAGATAAGCTACGACAATGGAGAAAAAATGGTGCTTTATTTACTAGTATGCTAATTTATGTTGTAGTTATGGTGGAGAGAGAATCAAATATTAGAGTTATGAATGAGTATTGGAAGTTTGAATGAGTTATGAAAGAAAAGATAAAATGAATTTTCAAAGTTACAGTTTTGGATTCCTAAATCATTATAAGGTTAGTTTAGGTAATATACATTTTCATTAATCATAATTTGACTGTTTTGCCCCTATTTGATCCAGATCAAATTGATCCGTTTAGAATTATCCAAAAAAAAAACCTCACAAGTCTTCATCGGCGTTGTTTTTGAAAATGAATTACATAGTATTCTTCACAAAATTCATTAGCCATCACTATATAATCAGTGTAGATCAGCGTTTTCTTTTTCTTCAGATCGATGGGGGCTACACGGTGATGAAAAAAATGAGGCTACGGGAATAGAATATTAAATTTAGTACTATTTTTTTTATAATATATTTAAATTTCGGGGGCTATAAAGAGAAATTTGGGGCTATGTTTAAAATTGCCTTTCAATTTTAATGAAAATAAATCGTACAGACTATGAGAGCAATTACTATGAACTCGAGTAATTTGAGATTTATTTAGAAAAATATAATTTAATGTGTGAATAGCTTTTCTGTTTAGAGTTAAACTAGAATTGTACACCCGTATTGTCAAGGAATAATTTATAACAAAAAAAAAAGTATAATCACTTCAATAATAGGAATAAAAAATATATAAATTTAAATGTGTTAAATATATATATTTTTATTTTAGCACAAAAGTTTATGCATAAAAAGTTTGAGTCGTGATTCATTTATAAGAATTGTAAGTAAAATTAGTATATGCAAAAAAAAAAGTTGTTTCTAACTTACAAATTTTAATTAATATAAAAATTAATGTAGATAATTTTGAAGGAAAAACTTAAATAAAATTATTTTACTGTAGTATATATAAAAATTTAATAGAATTTAACACCTATATTCACCCTTTGACATCAAGTATCAAGTTTAAAATTTACTTAATATTTTTCTAAAGTAGAGTCTTTTTTATAAAAAAATTGAATTGTGAGTTGTCATTATCCATGTTGTTATGGATCAATTATATAGTTGAATTGAAAACAAGCGGGACAAAAGGAAAATTATATAAAAGGAGCTGAACAACATAATAGTTTTTCTGTACAATAATAATAATTTATCAGTTGATACATACCGTATATCACCATGTAATAAATGTTCCATATTATTTTTTTAATTTATTTTTCCCAAAAAAATCCATTAACTATTTGATCTCTAACCTTTATAGATATACTCTCTCTGTCCCATTTATAAAGGGTTAGGATCCGTTTTGGAACGTCACATTCATTATGACTATTTTCGAAAATGTAAATAATTTTGCCCAATAAACTAAAATAATAAAATAATTATTATTTTGGCAATAGACCAAAATAATTTGTCGTGCCATTTTTCAACTGTCTCTCGGAACCTTGTAGATAGAACCTGATGAAAATGGTGTCTTGTAGAATAGATGGTACAAGTTTCATTCACTCGATGTAGCATCTACATAATAAGAGCTTTTAATGGCCCATTAAATTCCCTAATGTTACTAACATGTTTTCACTAACTTATTAAATTTAAATTATAAATATAAATTAATTATTAATCAAAACATATACTAATACTCTCCTTATCCACAATTAATCTAGATTTTTTGATTTTCGTGCCAAAAAAGTTGAGTTTCTTATTAATGGGACGGAATAACTACTGAAAAAGTTGAGCTCCTTATTAATAATACTTCATCCGGCTCAGAGATATTGAGCTCTTTCATATTAATATGTGAGGTATAAAATAATGAAAGAGGTCAATATCTCTGAGACAGAGGAAGTACTGAATAAGTAGATTGTTTTTTCTAGGCTGTACGGTTGTACCTAGGAATGGGCTAATTTAATTTATTTTCACCAAACTCTGATGATTTCATTGACGACTTTAATAAAAATGGCCACACACCTATTATTATCAAGGACGAAATTAGCTAGGGCGCCCCTATGAAAAATGGACCTCGTGCATTTCCTTCTATTATTCAATTAGTAATTTCACTTATAGGATTTTATTAGAGTTACATTATTTAAATTAACAAGTCAAAGAAATTTTCGAACTCGTATAAAAGGTACTAATCTCAATACAATTAGATAAGTATTGCATCAATTACCATGGCCAAATTAGTTGGCCGGCTAACATAATTAATTGTTCCACTTGTACCTAATAAAGCGTTATTGATGTTTCCTAGTAGTAGTAACGAACTAGTTAGAGAAATGATTCCCTACTTCCGACTAACAATTTTATGTGTTAATGGTTGGCGTGATAATGATATAATATATATATATATATATATATATATATATATAATAGAGAAATGATATGCTAGTCATATAATGGTGGACACCTTCGTGGACACTTTTTTCGTTTCTTCAATTTGACATTATTTTGTTCGATTTTTTCGATTGATTTATATTCCAGTATCTAGGGCAGAATCTAGAATAGCCACTTATCTTAGTGAAAATTAAATAGTAGCCACTAGTATAAAAATATATAAATTGTAGCCATTTTGGATGTGTTGAGACAAAATTACTCTATTAATTAAAATTACAATACATATGGTAAAAGTAGAAATCATAATTCAAATAATCACGGGCCCAAATTTCAACCGCCGCCCACCCAAATCGCCACACCTTCGCCGACCCAAATCGCCAAACCTTCGCTGCCTCTTGTTTGACTGTAAATCGAACCGCCGGCGTTTGTGCCCAATTCGCCGTCGATCGAGCCGCCATACTTACTGAAGCAGTCTCCTTCTCCGGCAGTGGTTTTGCCTGGTTTAGCGACTGGTTGTGCCCAATCGATCCACCGTTCTCCCGACCAGGACCATTTGCGTCGCCAGATTCTCATCGTCGATCGCCGCACCACATAAAGTCGGAAGATAGGTCAGATTCCGGTAAACGATGATTTATGTCGACTCAGAAAAAAAAACATCGGGCTTGAACAGATTTACAGGGCTCGATTGGCTCGATTCAGATTTGTTCAAGCACCCTTCGATATTATCCTCGTTACATCTGAAATGTTAGGCTCGATCGAGTCACACCGGGCGCGATCGAGCCGAAACAACTCGATCGAGCATCATTTGGCTCGTTCGATTCTGAGCCGGATGATTGATATTGAAGCTTCATTCGGCTTGATCAAGCATTAATGGGTTCGATCGAGACTGACATTCAAACTTCACACGACTAGTGCTCGATCGAGCTGTTGGGGGATCGATCGAGCAGCTATGGGCTAGATCGAGACTGCATAAAACTGAAAAAAAAAAAAAAAAAAAAAAAAAAAGAAGAAGAAGAGGAAGAGGAAGAAGAGAAAAAGAAGTAGCAACGATCCAACCCACGTACATGTGTATGCGGGGTAGGGGGTGGGGGGGGGGACTGTAGATAGGTGTAGATGAGGTCTTGCGGATGGGGTGTGGAGGGTGAGCAAGAGAAATCAGAAAAGAAAAGGAAAAAAAATCAGTAGCATTCGTGGGGAAGAAAGCCAGAAAAGAGAGGGTGGGGACGGCGGATGGTGGTGGTGGGTAGTTTTTAGGGGTTTTTTTTTTTTTTTGTTTTTTATTATTATTTTTTCATTAAGGGTATTTTTGTCTCATCACATTAAAAGTGGCTAGAATTTATATGTTTTCAAGTTAGTGGCTAGAATTTATTTTTTGTTTAGTTAAGTGGCTATTTTTGACCATTATTACTATAAATTAATATAGAAATTATTAAATCTTCAAAATAAATAAAAATCAACGCTCGATTTGTCTTATAACTCATTTTTTTTATGTTAGAAGGGAAAAAGAACAAATCGAGCTTTGATTTTTATTTATTTTATAAATTTAATGATTTTTATATTAATTTATATGATATTAGAATATAAAACAATCAAAAAAAATAAAACAAAATAATGCTAAATCGAAGAAATGAAGATGGTACCCATGAAGGTGTCCACCATTGGGTGACTATCATATCATTTCTCATTATAAGTATATAGCCTAAAATAAACCCAAGAAAAAAAATTTACTGAAAAATTAAACGTTAAATTAAAAATTATTGACGTAATACTGTCATATCAGCCGAGAGGACATTAATTGTCCTCATGATGGTTACGAGAGCGTTTCTTGAAAAAAATTCCCAAACTCTCAAGCTTTTACTGTAGTAGTGTTGCGCTCGTGAATTGTACGAAAGACATAAATTATAAAGAGTAATAGAATAAATAAATATAATTATAATTTTTGTATGTCATAGTAATATGATAAAAAATAATAAACAAAATTAACGTTGATAGACAAAATTAATGTCGATATTATATAACATGTACTTAAATAAATGCTCCACTACTCATTGTAAACACATTTTATATGTCCTCCGCGGTAGTAATAGTCTGATATCAACAATGTTTGTTAGTAAGATTTAATTTTATATATATATATATATATATATATATATATATATATATATATATATATATATATATATAGCACACGGTGGACATTTAAGCATTCCTTATAATATATATTTTACATTTTTAATATCTATTTTTGTATGAAATATTTTACAAAAATACATAACTTTAGTCTCGTATATACAATCATAACTTTAAAAAAAATATTTCTTTGAATTAATATATTTTCAAGTATTTTATTTAAATTTGTATAGTTATTCAAATACTACTTAGTAATTGATATGTTCCTTTAGCAATTTAAAATATTTTCTAAAAAAAATATCAAAAATTAAGCAATAAATTATGATTGCATTAAATTTATCGATCAATTGCTTTAGTCTAACTTGGTTTTATCTCACAAAAGTTCAATTAATAATTAAATTTGTTTGTGACCATGTATCCAAATTTTCTATTGTCACAACAAATTAAATTTTACACAAATTATCAATAAAAAATAGAATTAAAAAAGTAAATAAATAACTTATAGATATAACAAAATAAAGAAATCCATAAGATAATTTAATGCAAAAATAGATATATTAGCTAATAATGAAACACTATTTATAATTTAAAATACGTTTATTACCAAATGCATTGGACTATTCATAACTATTTGGAATAAATAAGTCATGTTTATAAATCTATTGGACAATTCATGTATACTGTGGAGGGAAAATGACATTTTTGCAATTTTTGTCAATAATTTTACTTTTATATATTGTATAATTAGCATAAGGAAAATTTGCAAAAAAGACCCTTAACATCTCCTACCGAATGCAAATTCACCCCTAAAATCTGATTTATTGCAAATGCATCCAATTGAACAGTTTATGCCTTATGGTGCAATTGAACCCGAATGAGTAACATCCTGAATTAAAATAATAAAAATTCGTACACATTAATTACACCACAATATATACACACACACAAATAAAAAGTCGTGTGTGTTCGTTAAACAAACTCAAGTGTATTATTGCACATAGTACCAATAAAGAAAGAAAAAAAATATATAAAAAAAATCCAATCTAACCTACAAATAATAAAGAAAAAGTAAAAATATTATAGATTTTCTTTGATTATTGTAGTTGGAAAGTTGCCATCCCAAACTTGTTAGCTAAGAACCCTAAGAGCATCTCCACCTGCACGCTCCTTTTAGGGGCTTGTGGCCACTTTCCGGTAGAAAGGGGTTATCTCCAAAAAATGTTTCCAGTCCAAGGGTTCTCTTCCCGGGTTTCTCCATTTTAATATATTATTTTTAATTTTTTTTATTCGATTTTTATTTATTTATTTAATTTATGTTTTTATTTTAAAAAAAACACTAAAATTTTGGATTTATTTTTATTTGATTCAAACAATTTTTTATTACATATCAAATGTTGGAAATGGAAAGAATTTTGTATAGTAGTTGTTGGTTATCTTCTTTTTCTCTTGTCCCACATTGAAAATATAAGGCAAACTGGGAGGAGTTGGAGCATTATATATTGCTTTCTTATCCCACATCGAAAAAATAAGGAAAAATGGGAGGAGTTGAAGCATTTATATATTGTTTCCTTGTCCCACATCGAAAAAATGATGAAAAATGGGAGGAGTTGAAGCATTTATATATTGCTTCCTTATCCCACTTTGAAAATTTGAGATGGAGTAGTCTATAAATATTTTTTTCTACCTCCTCAAAACACACCAAAAAAGGATAATTCATAATAGATAATTAATGTTTAAAACAAAAAAAATCAAATTTAAAAAATAAAATATGATTTTTTAAAAAAAAATTAATGTCAAAATGACGTCAGCATGGTGTTTGTGAGGGGCTCGCTCCACGGGCTCACACGCGGGCGCGAGCCCCCTCCTCGGCCCGCTGGAGATCCTCTAAATAAAAGACAATTTCACATTAAAATAACTAAGTCAAGAGTCCTATAATTAATGTAGTTGAATATGAAATCCACCATGAAATACTCCTATATATAAAAACCAATTGCAATATTTGACTGTTGATCATCCACAAAGATTTGACAGCAAAAAGTGCCAGAATTTTTAATATTTTTCATAAAGGGCATGATGATTCTTAGATGTATGTCATGGTGTTTTTGTTACGTTTTTATTTTATTTTAATAAAGTCTCACGAATTTTATTGGTTTTTTGCACTTTCACAAATCACAAATGTACGTATCCGAGATGATTCGAATCTCCGATTCATTATTAGGTGTAATGTGTTTTAAGAGCTGAGTAACATTTCGTTTTTCAGTGATATATATATATATATATATATATATATATATATATATAGAATAGTTTGTGTATTAATAAATCATAGCTTGTTAAAATGTTAAAAATGATTAAAGGTATACAAAACTATGTTTAAATGTGCATAAAATTATACTTATTATATAATTGTGCTTTTAAATGTATCAATTCATGCTTAAATGAAATCATAGTTATTGTATCTTAAAACTATACTTAAATTAATGACAGTCATAGATTTGATTAAAATCAATAGTCCAGATTCATTCCTATTTAACACACCATGATTTATTAACATATGAATCAAACTCTCTATATATATATATATATATATAAGTGAAAGACCTAAATTATATTAGACTTTTCACCGTCCTTGTCACATTATGCGAACCAAATTGTTTCTAGATAGTGACTAGTTTTGGTTATGCAAGATTTTTATTCAAGATCTTATATAATGACCACCCAAAAATATATATTTTATATATAATATTTGGCACTTGAGCTTTATGGATCAATTCCCATCTTTTTCTATTAACATGCTCGTTAAGTTGCTCGAGCACATTTATAAGAGAAAATTATGTGGCCATATAATTATCAAATATGGTGATCATAAAAGAACCACGTAGTACATGTTTGTGTGTTTTTTTTTTTTTTTTGCTCAACTAGAATTCTGAATTATATATAATGGAAAAATTAAAAAATCACAATGTATATTATCGACGCAAAAACTTATGTCAGACTATATGACATAGTATACGGTATACACTATAAATACATCATGCAACTAAATTTTATCGAGTGGAATACACCGATCAATATAACGAATCGTATTGATGACGAAGCACAACTCAATTGGTAAAACGTTTCCCCTCCAATTAAGAGGTTGGGGGGTTTGAATCACCTTAAATACGTGTGTGTGAGTGTGTTTTGTAATTTGTACATTTAAAAAAATATAACGAATCGTATTAAATGAATTTCCAACAAAAAGTTGCTCATTTTAATTGGCTTACTTTTTATCACACAATTAATAAACTTGGTGCATTATTTTATAATAATGATAGTGATGATATAGTTTATATTTGAATATGATTTTATTTTCAATTAATTTCAACTATGCCTACAAAAAGTTGGCAAAAACCAACTTGGCAATACTTTATTATATACTTGCATACTTGCAGTAGAAACGCTCCCTTATCCACGGTGGGCACACTTAATGTGTCTACCGCTTATGTAACAGTGTTATGTCGTTAATCTTTTTTATTTGGGGGTTTAGCTTTTTTGGGTAGGGTTTATTTTTTTCGGTAGAGTTTAGTTTTTATGGTATATATTTAAATTAATTTCCTTATTTAAAACATTGTCACGTTATCCGTGGGCTTGGAGCGTTACTCGTACTTGCATTATTCAATTAAACTGATAAATCAAAATTCTATGCTTTGCTTTTAGAATAGGTCTAGCAAATTAAGAGTTGGCATATTTTGTGAAAGGCACTTAATAATAATAATAATAATAATAATAATAATAATAATAATAATAATAATAACTGGTTGTAGACTTCAGATGCTTAAAATGGTAAGTTATTATTAAATGTGGCAACATTTTAATCTATATTTGAATTATGATATAATTCATTTGTCCGCCATTTATATGCTTAAAAATTTAGAATGTTTCGATGCGCATTTCAATATGTAGATATTAAGATAACGTTTAGGTTTCACTTGATATAATATATTATTCTACTTAATGCAGATTATAATACACTATATCATGTGAGACATAAACATTATCTTAACATAACTTTTATGACATATTAAAATATGTGCCGAATGATTCTAAGCATACATAGATGGTGGATGGAGAGTGCACAGTTTTTGAGTTAACAAAGTATTTTTATTATTTAGATCTCAAACAGAGTTAAACGCTTTAGATTTTAGCTTGACTTCTATTGTTATTGCAATAATGCATAAATTAGGTATTAAAAATTGAATTTCTGTTTTTGGAGAAAAAATAAAATAGGATAAGTTGGTTCCCTACTGTCATTAGCACGTTGAAGATCATCTTACAAGTGTAAATAGCAATTTTCATTATTCATGTTTTGAACATTCAGTAAAGCAACAATAATGCAATCTAGAGAGAGACGTGCACTTTTATATACATTCCTTTTTTAAAAGAATAAATAAATAAGAGACGTATACTCGTTTGTTCTTTTCTTTTCTTTCTTTGTTTTTTTTTTTTCATCGCCTTTAAACGAAAAACATGTTTGCAGCATGGCATGCTTCTCGTGACTAGCATAATTCTTAAATTGCTTTGTACATCTTCTTTTTCCTGGTCAATTTTTTTATTAGAAAAAAAAAAGGGGATAAAAAATATAATACTGGTTTGTGGAAACACTAGATTAATTAGAGTCCACGTCTTGATTAGGTAACTTATTGTTTAATTAACTTTATAGAAATTTAGGTAGAATTTTAATCACACGTCGATCTTCATACACGGCGATAAAATGATATATACTTCCTCTGTCATTTATATTGGCCGGTGTGAAATTTTTTTATTGGGATGTCCCCAAATTAGTATTGAAAGCCAAAATGAAAAAGCACACTCTTATTTTACAAATTTAAAGTTATACTCTTTCCGTTCACGATATTTATCATTGGATCTTTCAGAGCATATTTAGATGTGCTGAAAAATGAATATTAAGATAAAGTTTAGGTCATACTTGATACAGGGGCGGAGCCTAAAAAATTTAATGGCGGGAGGGAACTGAGTTTCATGTTCAAGATTTGAAAAACCAAGTTCTATACAATATGATCGAATAACATGGGTTTTTACACTAAATTATGCATAATATAAAAAAAAAATCATAATTTTATAAGAACAAAAAATATCCCTTGGTATTGTGCACTACATCAAATATCAAGTGAGACTTGAACGGTTGAATTTTATCTTAACATCAATTTTTTAACACATCAAAATGTGCGACAAAAGATATATTGCATAAATATAATGGACGGAGGAAGGAGTACTATATTTACAATAAAATCAACTTGAGCCCGTTATTTTATCCCATCTCCTATCAACTTAATTGCAATAAATTTTCCTTTTATCATTTTTCAATAACTTTATTACCTGTTTTCAAAAAAAAAATAACTTTATTACCTATCAACTAACTTTAGTAGTAGTTTTTTTAGTTACCGTGCCCCAAATTTTTAACTAATATAAGGAACGCATGAAATATTTTTAATGTTGTGCTATTATAAGAAGATTCTCTCTCTTTTTTTTTAATCTTTTATCTTAAGATTATAATATGAATTTTCCTTAAAATTTGATAAATTATTTTAAAACGTTTTGTCAATTGTATGTATATTTGACAAAAACTTGTGCCAGCCGGAGGCACCGTGCGGCCGGGCCCAAAGTGTCAATCTTTATACAGAAAAGTGTCAATCTATATGAATAAAAGTGTCAATCTTTAACATAATTATTTTACGAATAAAATGATAATTTTTTAAAGTGTCAATCTTTATATAGAAAAATGTCAATCTATATGAATAAAAGTGCCATTATTTTAGTCCGGCCGCACGGTACCTCCGGCTGACCCAAGTGTGTCCCTTGTGGAAACTATATTGCGGAAACGCCTTAATCATGACTCGAAATGATTGCGATTAGCTAATTTAATTGTGGCTAAGAAATTAACTACCGTGTTTCACGCTATTTGTTTCGGTGGGGGCCAATGACGAATTTTGGCATAATTTTGAATTTACACTTTCAAAAATTCATATTTTTTATACTTATTTAAAAAGGGCCTCCATATATATTTATTGGCCAAATTTCAAGATTTGTAATTTATTGGGGTCACAATTATACGAACTTCCGCTTTTAAGAGCTTTGCACCGTATTCGTTTCATACTTTATCCACTTCTTTTGCTTTTTAAGTAATTAATTTTCTTTTCCTTTTTTTTGTATTTCAAATTTCAATTGTCCAAAGAAAATCCAACCGTGTCTTTACATTAATGAAAGATAAACCAATCTTCTTTAATTTAAAAACTCCCTTATCGTTTCGTTTTTCTTTTATTCTATATCCCAAATTCATGCTTCAATTTTTTGATCCCAAATTGTAGCTATAGTTTGTTACTTTCCGTTCACAAAAGTTGAGATAAATAGTTTCGCCAAGAGATTTAGTAAATATTTAGGTGAATATTATTTGAGTGGAAAAATGAACCTCATATGTGGTTTTTTTTTTATAAATAAAAAAATGATTATATTCAAAATTATGATTTAATAAATCTATACAGCCACGTTGTAGTCAACCATAATGACAATATTATAATCAAATTAAATATATAAAAGTAATAGAATATTAATAATGCATTGTGGGCATTATAACTTTTACCTTTTTACTTGTTTTTTCTTTATTCAATAAAGAAAATTATGACCAACCATAACATGGCCAAATAATATTACTCCTCGAGATTAATGAGTAAGTTTGTAGACCATATGTGTTTTTTATATATAAATAAAACGATTAAATAAGATTTATAATTAACAGTGAAGTATATATCTAAAAAATAATTTTGTAGACGAGTAGAATATATTTTACTCCCTCTATCCACGATTTGTTGACACTAATACCCCCTCCGTTATTTTTGACTTGTTTCGTTTGTTGAATATATGAGTGATATAAAATAATAAAACGAGACAAGTTAAAAATAACAGGGGTAGTACTATATTGGGACATCCACGATCTGTTGACCATTTCCATTTTAAGATGTAGGCCCCACAATCACTTTAACACTTTATCACTCTATTTTTTAACAATTTACCACTTTAATATAATTAAAAATATTTGATAAGTTCACAATTATTTCACTTTAACACTTTAACATTTTTCATTTATTAATACTAGTGTTGCGCCATTGCGTTGCACGAAAGATATAAATTACTTCCTCCATTCATGATCTTTAGACAATTTTTAGTTGATTTTGAAACTTTGTAATTATGAGTTTTAAAATGGATTTTTGTAATATAATTTTCTTAAAGAGGACTACTGTACTCGTATCCTATAAAAAAAATTATATTTAAAAAATATATT
Organism: Mentha longifolia; assembly: GCA_001642375.2. Classification (NCBI taxonomy): domain Eukaryota; kingdom Viridiplantae; phylum Streptophyta; class Magnoliopsida; order Lamiales; family Lamiaceae; genus Mentha; species Mentha longifolia. The sequence continues at coordinate 39,795,673 of CM038112.1, read as the reverse complement.
TTAAAACCCATCATTACAAAATATTAAAATTAATGCGAAAATTTTTTTAGTCTAAAGATCATGGACGGATGGAGTATAAGAGAGCGATGGAATAAACAAACAATTTGAAACTATATATATGTCTCTTACATCATTATAAACAACGTAATATAATTAACATTACGTTGTTGTATCTTCACTAAAAAATTAAATCTCGTAATTTTGGAAACCTAAAATAACTTTAATAGAATATAACCTAAAATAATTTTAATAGAATATAAGTAAATGTAACTTTAAATATTTATGTGATAGAAACATAAGTTCTCTATAGGCTATTATAGTGAAACTACTATTGAAATTAAGATATTTAAATTAATATTTTTTGGTATTTTATTTAGATTTATAATAATTATCTAAATAATTTATTACTATGTTCCTTTAATTAATACATGTCTTTGAAAAAAATAATATATTAAGAAACTACGCAATAAGTCATGATTAGTGATTAAAATAATTTTATCAATCAATAGCTTTAAATCTAACTTAGTATTATTTCACCTAAGTTCAATTAATAATTATCTTTGTTTGTGATAATGTATCCAAATTTTGTAATGTCACAACAAAATCTATTACAATAAAAATAGTTTTACAATAAAAATAGAATTGAAAAAGTAAACAAATAACATATAGATATAGCAAAATAAGAAAGTTCATAGAAATATAGTGCAAAAATAGATATATTAGCAACCAATGAAATAATATTTAAATTTAAAATACATTTATCATCAAATTTATTGGACAATTCACAAATTCTTGAAATAATCATCTTCATAAACCATTAGATAATCAGTGATTACTTTTGAACGGAAAATGACATATTTATAATTTTTGTCAATTATTCTACTTTTATACTACCTCCATCCCACTATATTAGATACTATTCATTTGATTGACATTTCCGGCACGCATTTCCACCGAAACCTAGTACGAGTTTTAAAATATAATTAAAAAAAATACTTCAAAATTATATTTTAAAACTCGTACTAGGTTTCGGTGAAAATACGTGCTGAAAATGTCAATCAAATGAATAGTACCTAATATAGTGGGATGGAGGTAGTATGTTGTATAGATATCATCATAATGCATTAAACTCTCGGCCCAAAATTTTGGGTCAACAATTGGTGGATGGAGTGAGCATTTTATTGAAGGGTTTCATTATTGAAATACTCCCTCTGGCTTAAGATTCGTGACACATTTCTTTTTTCTTATTTTCTGCACGTATTTTCACGCTTCTCGATAATGGGTTTTAAAATAAATTTTTGAAGTATTTTTTCATTTACGGGATACTATGAATGTCGCAGTATCCCGTAAAAGAAAAAATGCTTCAAAAAATTATTTTAAAACTCATCATCGAGAAACGTGAAAATATGTGTCGAAAAGAAAAGAAAAAAAATGTCACGAATCTTGAACCAGAGTGAGTATGATCCGGTCGAACCGCCACGTGGAAAGAGGACGGGCTGGTTTGGCGGGTGGGTCCGGCCCGGTGTCCTGACTAAGAATCATCAATCAACTGCGCCACGTGGGGCTACAATCCAGTGCGCTGCACGGACCGTAAAAGATCTTGCACCCGCTGCAACGATTTATGCTTTTCACGTGACTAGCGGATCTCTCTCTTCCAGTTTATTATCGCCTCCTCCACTCCACCCACCTTTTATCTTTTTTTTTTTTTTTTTTTCTTCCTTTTATTTGCTGTGTGCTTTTACGCTTATACCCTCTATCTCTATCTTATCCGGCCACATCAATGCAAAATTAAAAGGTGATTTTGTTTAATTTTTTAAAGAGAATAATCAAAATCGTGGTTAGTAACAAGTTGATCAAATATATAATATATATATATATATATATATATATATATATAATTAATGGTAATAAAGTATTACGTCTGTCCATGATAAACATGTACACTTTTTATTTTTGTCTATCTAAAAAAATATGCATTTTCTATTTTAGGACATGAACTCTATATAGAAAAAATATTTTGCGCTTATACTTATATACTTTTATTTATATACACTACTCCATCCGTCTCATTTATATAGAGCCATTTATTATTTTAATTGACTCAGTTGAATAAAAAAAATTCTACATAAATTGGAAGGGAGGAGAACTTTAGATGAGACTTAAACTCCAATTTAATATACAATATATTCTTTTAATACTTATTATTACAAAATATTAAGACACGTGTCCAAAAAACTGAGACATAGTATATTAAACGGAGACGTACATTTTATGTGACTAGAGGGTCATGACCATGCAACTTGCACTGCATATGGAAAAGTTTCACCGCAAGAGTTTATTTGATAATGAAATGCAACATTATTGAATTAAATAAATAAAAAAGTAATGACAAATCTTGAAAGTAATATACAGAATAGAACATTTTAATCGATCAACTTTGTGGCTTTTCCAATTTCAATAATGGAAGATTTCCATTTGACAATTTTAATAAATGGTTTAGTGAGTTGGGATATTTGGATGATTAGGCAATATTTAAAGGCATTATTTAATTTAATCAATTGTGGTATGCTCGTACTTGAAGAGACTTAATAATTTGATTTTGACCAATTGTTGATTCCCATCTTATGTACCTAAGCACTGAGTTGTCCTAAATTAGTTAGATTCTTAAGATTGATTTTTCTTTTGCTAGTGCACCAAATATATTTGACATCATGCAATTATGTTCGAATTTAAATAATGAGACTCCACCCTAAAGTGCGGTGACTGTGTGAGGTGCGTTTATGGGAGTTAAGTAATAGTAGAACAAAACAAAAGTATAAATATTTTTTTAGAATACCATAAAATATTACGGTATGATCATTATTAATTTCATATTTAATGTGATTACGACTGACATGGTGATGATATATTAAGAGGCAAAAAAATAATAATACCTATTTAGACATATAAAATAAATTTTAGGTATGTAATATAAAAAACATAAAAAATACTCAATTTTTTGAATATGAGACTAAAATGTTCTTACTTTTGAGCACATGGTCACTTTCTCCCCCTTCCCTCTCTCCTAGGGTTGGTAAAGTAGCAGCCCGACCCAACCCACATCGGCCCGGCTCGACCCAAAAAATTTAATCCAGTTTTTATTTATTTATTTATTATTATTTATAATTATTATTATTTTTTAAATCTTTCGAAATGTGCAATTATGTAGTACGTTTATGTTCATTTAGTACTGTTTACCCGGTAAGTGATGAACGAATAATGTCAATTTGTAACTGCATTACGCAGTACGTTTATGTTCTTTTAATACTGTTTACCGGTAAGTGGTAGATGGATAATATCAAAATGTAACTGTATTACGCAATACGTTTATGTTCTTTTAGTACTGTTTACCAGACGGGTCGGGCCGGGCCGGGCGACTGAGTTGCTACTTTACCAGCCCTAGGGGAGAGGGAAGGACATTTTTGTCCTCCAAAGCAAAAATTGGGTATTTTTTGTGTAAATTATATTTCAAAGCTAAAAGTGATTTTACAAAGTCAAATTGGGTAAAAAGGTATATTATCTCATATATTAATACAGGTTATAAACATATCCTTACAAAATAAAAAATTCAATTCTGTAATAAAAACTTAAACTTAAACATAAAAATTATTGACGTGATACTGCTACATCAATCATAAATTTAATTTACCCACGGTGGTCAGCAGAGAGCCCAAAAAGTGGGCTCTCTGCCACTTTTCCGGCTGAGAGAGCCACTCCCAAAATGAGCCCCAGTGGTTGGGCTCTCTCTGATTTTTTTTTTTAATTCAAAAATCTATTTCAAAGTTTATTTTTTAATTTTATTTTAATTTCTACTTGGGTTTTTTATTTTTATTTATTTATTTTGATATTTATTTTGATTTTATTTATTTTGATTTATTTTAACTCCGATTTTTTATTTATATTTTTTTATGAATTATAAATATTAAAAAACAATTTGATAAAATTTCATTTATTGAATATAAAAGACAACATTACATAACATTTAAAAAACAAGAATTACAAATCTTAATTACGAGCTCTACGTGCCCACAATTCTTCTATTAAATCTGGTACGGGTTATCCGTGATGGTTTGAGTTATGTAAATTGGTAGTGCGCTCAACATAGTCTTGAAATGAAGATGGAACTCCTCGAGTGACTTGTTCAGTACTAGGCCCTGAACTTCTAGAAGCCTCGTCTTCAATATGAGCCCAATCTGTCGCCCTCGTCCATTCGTCCTCGATTATCATGTTATGCAAGATGATGCAAGTGTACACAACATCCTGCATAACATCATGGAAGTAGAGTCTTGAGGGACCTTGGATAATCACCCAATGAATCTTAAGCACTCCGAAAGCTCGTTCAACGTCTTTGCGAGCCGACTCCTGCTTTGCCTTGAAATGTTCCACTTTCTGATCAGTTGCGAACGATGGTCTTGAGACGAAAACTGGCCACTTTGGGTATATCCTGTCTGCGAGGTAGTAGCCCATGTTGTGTGGTCGGCCATTAGCCATAAATTGAATCGGTGGCGCTATCTCATTCACAACATTGCTGAAAACATCACATTGGTTAAGGATGTTAATGTCGTTGTTGGATCCAACTACGCCGAAAAATGCGTGCCAAATCCAGAGATCATGCGAGGCGACTGCCTCAAGGATGATGATGGGATGGCCCTTATCGCCACGTGTGTATTGACCCTTGCCTCCAAGCCCAATGCATGCAATCGATGCTTCATAGCATCTCTGGGAATCCGTGGCAGCCCTCGTGCATCTCCAACAATTTTTTATAATCTTTGCTAGTAGGCCGCCTCAAGTAATTACCACAAAAAATTAAAATGATTGACTTACATAACCGTTTCATCGTTTGTATGCCTGCCGTCTCCGCCATACGCAAGTACTCGTTGTAGTGGTCCGCCGATCCGCCATTTGCGAGTTGGCACAGAGCGGATGTGCACTTCTGTAGAGTCGTGAAACTGCCTCTTCCGATAGCATCCGCCCGTTGCTGGAAATATGACTCGAGAGTTTCCAACACTTGCTTGGACTTGCGAAAATGTCGACGGAAAACGGAGTCGTTCCAAGTTGAGTTGTTAGCGGAATAATCCTTGAATAATTGGATTGCACCAGCTTCTCGATCTCGATTTATGAATTGCTTGAATTGAGGACGTCGTCACTGCCTCGGCTGTTCTTGGGCCTCCTTCTTCTTCTTCTTCTTTCATGCTTTTACTATTTTTTGATAAATGTGGAAGCCTTGTTGGAGTTGTTCGTAGAGCATTGACATGTCATCGGAGGAGCTTGAAGAGGTTGATGATGAAGACATATTTTTTTTATGTTTTTTTGGGGAGGAAAAATGAGAAATTAAAGATAAATTTGATGAAATTATGTGAAGTTTGAGTGTGGTTTGTGAATGGGGGCGGGGGGAGATTTATTTATAGGGGGATTTTTGTTTTGGAACGTTGGGCTTCAACGGCTATAGTCGAATTTTCATTTTTTTTTCAGAAAAATCAAATTAAAAAAAAAAATTGCCCCGGGCTCGCAGGATAACCTGAATTTTTGCAAGATTTTGTGATTAAATATTTATATAATTATTCACTATTATTAATTTTGGAAAGGAAATCCCAATTGTTTTGTAAGATTCCTTCTATAATTTACTTAGGGCTTGTTTAGTCTACAAAAATTTATAAGACTAAAATTTTCTAAGATAATTTTTCTAGACTAAATTTTTTAGTATACAAAAATTATCTTAGCTTGGCTTATAAGACATACTAAACAACCCTTATAATATTATTCAACCCAAAGAATTTATGTTTTCTTTTTGGTTCGTCCAATAAAATTTTGTTTTTCCTTTTTCTGGATATATATTTCGAAGTTCTCAATCCAAATTCACTTCATAATTAACCAAAAGAATCTTTTTATTTCCAAATTTAACATCGGTGACCACCTTTCAATCTACTCAAATTACAATCAGTGGAGTATTAAATAATTCAAAATTATACCTTAAATGAGATTTCTATTCTGCTCACAACATGAATAAAACCCGTCGGAAAAAGTATTAAAAAGAAAACTTCGAGAAGGGCAGGCGAATTCAACATACCAACATTAATTAAGATTTTTGAATTTATTCCACACGATAATATGAACAAATTAAATGATTTTTTTAAAATCTCTTCTCTCTCTCTCTCTGATTTTGACATTTATTTCAACCATATCCGCAATTTGTAGTTGATCAAAGAAGGCACACGATTCGGACCACGACTACAATTTCTTAAAGTAATAGCCTCCGCCTTCTTCCCCACATAAATTATTGTACTAGTATTATTTATTTTATCACTTCATTATTCTAAAGTACAAATTTTCAAGAAAGATAGACGAGAAAACAAGGGTGGAGAGACTATTATTGCTGCCCAATTTGGCCTATGTTGGCTAAGAGTAGTTGTGGGAATATAAAAAATTTCGAACAAACATAACAAGAAATTTTAAAAATCGTCATATTTTCACCATGAAGATTTCATTTAGGATGTAATTATTTTTCTCACTTTGGAAAATTTCCAAGAGAAAATAAAAACAAATCTTATTTCGGAAAATATAATGAACATACATATTTATTCAAATAATTAATCCAAACACGAAATATATCAAGAACACACACACACGATATTACATCCTCCCGGACGAGAAAAAATGACTGATGAGAAATGAAATTCTACATACATATTCTTTGGCTCCCTTATTTTACTCAACAAATTCATGAAATTTGAAATCCAAATATAACATAGGACATTAAAAGATACGTGAGTGGTGCTCACGTAACACGCACAAAAAGTATTACCTTAATTATATATATATATATATATATATATATATATATATATATATAATATTAAATGCAATACATTTCTAACCTCGTTAATTTATATGAAATATTAGTTTCAATAGAATCACGTCTCATTTTTTTTAATCTCACAAGTCATAACATAATGCTACTGAATTATCAATCGATCTATGATATATTCCGTTATAAAATGTCAATTGAAATTTGGGCGAGAACTCGACTTCCACCTTAAATCACCGCGTGTTTAATTAGTTTTTGGAGCTGTTTTCACTAAATTAATGTAATTAAGCTATAAATCAAGAAAAAAAAATTAGAAATTCATTATTAATATAAATAAATATGTCGTTCCAAAGTTTCCGAAACAACACGGTTAACCAAGCTTCATAAACTAACAACTTATTACACGAAAAATCTAAATTGTGGACAAATGTTTAGTAGTGAAGTGTGATTTTAGCCAAAATTAATTGAAAAAAAAATTGTGACATGAAAATGACATACCATAACCCTATGGTTTTTTTATTTTTTTTTATTTTTATAGATGATGACGAATTAGAATTTTCCGCGATATATTTATTTTTTATGGGGTCGTCATCATATATGCATTAGTGCAACGAAATTTCCATTTTCGTATCTATTTATAACTTTAATGACGTGGAATTAAGTAGCTTAATCTTCGAAAGGTTTCCCATCTAAATCGAGTGGCGGAAATAACCCCACAATTTTCATTAATGACAAACATATCACAGTTTTGGTGCCGCCCCAACATCGAAAAAAAAAACACAAAAAAGGAAAAGAGAGAAAAATAAAAAAAATCGAGGGGTCGTGATTGACTATGCCATAAGTAGGGCCCACAAACCCGGACGCCAAAGGCACATTCAAATCCAGTTAATCACGAATTCAGAAATTCCAGAATAAGTAAAAAGAAAAAAAAAGTGAATACCAAGAATACGAGAGACAGGAGATGAGCAGACACGTCAAAGGAAAGCAATATACAATTGCCGAGACGCCCGTGATTTGGCCCCCATGTTTTGCCACGTCACCATCATTGCCCCCCTTCGCCCCCCTTCTTCTGCTTTTCGCCCCCCCTATAAATATCCTCCCCCCATTTTCCTCTTCCATCGCAGATCCGTTTGTTTTCTCTCTCTACAATCTGTGCTTTCTCTCTCTCTCTCTCTTTTAGAATTTTTGAGATTTTTGTTTGGGGTGGTGGGGCGTTTGTTTCGATGGAGAGTTTGAAGGAGAAGAAGAGGGGCCGAGTCGAGTCGGAGGAGGCCGAGCTGGAGATTTTCTCGCCGGAGGTGAAGCGGCTCCGGGAGAATCTGCTCGACGGTTTGGACGACGATGCCGATTTCTGCAACGTGACTCAGGATCTCGACTCGTTCATGAAGAGCTTCGAGGAGGAAATCACCGCTTCCCCCTCCGCCGGCGGCGGGGAAGCGATCCAGTTGATCGATCTCACGTCGGAGTCCGGCGATTCGCGGCAGGACCTGGGGTACTTGCTGGGGGCTTCCGATGACGAGCTCGGGCTTCCGCCTACGGCGGCGTCTCCATCCGGTTTGTTGGGGGGTGGGGCTGCTACTGAGTTGATTCGCGTTGAGTCCGACGTGTCTGAACTTGGGAGCGAGTTCTGGGAGGCGCCGGGTTATGACTCGTTCGAGTTGGGTCTCAACGGGTCGGAGGCTCACTATAGCGGCGGCGACGGTGAATACGTGGCGTTTGATGGGATGTTTGAGTACTCGGATATGGGTTTCGGGTCGGGTGAATTTGGGTGGAGACCCGAAACGTTACCCGCCCAATAGAAGTTTTTTAGGCGAAAAATACTGTTTGATAGTATCTCTTAATTTTTTTAATACTATAAATGGAAATATTGTTAATTAGGCAAAGAGAAGGTAGCAAGTAGAAGACCAAAACAATTTGGTCCGAGGCTCCGAGCGATAAACGGATAAATAATAATAATAGTATCAGATTACAATCGATGATGAACTTTCTAATATTTATTTTTGATTTATATTATAGTACTCCCTCTGTCTTATTTAAACAGACCTATTTTTTTTTGACACGAGATTTAAGAGAGTGTGTGTAAAGATAAAGTATAGTGTTTAAAATATTTTAATGTCAATTTTATTGTTTTGAAATTAAATCATCATAAATGCATCAAAATACATTGATATCTGATCTTAAATGAAAGATCGTATCAAGACTTTTAATTTGATATAAAAATTATAAAAATCGGAGAACAAACAAGCAAGTTATGATAGTTTAAACTTTTAGAATTTAAATTATATTGTGATACGTGCTGAGAAGTGAGTGGATGATGAGTGATTAATAGTGGGTAATTTTTTCTCTATTAGGAAACTGACCTATTCTAATGGGACGTCTCAAATAGGAAAACTGACCTATTCTAATGGGACGGAGGGAGTATCAGATTACAATTGATGATGAACTTTCTAATACTGCCTCTATCTCATATACTTAGTCCACTTTACTATTTGACATGTATTTCCATTAAAATTTAGTACGGGTTTTACAATAAAATTTTATAGTATTCTTTTTTTTACGGGATACTATGAGTGTCATAATATTCCGTAAAAAAACGATACTACAAAATTATATTTTAAAATTCGTATTAAGTTTCGGTGGAAATACGTACATAAAACAAAGTGGACTGAGTATATGGGATGAAGGTAGTATTTATTTTAGATCTATGTTTCTTGGATTAGTACCTGTATTTATTTAACTAATTCGTACTACTACGTATACCATGTCTTAACCCTATGTAAATTAAAGTCAGATTTGTATGAGCCGGCTGTGGCCAAAAGCTTACTAAGTAAAATAAACTACTTGGTTCAATTAATTTATTTGGCTTACAATACAAAAAAAAGGTCCCATAAATATATTTAATTGATACATTGTTCGAGTTGATGCAAGTGTCTCTTTAAAAAAAATTAATTTTTTTTTGTTTTCTCATAAATTTCAATGGTCATTTTTGAAAATTGTAAATATTGTTTTGGTATGGTGAGTGATAAATGGGTCATAAAAGGAAAAATATTATTTAATTAAATTATTTACTGTATTACTGAATAGTTTTTTTATTACCAACTCTTTAATATAATTATGTTTTTGTTGTAAACTAGAGAGAAATACTCTAGAGAAAAGAGACATAAGTAGAGAGAATATGTAGAGAGAAAAGTAAAGTACAAGAGATTTATAGATGTATTGTTTACAAGGACTGATTGTCTCTATTTATAGTGATACAAAGAGCTAGGTAGGTTAGGGTTAAGGTTAAGGATGCTTATCTATAATATGTGATATATATCTTCAAGATACTACAAGAAATATTTACAACACTCCCCCTCATCACTAACAAAATATTATGCCTTGTTAAAACCTTGACAGGAAAACCTATTGGGACAAAACCTGATGGAAGAAAAAATAGTACATCTGCTCTTCTGAAATTAAGCATAGTAGATCTTTGAGTCGGTGCATTTCAATCTTATGTACCAACTGTCTGAGCATTTAAGTTGGTAATGCCTTTGTGAATAAGTCCGTTAGATTGTCACTTTAGCAATACGCCGAATATTGATATCTCCACTCTTCTTGAAGATCATGCTTTGTAGTAAAATTTGGGAGAAATAATGCTCCTATCATCTTTGATATACATAGTTACAAAATAATGTTCACTCAATATCATCATTTATATATCCCTTGGACATTATTGTTGTGATGTACATGCCTCGTTAAAAACCTCTCTAGAAAAACACTTTGAGAAAAAAAATCTAGTAGAGGAAAAGAGTACATGACAAACACTTTCTCATATATCGCACTAGTTGCCTCATTAAAAACCTTACCTAAAAAGACCAAACGGGAAAAAAATTTAGTATGGGAAAAAGAGTACAACCATTTGACCTTCAATGAATCTTCTTGATTACTCAAGATCATTTAGAACTTGTCACCCTCAAGATAACAATCTTGCAACATATTCAAATATTATCGAATATATTGTTCTTTACATAGATTCAGGAGGATTTTAGTGCATAATTATGTCGTTCTTCTGGAATGTATTAATGCAATATAATCAATACATTATCCTAATAAGGACAGTGGGATAAAATCTCACATCTCAAATCATTAACAAGCTTGAGATCCAATATAATGGGGATCATGCAAAATACTTTGCATCTAAGTATTCATCAATGTCAATCTCAATTTCTTTCATAATATAGATCAAGGTTTCCTGTACCTTGAAGATAACAAAGAATTCATTCCTTCTGAGAGAAATTTTAAATCTTGTTATAGCAAATTAACTTGAACATACAGGTCTGATATGGTAGTACTTATGGTACTAAAAGTAATAAACTCCTGGTCCATACTTTCTTTCTTTGTTATCTTATCAACTCAAAATAATGAGACGATCATTGGGATACTCAGTTGTCAGTTGATAGATCCGGGTTAATGACCCATCAACGAAAACAGAAAAATTAACTCAATTACAGAGAGAATTAAATCCTCAGAAATATAGGTGAAACATAGATCAAATATAAGAAGAGTGTTGGTCCCGAAAGATAACGAGTAACACACGTAGAAGGGGGGGAGGGAGGGGGGTGAATACGTGTGTTGATAAGTGTTTAACTTCTCTTTTGGTTTTTTGGCCTCTTGCTAAGCGGGACGCTTTGAAAGTGTTTCACGCTTTCAAAGCTTCTCGCTTGGCGAGTGTGTGGTACGAAATGTTGTGAGCTATTATACTCGCTTTAGTTATCTTGCACTTAAAATAGTTTATCACTTAGAGCGTGTGTGTGTGTATGTAATAAATCAAAGCATAAAGAATATAAAGCGCATAACACAAGAGTTATAGTGGTTGAGAGGTTACGCTCCTACATCCACTCTCATCACCTTCACTCAGTGATGAACTTCACTCAAAGCTTGAGGTTTACAATGGACACCCAAGAGCCTATGTAAGTTTATACAATCGGCACTCACGAGCCTATGAGTTTATACGATAGACACTCAAGAGCCTTACAACCTTTACAAACTAAACTCTCAAACTAGGTTTGGGTTTAGGTTCGTATAGTTTCCAACTAATGAGAAATCCTTTTACAATGAAGCATAATGTAGAAGGCTAGGATTTCACTCTAAGGCTGTGATAGGTTGGGTTTTTTATCCATCAACAGATTGAGAGAATTATTGCAGAAATACATATAAGGCAACATTTATCTGAAATGAAAATTGATGCTCCTTTTTTGTCTTCGTGATGCTACCTTGAAACAGCCTTTATGATTTCCGAATTTGAACCGTAATCTTGCAAAATATCACCGGAGGAGCGGGGAGGGTTCCTCCGGGAAGGCACTCCGACGCTCAAGTCAGTATGTGTTCTACAGAAATAGAGCTCCACTTCAGCAAAGCTTGCAGCGGAGGTAAAGTATCAGTAAAGGTGCGTACCTTTTCTTGGTGAAGAAGGTTGAGTATTTATAGTAGAGTAGAAGGTGAGGGCAAAAGATTAATTTCCTTCTAATTCATAGGGTTATAATAGTCTTTTCTGAAGAGACAAGTCAGTTAGAGAGAATATTTTAGTTATGATTAGTGGTCCCCAAAGTGGTCCCCACAGTCATATTTTTTCTACACTTCGTATGAGGATCTGGGGTTAAAGGGATGATAGTGACGGGGAGATGATCTGCGCCTGTTATACTTAGATCACGGACAGAGGGTGACCTGAGCCCGCTATGCTTAGATCACCAATAGACCTGATCTGCGGGGTCTGGCAGGAAATTTAGCATCTGTTCATTTATCACTTCTGCATTTCAGATTCATGCTGGGAGCTGACAGATTACTCCCTATCAGCTACTCCCCCCCAGGTCCTTGGAACGACTCCTGAGAGTTCCAAGTCCTGGTTGGCTTCTTCAATACGCTAAGAAAGGGAAGCTTTCTTGTCAGCAGACGTCTGCCTCACCCTACTCGAGGTGTAATGATAGCTCTGCCTTGGGGGAGTCGAAACGCTTCCATTTTTTAGGCCCTTGATTTTTTACGGCTTGATCTCTACCGTTCCTTTTCCCGCTATATTCTACCCATAAATAGGGGTGACCCTATCTAATTCAATCATCTTCTCCGGCGAGAAAAGGAAAATGAGTTTTTTTCCTAGCCAAGGATGTTTTCTCTGATGATTTTGCTAGAGACGTGTCATCCATTTGAGCGAGGCCTCTTTTGCCAGAAGCCTTGCTATGATAGAGACTGACTGCCTTGTAACCGAGGCCATTTATGCCTGTGATGATATTTTCTTGCCCATATTCATTCTTGTGAATGAGCAAATGAAACTTTCTGAGGCTTCTTACTTCCTTCTTTTCTTTTTTGAAATATCAGAGTGATATCTGACATATTTTATGATATCTATATTTCCAGAAGCACTTATCGGAGTGACATCCTATTTTTGCTTTTGTTAAGAACTTCTTATATATCACGATTTTACTCCTTGACTATCGGGGTGACATTTGCCATTTCCTGCTTCCGTAGAAGTATGGCGAGAGTGACATCTCGTACTTACTCCTATCAATGAATTCTTCAATCGATTTTTTGATGATGATGATTTTTAATTTTTGATTTTTTTGTTTTTTGTTTTTTTTGTTGAAGCACCGTGCATGTGAGTTTTACTCGTATATTGTAGGTATGCATATACATATGCATTTACTTTCTTAGTTTGCACCTGTCGAACATGTTGAAGTTATTATATATATATATAACTTATTTTTCGGACATTTGCCTCGGCATAATTGCCTTGTAAATCCTTATTGGTAGGATGAAAGTTACCTTACTGATTTCGGTAAAGGGATCTACGATCCCCGAGCCTCGCACCCTCAGATCCGTATTGTTCAGATCTATTTTCTGAAGGATCTGTCGTTTTTAAGCTTTGTAGCTTCAGATCTTATGTTATATAGACCCTCTTTTGGGGATCTATAATTTACAAGTTATCTGGCACCAGATTTGGTGACAATCAGGTCCTCTTGTGTGGATCTGTGATTTATAAGGCCTGGATTCCTGGGTATTACTATACACAGATCCTCTCATGAGGATTCTGTGATTTTTCAGGCACGTATTTTCAGGTCCTATTTCATACAGGTCCTCTTGAAGTGTTCTGTGGTTCGCGGGGCCTAAATTTCTAGGTCTCGTTATTTACAGATCCTCTAGTGAGGGTTCTGCAGTTCCCAGGGCCCGTGTTTCCAGGTCCTACTACTTACAGACCCTCTCTCGAGGGTTCCGTTCCCTTACCAAAGCGTATTTCTTATGCTTTGCGGCTTTCTAGGGTTGTCGCCCTTTCCTTTATCGGGACCCTGAAATCGCTGCCACTTCTTACCATCATAACTTCTCCACCCACGTCTCATTAACCGACGAGACGTGCTCTTTTACTGCAGGTAGTGGGTGGTTTTCTCTTTAACCCCTTTCATTCAAAAGAGAGATATATAAGATAATTAGAGGGAGGAAGACCAACACTTAGAAATTTTTCGCCATTTTTTTCTTGAGAAGCTTTCCTTGTGCCTTTTTAAGAACTACTTCTTGCCTCTTTTCCTCCTCTCTTTTCATCGCAACCAATCCTTCTCTCCCGCAAATAGGTACCTCCTTTTTTCTTTTATTTCTTCCTCTTTCTTTATTCGCATTAGTTTATTTCCTAGTTTTTCTATTACGTTTAAGCGACAAAGAAAGATGGTTTCTCCCTCTAGGCAAGGTGCCCAGGGTAAGGGTAAGAAGAAGTTAGTTGAGGGTGAAGAGGAGAAAGAGGGCAGAGCTGCCACGCAGCTACCTCTCCCTTTCGGTGAATATGAGTCTTCCACTGTAACCTCCTTAGAATTAGGCCTAATTCTAAGTAGGTTAGGTAATACTAGGGGCTTTATTGTAGACATTCTGGAACCTAGCAAACGCCCTTTACTTCCTCAAGCCCATCATAAAATTTTCTGGCTTCGTCAATTAGAGGCAGGTTTACGATTCCCTATTCCCCCTTTTCTGTTTAATTTAGCAGCGAGATATAATATCCCTTTTAACCAATTGAACCTGCCTCTTTCCGTAGGGCCCTTTTCTTTTTTATAGCAACCACATTGTACGGTGTGGAAGATCCGGTGTCTTTATTTTTTAGGACTCACGAATTAAAACATCGTGGGTATCATTTGTATTTCTCTCCTATAGGATGGTTTCATAAATTTTATGGCCAATACGAGTCTGTAGATAGGAAATGGCATCCCCAGTATTTAACTGTAGGTGCTCCCTCCCCCAATTCCTGGAATATTCCTGACATACCTCTGTATGCCGAGCCTAAGATAGATAAACCTTATTTTGAGAAGGTCACTTTATTTGCTTGGGAGAAGAATATCCTTAATGACCTGCTTAGAGAGTATCCAGCATGTCATGGGATGTTAAAGCCACTTCTTCTTAGTAAAGAGGTGTTGTCCTTTTTTAGCTTGAGGCCTGGGACTCCTTGGAATCCCTCTATGGGTAAATACTCCTTATTTTGAATTCGAGCGCTTTTATGCATGTGACCTAATTTTGATCGTGTTTCTAATTTATGGCTATTTTGTTTTTTCAGATATGTCAGCCAGAT
This sequence comes from Mentha longifolia, assembly GCA_001642375.2. NCBI lineage: Eukaryota > Viridiplantae > Streptophyta > Magnoliopsida > Lamiales > Lamiaceae > Mentha > Mentha longifolia. The sequence goes on along the minus strand of CM038112.1, from coordinate 39,780,254 downwards.
CTGTCCTTCGGGAGAAAGCTAAAAAACAATTTGAGGAGCGGATGGCTGCTATGGCTGCAGCCTCTGAACAGACTCCTCCAGCTTCTGCAGCTTCAACAGCTCCCTTTTCAACTCCCGTTTCAGCTTCCATACCCATAACGGGAGCCACGACAGATCTAAGGGCTCTTGTGCCACCTCCTCCTCCTGCCTCACAGATCTCATCTTCTGCAGTGCCTACAGGTCCCTTACAGAGATCTGGGGGTGCTACCCTGCCTAGGGGATCTGCATCTCGGGCTAGAGGGAAATCTGCCTTGCCCGGGGTGGCCATAAAGGAAACGCCAGCTCCTTGAGCTGTTATATCTTCCTCCACGCGCCCTCTCCATCCCTTGGCTGCTGGGGTGGACCGTAGCCTTTCTACCTGGTCCGAGGGGGTGGTTCCTCCTTCTGATGAAGACTTGGACTTTCAGTCTTCTGAAGGGTTTTTGCTAGACCTGTTCGCTACTGCTGAAGTACCGGCTCCAACCGAGCCTAACAGACCTTCTGTCCTACAGAAGAGATCTTCGGATTCCTCATCCTCCACGGATCCAAAAAGAAAAAGATTTCTGCCGCTAGTGATGACCGGAGAGTGGGCATGCCAATTTCTAACATTTTATCACCCACTCCCATCTCTGCAGAACCATCTGTCGTAGGACATCCGAGGTATTCCAGCACCTTGGCTAGGTATGCCACTGCCAACCCCTATACGGTGGTTAATCCTCCAGAGCCAGCCATGGTGGAAAGTTCTGCTTCTGAAGCCACGCTGGCTATGCTCCATGCCTTGCGCATGAAGGGTCTGGATGTCCCTACTGCCTCCTATAACGTGCCCGGGGTTAGCGTGAGTTTTCCCGGCACCGTTCGGGGCATCGATGGAGGTACTGCCTCTAATGTTTTGGATAGCATCCCCTATGCTGAAGATTGGAGGCATCTGAACAGATTAGCTTCTGTAAAGCTTATCCGTCAAACCTCTGTTCACGAGATTAAGGTATTAAAAGAGAGCTTTTGATTTCAGAAATGTTCTTTCGCCTCTTCATAAATTATTTATTTACTTATTATTTTTATTATGTTTAGGCCATGGCCTTCAGATCCATGCTCTCGCTTCGAGCATTGGCATATGATCCCATGAAGGGGGATATATCCAGTATGCATTCCTCTAACGAGCATCTGCAAGCAGAGGTGATGCGATTGAGGAAGGCTCGCAATGAAGAGCGTGCGGCTGAGGTCCAAGCTTTACAAGACCGAACAACACATTTGGAGCGGGAGCTGGCAGAGCTGAAGCAACAGGAGGCGGAACGGGAGAAGCTTGCCCAAGAACGGGAGCTTTATTTTCAGCAGCTGGAGAGAGATCTGGCTGATCAGAGGACTCGTGCAGAAGATCTTCAACGATCTTGTGACAAGGCTAAGACGGATCTGGCTTAGGCATCTGAGAGGCATAAAGATGCCATGGAAAGAGCTTGTGACAACGCCACCACGAAGGGTACTGAAGCGGGCCTGCAGAAGGGGCTCGTTACGGGGTCCGCTGTGGGGGCACATCGTTGCAGATCTTACCTGCTAATGACGCCCTACGGCCAGGCTTTCCATCAAGCCTTGGTGCGGGATCTCCCCGAAGATTTCCTTCATTTAGAAAACTTCTGGGAGAGGATAAGTGTTCCCTTAGCTTTCTAGGTTGGGGCTATTACAGAAGAGGCTCTTACTCAACTGCGCTTAAAGGACAGGATGAAGGATCTGAATATTGATAAGATCCTGGACATCCTGGAGAGGGAGACCCCAACTCTGGAACTGGATCCTCATTCAACACCGCAACCCTCGGTATATGCGGGGTCTGAGATCTGCCGCCGAGATACTGTATAGGCCCGAGGAGCACGAAGATGTTATGCCTGCTTGGGAAGAAATTCCCTTCTATCTTCTCCCTCCTCAGGCTGGGATGTATGGGCTCTTGGAGGAGGCCTTCAAGATGGTAAGTATTCATAAAAAGTATTATGATAAAGCATTATTTTATTATTTGTGGGCTGCAAGCCTTTATTTAATTTGTCATTCTCATGGAGTTCTTTTTATTACAGGCGATGGGTAAGGAATCCCCTCTTCCCTATCTCATCTTATCCTATGATTTAAAAGTTCTAACTTTTACATCTGTCTTTTGCAGACAGGAGATTCCTTACAAAAGATCAAGGCTATATAGGCGTCGGAGGAAGCGTCTTTTCTTCGATCCCCGCGCGGGATCACATTGAGTGGCTCTTGAACAGCAGCACAACCTTAGAGATCGGTGGGCCCTCTGGGGAATCGGACCCAGTTCTTCAGCTCCGCTCCCCAGCTCCAGCTCCTCCAACCGATCGGATGACATCTCAGCTGTCCAGCCCAATGATGGCCCATGAGACGACCCAGACGCCAAACTAGAAGAAGGACCAGGTGACGACTCCGATGTCCGACCAGATGAAGGACCAAGTGCCAGACCAGCAGAGTTTATCCCCCTCTCTCTCACAGATGCCTCAGCCTTCTCCCCACCTATCAGATCCCGCGGATCATCTCTCTTCAGACCCGGTGGTCGAGGCTCCTGCTCGGGAAGATTTTTCAGAGGTAGAGGAAGGAGTCAACCTTCTCGAGGAAATTATGGCGGGCACTTTTGCGAGCACAACAGGGGCGACCACTTCTTCCATCGAGGTCCCTCCTCAGGTCATCGACTCATCAGGTACTTTGGCACCTGGCGTCGACCCGGATCTGTACGAGCAAACTCCCGATGGCGGGGATAAGTTGCAAGAGTAGGCTCTCTTTTAAAGATGTAGTTGTGCCATGTCAGTGGGATTGGCTCCACTAGTACTCTTCTTATCATGTATTATGGATTACGTATGGTGTTTGGTTGCTACATGTATTTTTATTTCGTTTTTCCATGCTTTGCTTTCGTTTTTGAATCAATTTTCGTAAATAGATACTTGTTCTAGGAGTAGATGGATAGTAGGGGGTATACCCCTACTCCCCCTAAGTGAATTATAAGAATATGAATGAATTATAATTCATTTCTTAAAGACAATAAAAAAGAAAAAATTCTATTTCACGAACTTTAATCATAACAGATAATGGGTTGGTTTTTGCATACCTTCCCTTTCTTTAATTTTATCACACTACTAGAATGCCCTAAACATAATACTTCCTCAGATTGTTGATGTTCTAGGGTCTGGGCAAATCTCTTCCTTCTGCATCTCTAAGTTCATATGCTCCTCCTTTGAGCACTTTAGTGACGACAGTATGGTCCCTCCCAATTAGGGTCCAATTTTCCCGTAGGCTTGAGAGCATCTGCCCTTTTCAACACCAGGTCCCCTTTTTCGAATCGTCGCACCTGGACTTTTTTGTTATAGGCATTCTGCATCTGTTGCTTGTATCGTTCAGCTCTGCTCTGAGCTTCTGCTCTGTGTTCTTCAATCAGGTCCAGATTTTCCCTGAGTAACCCCAAGTTCTGATTTTCATCATATTTCAAAATTCGATATGATTTTGCTTCTACTTCTGCCGGCACCACAACAGTCGATCCATATACCAGGTTGAAGGGAGACTTTCCTGTGGCTGTTCTGGAGCTAGTGCGATAAGCCCATAGCACTGAGTCTAGCTCGTCCGCCCAGTTCCCTTTAGCTTTTCCTAATCTAGCTTTAATACCAGATACAATAGTTCTGTTTGTCTCAACCTGCCCGTTGGCTTGCGGGTGGGCTACTGCCACAAAGCGCTGCTGGATTCCCATTTCTTGGCACCATGCTTGCATGGAGGAACCTGTGAATTGGGTTCTGTTATCGGAGATTAGAGTTCTGGGAACACCAAAGCGGCAACATATGTTTTTCCAGATAAATTTTTTCATCGCCTGCTCTGTGATCTTGACTACAGCTTCGGCCTCTACCCATTTGGAGAAATAGTCAATAGCGACAATCAAGAAAACCCTTCCACCAGGGGCTGTAGGGAACTTTCCCACAATATCGATCCCCCACTTATTAAAGGGGTAAGGGGAAGACATGGTTCCCATTTCCTCTGCAGGTCTATGAATCAATCTGCCATTTTTTTGGCAATGCTCACATTTTCTTACCAATTCCTTGGCATCTTTTTCAATACTGGGCCAAAAGAATCCGGCCCTTAAGACTTTTCTTGTCAGATCCTTGAATCCCGTATGAGCGCCTGCAGTTCCTTCATGTATCTCTCTTAGTAAGTATTCCCCTTCCGGTTCAGATAAGCATCTGAGATAGGGATGCGTGAAAGATCTTCAGTATAGGAATCCTTCAAGCAGAAAGAATTTTGCCATAATTATCTTTTTACGTCGATCAACGCGGGTTTCATCTTGTTCCTTAACTTTTAGGACCTGGATGATAGGTGCTCTCCAGTCTTTAATTTCTTGTATTGCACTAACTTCTGTTAGGCCAGATCTGGCGTCTGCTTGTAGCACGGTCAGATCTCCACCCTATGTGCCTTCAATGGCACTTGCGATCCTGACTAGTTTATCTGCTTTTTCATTCTTTTCCCTGGGGATCTGAATAATCTCTGCTTTCGAAAATTTGGCCAGCAAAGCTTCGGCCATGGAGGAATAGGTTATCATCCTTTCCTCTTTCCTCTCGCATATTCTTAATAATTGATGCGTCACCAGTTGGGAATCAGAATAGATTTCTACTCTCTTAGCATCCATGCTTAATAAGATATGCAGGGATCTGATAAGAGCTTCATATTCGGCTTCATTATTTGATTGCCACAAAATTGAATTTGATGACGAACCAAAGTTCTTTATTGTCGGGATCCAGGATGTATATTCCAGCTCCAGATCCCTCTTTGGTTACCGATCCATCCACATAGGTTCTCCACACCTTTTCTTCTCTTTCATCACCCCGAGTTGTTTCTTGCACAAAATCAGCTAAGGCCTGAGCCTTTATAGCTGTTCTGGATTCGAACTCTATATCGTATTCACTGAGTTCTATGGCCCATTTTACCATTCTCCCAGATAGGTCTGGCTTCCCCAACACCTGCTTGAGCGGGATATTGGTTCTTACCACGACCTTATGGGATAAAAAATAAGGTCGTAACCGTCGAGCAGTGACCATTACTGCCAATGTGGCCTTTTCTATGTCGGTATATCTTGTTTCTGGTCCTTGAATCATTTTACTCACGTAGTAAATTGGAATCTGGGAAGATCCATCTTCCTTGATCAGCACTGAACTCAAAGATTCTTCCCCCACTTCAAAGTAGAGGTACAAGACCTCTTTTGGTGCTGGTTTTGTGAGTAATGGAGAGAGACCAGATGCCTTTTGAGCTCCTCAAAAGCTTCTTGACATTGCTGAGTCCATTCAAACTGGCTACCCTTCCTTAACACCTTAAAGAAAGGCAAACTTTTATCAGCGGATCTGGAAATGAACCGACTTAAGGCTGTGATTCTGCCATTAAGTTTTTGTATTTCCTTGATGTTCCTGGGAGGAACCATCTCCAACACAGCCTATACCTTGGCTTGATTCACCTCGATTCCTCTAGGAGTTACCACGTACCCCAAGAATTTTCCCGACTGCACCCCGAAGGCACATTTGGCAGGGTTTAGTTTTAAATGATAAAATCGAGCCACAACAAAGGCTTCCTCCAGATCATTGATATGATCTTTAGCTTTCATACCTTTTACTAGTATGTCATCGACGTAAATCTCCATATTCTTCCCAATTTGTTTTTGAATATCTTGTCCATCATACGCTGGTATGTAGCCCTAGCGTTTTTTAAGCCAAAAAGCATGCTTTGGAAACCGAAAGTTCCAACGCAGATCCCAAAAGCCGCTTTATTGATGTTATCTGGATTCATCTTCACCTGGTGGTATCCTTGGTATGCGTCCATCATTGAAAATAGTTCACATCCAGATGTAGAATCCACCATCTGATCGATTCTGGGCAAGGGATAGTGATCTTTAGGATATGCCTTGTTCAGATCCCTGAAGTCTATGCACATTCTCCACGTGCCGGTGTTGCCTTTAGGCACCATAACAGCGTTGGATAGCCATTCTGGAAATTGTACTTCCCGTATGTGTTTGGCCTCCAACAGCTTCTGTATCTCTTCTTTTATGACCTGGTCTTTTTCTATCCCAAATTACCGAAGCTTCTGATTCACTGGCTTGACCTGGGGGTCCACGTTAAGGCTATGTAAGGCGACCTCTGGGTCTATCCCTACTAGATCAGATGAAGAGAATGCGAAAACATCCACATTCTTCGTAGGCATGCTATTAATGCTTTGGCTATCGCATCTGGTATCTGCGTCCCAATGCGCGTAGTAAATCCTATTTTGTTGGGCATTAATTCCACCAGCAATAGCTCCTCAGCCGGTTGAATTTGAAAATTATTTTCTGTCATAGGTTCTGCAACCCTCATTCGTTTGTCCTCGGATCCTGCTACCCACTGGGGATCTCTCAATTCCTCCCTAGATCTTTTCTTAGCCTCACCGGCCTTTACGGATTGTATATAGCATTTTCGTGATAGGACTTGGTCTCCCGAGACAGATCCCACCCGGTTGCCCACCGAAAATTTCATTATCAGATGGTAGGTTAATACCACCGCTTGAAAAGTAATGAGGGCTATTCTTCCCAGTAGTTACGTTATAAGCTGATTTTTGTCTCACTACCAGGAAGGTGGTTGGTCTGGAGACTTGCAGATCTCCATCTCCCAAGGTCAACATCAGTTCTATTGAGCCTAATGACACGGCCAAACCTCTGCGAAGCCATGTAATGCCGTGGCCACCCCATCTAGTGGTTGTGCAAATCCATTTACATAAAATAGTCTTCGAAGATTACGTTCACTCTAGCTCCCGTATCTACGAATACTCTTTTCACTTCATATCATTCAATCCCTGCCGTAATAACCAGGGCGTCTTCATGAGGATGAATCAGGGATCTGTCGTCTTCAATCCCAAAAGATATTTCAGGATGAGGTACTCCCCCTTCAATCTTCATCACGTCATATTTCTCCAGCATCTGGATTTCTCTGTGATGCGCTTTGCGGCTTCTATTGGAGTCACCTCATGCGGGTCCTCCATAAATCATGGAAATTACGCCCTTATTGGCTGAAACTTCTGTTGATGTTTCTTTTTGTGGGAGTTTGCCGTCCCTTTCATCTTTACGCCTCTTGGGCTGGCCAGATTCTTTTTTAACATACTCTAATAGTTGACCCTCTTGTATGAGTTTTTCAATGGCTATTTTCAGATTACGGCACTCATTGGTAGTATGCCCGTAATCATTGTGAAATTTGCAGAACTTATCAGAAGGGGGTCGCCTTGGAGGCTGGTCCCTACCTGGGGGGATCTGTACTCCTAGTTTCTTGATCACCACTTCTAACAGATCAGCTGGGGATCTAGTAAATGGTGTGAGAGATCGTTGGAATCTTTCATTTTTCTCGGGTTTCCTTCATTCAGGAGCCCCTCTCTTTCTATCATCAGATTTCTTATCTTTTTTGAAGGCTACATCTGCTCGTTTAGCATTCATAGCTTCTTCCATGTTTATATACTTCTGCACCCGGGATAAGAGTTCATCAAAGGTTTCGGCGGGTTTCTTCATTAATGAGGCGAAGAAGTGTCCCGGCCTCAATCATTCCACAAAGGAATGTATTTTAATGTAGCCCCCACACCTGGGATTTCTAGTATCGCCTCATTGAATCTAGTCATATAATCTCTCAGGCTTTCAGTGGCCCCTTGTTTGATGGTTGTTAAATACAATGAATTCTTAGTGGATCTCTTAGAGCTCACAAATTGATGTAGGAAGATTTCTCTTAAATCTTTAAATGAGTGGATCGAGTCCCTAGGGAATTATTGAAACCACTGCTATGTAGGGCCAGAAAGAGTGGTTAAGAATACCCTACACTTAACTCCATCAGAATACTGATGTAATAAGCACAAACTCTTAAATTTCATGAGGTGTTCTTCAGGATCTCCCTGCCCCTTATACTCACAAGAAACTGATTTGAAGTTCTTGGGAATAGGGTCAGTTTGAATATCTGCCGAGAAGGGGCTGCTCTCATTGACATAGTCAGGACCATATTAAGATCTGCTTTCCCTTCCAGTTCGGGCTACAGATGTGCCCATTGTCTCTTCGTTGGAAGGACAGATTCCTCTGTATTTCTTTTCTCAGATGCTTGGTGTGCCTAACGGAGCTCTTCCAGCTCTTTAGCCATGACCCTCATTTGGTCTTGTTGCTCTTGAATATGCTTCTAGAGCATATCTGTGAGAGTCTTTCCTTGACTAGTGCGTGTTTCACGCTCCTCATCATCAGAGGACCCATAGTCTGTGAATTGCCCATCCTCTCGGATCTGGGGTAGCTTAGTGATGACGTCCTTAAGGACTTTAGGATCTTGTGATCTGGATGCATATTTGCTTTTCGTCTTTTCATGATTTCCCCTATTCTCGGGGAATCAGATGGATTGATAGGATCTGTAAGAGTACCAGCCCCGACGACAGCTAGTCTCTTTTCCAGGGCTCCTTCCAGAGCCCTATCTATCATTGCTTTCATTTGTTGCAACATCAATGGGGAGAAACCAGATTCCCCTACATTGGTCCCCTGGGGCATAGACATGGCCTCAGGATTGGTACTAGAACCAGGGGTAAGATGAGCCTGTCCTTCAGCAGATGATCCGATCATTTGGGCTATGCTGGAGTGTTGATCCATTTTTAAGGAAAATTTGCAAAGATATATGCAGGATTTGCTTGATTAGTGCCTAATATTAGATTAGGGCTTCTCCTTTTGTAGGAGGGTGGGGAGCTTCAGGTCCTCTTGTTGGGACTTTTCCGACCATTTCCTTAAATAATCTTGAGGATTTTTTGTTTTAGCGTTAAGATAGCTTTTCTGTGCCTGGATCTTTTGCCAGGGCTTACCGTTAGCTTATCTTGCTTTTTTATCAAAAAAATCTCTCAAGTTTATAACATATGTGTAGGTGATGTATTTCTACTCACCAAGTATATGAATTGCGGGTTCTCTCCTTTTCTCGAGATTCCTCTGAGATATGGAGGACCTTCTATTACAACTCTTTAATATTCTGTTTTTTCATAGGAAAAAGAAATATCAACACACATTGTATATACAACTTTTTTTCTTAAGATTTTTTGTATAAAGATCCATTGAATATGCCTAAACCGATGCTTGGTGTAAAAATAGCGAATATTCAATGAATAAAATAAGAGAGTTTAAGGGAATTATCTTTACTTTGATTAAATTCCCTTTCTTGGAATCATAATTTGCTTAAATCCTCTTTTCTTGTTTTTTTTATCACAGATCCTACATAAGGCAGAGGAGAAATTGCAACATTTTCATTCATATTCCGGGCAAATTCTTCATCATAATTAAACATATAAATCAACACCATATCAGCTATACAAAGATTTATATATCTTTTTCATTCGCTTCGTTTTTCGCATAAAGACCGAATCAACATTCAAAGCATTTTTTAAGGAGAAAATCTACGCCTTAGTCAAATGTTCCCACAGACGGCGCCAGTTGATAGGTTGGGTTTTTTATCCATCAACAGATTGAGAGAATTATTGCAGAAATACATATAAGAGAACATTTATCTGAATATGCTCCTTTTTTGTCTTCGTGTTGCTACCTTGAAACAGCCTTTATGATTTCCGAATTCGCACCGTAATCCTGTAAAATAGCACCGGAGGAGCGGGGAGGGTTCCTCCAGGAACGCACTCCAATACTCAAGTCAGTATGTGTTCTACAGAAATAGAGCTCCGCTTCAGCAAAGCTTGCAGCGGAGGTAAAGTATCAGTAAAGGTGCGTACCTTTTCTTGGTAAAGAAGGTTGAGTATTTATAGTAGAGTAGAAGGTGAGGGCAAAAGAGTAATTTCCTTCTAATTCATAGGGTTAAATTAGTCTTTTCTGAGGAGACAAGTCAGTTAGAGAGAATATTTTAGTTATGATTAGTGGTCCCCACAGTCACGTTTTTTCTACACTTCGTATGAGGATCTGGGGTTAAAGGGATGATAGTGACGGGGAGGTGATCTGTGCCTGTTATACTTAGATCACAGACGGAGGGTGACCTGAGCCCGCTATGCTCAGATCACCAATAGACCTGATCTGTGGGGTTTGGCGAAATTTGGCATCTGTTCATTTATTACTTCTGCATTTCAGATGCATGCTGGGAGCTGACATATTACTCCCTATCAGGCTGGTTTCTACCTTTTTTGCTTGCTCTCTCTACCATATTTTCTATGTAGCTTGAACCTTCTATTTATAGTAAGGGACACTAATCTATCCGTTGGAGAGATAGAGCGCGTGTTCCTTACTTGTCTAATCCGAATTTGAATTCTTCCTTGATAGAGCACAGTCCTAGGAAGATAGTCGTTGACTAATGTAGCCTAGCCCTGCAAATTCGGCGATTAGACATATCACAGTCCGTTGAGTAATTCTGAGCGGACACGTGGTCAGGCAGCTGTCGCTTCTCACCTGCTTGTCAGACGCTCTCGCTCAAGTTGACTGCTTCAATACTGAAGCTCAAGCGGCTAAGGGTGGAGACGCTTTGCGTGATGAAAGCGAGCTCCTTTACACTTTAAGTTAAGCACGCTCTTCGAGCTGTTCAGTCGCTCCGCTTCCATGTGGCTTTGCTGCGGACGCTTTGCTCTGAAAGCACGCTCTGGTCTTGCAAGCACGCTTTGACCTGAGAGCGCGCTCTGGTCCTGAAAGGAGCTTTGACCTGGAAGCGCGCTCTAGTCCTGAAAGGCACTTTGAACAGGAAGCGCGCTCTGGTCCTGAAAGGCGCTTTGACTTTGGAAGCGCCCTCTGGTCCTGATAGATGCTTTAGATTTCCTTCAGATAGTCACTTTGGCTTTCCTTCAGACAGGCGCTTTGGCTTTCCTTCAGACAGACGCTTTCACTTAAACGCTCTAAAGTTACACTTAAGATGAAAGCTCCTTAACAAGCGAGCTCTTCTAATACATTAAAATATACATTGTAACTTGAGCTGGATCATCAAAGATAATAAATGAAAAATTCTATGAGGGTTTTGGAATCCAATCAAAACATAATTGAATCCAAGTATCCCCTTAACAATATATCCTAACAATTTCCCTCTTTTTGATGATGCCAAAATCCGAATGAAAAATAAAATATCCTATAAACTTACGGGCGGTGAGATAGGCGCTTTGGATGTCAAGGATTTTCTTTTCCACTTGAACATCACTCAAATCTTCAATTTCTTCAATGTTTCCTCGCTCCTTCCCCCTCACCATGAGATGGTATTTTTCATTACCATTTTTCCCCCTTTTTGGTATCATCAAAAACCACAATGATTTGATACCAACCATCAAGGTATAAGATGACTCTTCCAATGGAGCTCTGAAAGACATTGAGGATTAGAGATACACTTGAAAGCTCCACGGAAGGCAGATCACTGCATTGCTGAGGGTTGTATCTTCAAAGCGTAAGAGGAGCGAGAAATGCTTAAGCACATCCAGGTAGACGCTTTAGGAGAATTTCCTCTCGAGCTGATGGTTCCCCCTTAACTTGATATCCTAACAATCAGGAAGACATTCTCCATGTACTACATATACTGCTTGCCAGGTTTTGATATATTCTTTGGAAGACAGTAATGGGAAAACTGATCTCCAACTCTATTTCACAAACTCATCTGGTCATCATCGTCTGAGTTTGTGAAAGCGTCGAGAGGGACGCTCACGCTTTGAGAGGGATGCTTCGTTGACGCTCTTGCAATTAAAGCGTTGGATGTACTTTCAACACGTACTTTGAACTTCTCTCGCTTGTCTTGAGAGCGGGAAAGTTGAGCGAGAGAAATTCAAAGCGCGTGTTGAAAATACATCCAACACTTGAACTACAAGAGCGTCAATGAAGCATCCTTCTTAAAAGCGTGAGCGTCCCTCTCGACGCTTTCACAAACTCAGACGATGATGACCAGATGAGTTTGTGAAATAGAGTTGGAGATCGCTTTCCCATTACTGCCTTCCAAAGAATATATCAAAATCTGGCAAGCAGTATATGCAGTACATGGAGAATGTCTTGCTGATTGTTAGGATATCAAGTTAAGGGGGAACCATCAGCTCGAGAGGAAATTCTCCTAAAGCGTCTACCTGGATATGCTTCAGCATTTCTCGCTCCTCTTACGCTTTGAAGATACAACCCTCAGCAATGTAGTGATCTGCCTTCCGTGGAGCTTTCAAGTGTATCTCTAATCCTCAACGTCTTTCAGTGCTCCATTGGAAGAGTCGTCTTATACCTTGATGGTTGGTATCAAATCATTGTGGTTTTTGATGATACCAAAAAGGGGGAAAAATGGTAATGAAAAATACCATCTCATGGTGAGGGGGAAGGAGTGAGGAAACATTGAAGAAATTGAAGATTTGAGTGATGTTCAAGTGGAAAAGAAAATCCTTGACATCCAAAGCGCCTATCTCACCGCCCGTAAGTTTATAGGATATTTTATTTTTCATTCGGGTTTTGGCATCATCAAAAAGAGGGAAATTGTTAGGATATATTGTTAAGGGGATACTTGGATTCAATTGTGTTTTGATTGGATTCCAAAACCCTCATAGAATATTTCATTTATTATCTTTGATGATCCAGCTCAAGTTACAATGTATATTTTAATGTATTAGAAGAGCTCGCTTGTTAGGGAGCTTTCATCTTAAGTGTAACTTTAGAGCATTTAAGTGAAAGCGGTCTGTCTGAAGGAAAGCCAAAGCGCCTGTCTAAAGGAAATCCAAAGCATCTATCAAGACCAGAGAGCGCTTTCAAAGTCAAAGCGCGCGCTTCCAGTTTAAAGCGCCTTTCAGGACCAGAGTGCGCTTCCAGTTCAAAGCGCCTTTCAGGACTAGAGCGCGCTTCCAGGTCAAAGCGCCTTTCAGGACCAGAGCGTGCTCTCAGGTCAAAGTGTGCTTGCAAGACCAGAGCGTGCTTTCAGAGCAAAGCGTCTGCAGCAAAGCCACATGGAAGCGGACGACTGAACAGCTCGAAGAGCGTGCTTAACTTAAAGCGTGAAGGAGCTCGCTTTCATCACGCAAAGCGTCTCCACCCTTAGCCGCTTGAGCTTTCGTATTGTAGCAGTCAACTTGAGCGAGAGCGTCTGACAAGCAGGTGAGAAGTGACAGCTGCCAGACCACGTGTCCGCTCAGAATTGCTCAACGGACTGTGATATGTCTAATCGCCGAATTTGCAGGGCTAGGCTACACTAGTCAACGACTATCTTCCTAGGACTGTGCTCTATCAAGGAAGAATTCAAATTCAGATTAGACAAGTAAGGAACACGCGCTCTATCTCTCCAACGGATAGATTAATGTCCCTTACTATAAATAGAAGGTTCAAGCTACATAGAAAATATGGTAGAGAAAGCAAGCAAAAAAGGTAGAAACCATCCTAGATCTCTCCCAAAAGATCTTCGGATACCAACCTTCTAGTTTATCAATAAGGCTTCAACTTCTATATCCATAAGCCTTAGAGAGAAATCCTAGCCTTCTACATTATGCTTCATTGTAAAAGGATTTCTCATTAGTTGGAAACTATACGAACCCAAACCCAAACCTAGTTTGAGAGTTTAGTTTGTAAAGGTTGTAAGGCTCTTGAGTGCCTATCGCATAAACTCATAGACTCGTGAGTGCCGATCGTGAGTGCCGATTATATAAACTCACATAGGCTCTTGGTGCCCATTGTAAACCCCAAGCTTTGAGTAAAGTTCATCACTGAGTGAAGGTGATGAGAGTGGATATAGGAGCGTAACCTCCGAACCACTATAACTCTTATGTTATGCGCTTTACATTCTTTATGCTTTGATTTATTGCATACACACACACACGCTCTAAGTGATAAATTGTTTTAAGTGCAAGATAACTAAAGCAAGTATAATAGCTCACCATATTCCGCACTACACACTCGCCAAGCGAGAAGCCTTGAAAGCGTGAAACACTTGCAAAGCGTCCACTTAGCAAGAGGCCAAGAAAAATGAAAGAGAAGTTAAACACTTTTCAACACACGTATTAACCCCCCTCTACGTGTGTTACTCGCTATCTTTTGGGACCAACAAAGAGTCAAGCCCTTCATGAGTACATGAAGAGTCGAGCCCTTCAGAACCTACTCATCACCAGCTGGCAGAAAGAATAGCCAGACACTCGCTATGCAAGCAAATCCCACTAGAGGATCTGTCCGATAAACATAACCAGAAAGAAGGATCTGTAGTAGGCATTACAGATCCCTCTCCTTCGGACAGAACCCTATGAACATACGGGATGCGTGACTTTGGGTCCCGCAGTAGGGACCACCATATCCGCAATGATATCTTAAGATATCGAGTGGATTTTAACTGAATTGTCTTCCTAGAAAAGACTAAATTATCCTCTCAATGAACAATGAAATCACATCTCCGCCCCTTTACTTAAATCCACTTTAAATAGGTAGGTTCATCACCTCAAAGGTAAGTATATTTATACTCATACATTCATCTTTTCACTCTTGCTACGAGCCTTGCTCAAGCAAAGCACACACTTGCACTTAGAGATTTTGTCCCAAGAAATCTCGAATTCTTTCAGTATTCGATACTGACTTGAGCGTCGGAGGTTCTTCCCGGAGGACCCCCCCTCCCACTCCTCCGGTGTTGTTTTGCAGGATTACTGGATTTTCCGGCAAGGTGGAGCTAAGAGTCAAGGTATACTATGAAGCATCTGAAGGGCTCGACTCTTCCTGTACTCATGAAGGGCTTGGCTCTTCTTATATTTGATCTATGTTTCACCCATATTTCTGAGGATTTAATTCTCTCTGTAATTGAGTTAATTTCTCTATTTTCATTGAGGGGTCATTAACCCAGATCTATCAACTGGCGCTGTCTGTGGGAAAAATTTGAGCTTAGACGTCGATTTTTTCATTTCCTCTTAAGAAAATTGTATATGCGAATTCCTGAAAAATCTGTGCATCATCAACTCACTTCTTTCCCTTTGTTTCTTTGCCAAGGTTTGTGATCCTCATAAATTGAATCGAAAGTCTTTGGTAAAGGGATAGAAGGAATTGGTTAAGATTTCGAACCGAAATCCACTACTTCCGTAAGTATAAAGTGGAAATGATCAATATCCCCATAGAAAAATTGATTCATCAATAAATATATCATAAACATATATATATGTATACTAAATTTCCATCCGGTTGACTATTTTAGATAAATCCGGAGAGGAATATCCTAATTTTCTGGATCTGAAGAAGATTCAAGGGAAAGGTCAAGTGACGATTACATGGTGAGTAAAAATTACTTGCCAGATGAATATACAAAAGGAACTAGCTAGAACGCGTGTATGATGGATGGTAAGTCCCAGTAAGAAATGTCTGGGATCAAAATCAACACGGTTCACATGCCGATCCTAAAAATATAAAAAGTTGTATAGTCAAAAGTCAGGAGGTAGGCATCTGGGAGAATAAGACTGGGTTAATACCCCAGCATCTACCCAAATAGAAATAAATAATAAAACAAACATATACAAATAAGAAATAGTAGCTTAATACGCTTAAATTGCTCTTTTCAGATGTCTTAGATGAATGCAGGATCTGAAGAAGCCCGGATACAGGGCTCAAAACACCCGCATATAGCAGACATTCTTCCACCAGGCTCTGAAGAAAATTCAGGATCTGTACCCACGGTCCAGATGGGTGGCACTTCTAAAGCATCTTTTTCGCCTCTGATGATCGAGCAAATGAAAAACATGTTAGAAGGGGTGCTGGATGGGGTGATAGACAGACGTCTGATAGCTTGGGAGTAAATCCAAACACTCCCAAAAGTGGATTAAATCTTTCTCACCCTTAGGAGGAAAGAGGAAGCAGCAAAGAGAAGCACCTAACCCATGTAGCTCTCAGAGCGAAGCGACATGAGGTTATACTAGGTTTAGCAACAAAGCTACTTAAAATTTAGGAGGATGGTAGATTCATGGATATTAAGTCATCTGATGAGGAAGAGGTTCCTCTCGAAAATCCTGCTCAGGATGAAGATATCACTGAGCTCCTTAAAAAGCAGATCCTCGCTCAACAAGAGCAGATGAGAGCTATGGCTGTAGAATTGGCGGAGCTCAAGAAAGCACCACTGGCTTCTGAAAGGAAAAATATAGATGAACCCGCTCAACACGTAGGGGGAGCATTGAAAACCCGGATAATAGAGATGCCAAGATTGATCTTGGCCAGATCTACATTAATGACAACAACCCATTTTCTGTGGATATATAGACAGATTTTGTCCCCAAAAATTTTCGACCTACTTTGTACGATTACAAAGGTCAGGAAGATCTTGAGGAACATCTCATGAAATTTGAGAGCCTCTGCTTGCTACACCAATATTCTGAGGTAGTGAAATATCGAGTTTTCCTGACTACCTTGTCGGGACCTGCTCAGTAATGGTTCAAGTAATTGCCCAGATCATCCATTCACTCCTACAAGGATCTGCGAGAAATCTTCGTGCATCAATTCGTCAGCTTTAAGAAATCCACTAAAAACTTCTTGTACTTAATAACTGTTAAGCAAGAAAACAATAAGAGCTTAAGGGATTATATGACTCGCTTCAATGAGGCAGCTCTGGAGATCCCTGGACTGGACTCCGGCTTGAAGACTTATTCCTTTGTAGAAGGACTAAGACCTGGTCAATTCTTTGCCTCTCTAATGAAGAAGCCGGCTCAAATCTTCGATGACCTTCTCAGTAGGGTGCAGAAGTATATACATATGGAAGAGGCCATGGTGGTTAAAAAATCAGATGCTGCCTTTAAAAAAGAAAAAAAATCTAAGGAGAAGAAAAGGCCTACTACTGAAGGAAAAAGGTCGGAGCGGAATGAAAAATTCTAAAGGTATTTCACTCCTCTCACAAGGCAACCTACAGATCTTCTGAAAATAGTGATGAAGAAACCTGGAGTACAGGTGCCCCCTAATCGGGAGCAGCCCCCTAGAAGGCCTCAATCAGACAAGTTCTGTAAATTTCACAATGATTATGGGCATACAACAAACGATTATCGTAATTTGAAAATTGCTATCGAAAAATTAATCCAGGAAGGAGAATTACTGGAATACGTCCGGCAAGAATCAGGACAGGCCAAGAGAAGGAAAGAGGATAAGGACCCTAAAAGCTCTGGTAAAGAGCAGGCAGGGGATGCATCTGGAAAAAGGGGAGTCATAGCAATGATCTATGGAGGCCCTACCGGAGGAGATTCCAACAGAAGTCGGAAAGCTCATACGAGAGAAATTTAGATGCTAGACCAGCATGAGATATTCCAGTCAGGAGGGGCCCACTGCCCCCCGAAATATCCTTTGGACCCCAGGATGATAGATCCTTGATGCATCCTCACGACAATGCATTAGTCATCTCAGTCGAAATAGAACAATACAACGTCAAGAGGGTGTTCATAGACACTGGGGCAGCTGTCAATATAATATTTGAAGACTGTTTTAATCAGATGGCCATTGAGAAGCCGTTAAACGGGGTTATCACAGCATTACACGGCTTTGCCGGAGATACTGTCGTGTCCTTGGGATATGTGGATCTCATGTTAACTCTAGGTGATGAAGATCTGCAAGTGTCTAAACCTGTCACCTTTTTGGTGGTTAGGCAAAAATCATCATACAATGTTATATTGGGCAGAACGACACTAAGCCTCTTTCAAGTGGTGGTATCCACTTACCATCTTATGATAAACTTTCCTATTGGAAACAGAGTGGGATATGCTTCAGGCAACCAAGTGCTTTCCCGACAATGTTCTGTGTAATCGGTGAAAGTTGGGGAAGCCAAAAAGCGAACCATGCCTGAATCAGAAAATCCTAGAGTTGGTCCAAAGAACGGCGAAAAGAAATGCAAATTTGCAGATCCCTCAGAAGAAAAAGCCTCGCATCAGATGCAACCAGTAGAAGAGCTGCTTTTAGTGGAACTGTTCCCTAATAGGACAGGTTTCACTACCAAGATATGCACTCAGATGCCAGATCCCATGGCAAAGCAATTGGTAAACTGCTTAAGGAGAAACATAGATGTCTTTGCATTCTCCTCCGCTGACCTGGTGGGGGTAGTGCTAGAGTGGCATTGCACTGTTTGAATGTAGATCCCAACGCGAAGCCTGTCAAACAGAAGCTAAGGCAGTTTGGATCTGAAAAAGACAAAGTCATTTGAGAATAAGTAGCAAAGCTACTAGAGGCAGGTAACATATGGGAAATTCAATTCCCGGAATGGTTATCCAATGCTGTGATGGTGCCCAAAGAAAACACGGGAACTTGGCGTATGTGCATAGATTTCCGTAACTTAAACAAGGCCTACTCAAAAGATCACTATCCTTTGCCAAGGATTGATCAACTAGTGGACTCTACATCGGGATGTGAACTATTATCAATGATGGATGCCTATCAAGGGTACCATCAAGTAAAGATGAATCCCCTAGATGTCCCAAAGGCCGCCTTTGGAGTATGTGCAGGAACTTTCGGATTCCAAAGCATGCCTTTCGGTTTAAAAAATGTGGGGGCCACTTATCAAAGAATGATGGATAAGATATTCAAAAACCAAATCGGAAGGAACATGGAAGTATATGTTGATGATATCTTGGTAAAAAGCATAAAAGCAACAGATCAAGTATAGGATCTTGAAGAGGTTTTCTCGGTAGCAAGGTTCTACCACTTGAAATTAAACCCGGCAAGATGCTCCTTTGGAGTACAGTCCAGAAAATTCCTCGGTTACATGGTAACACCTAGAGGTATCGAGGTTAACCAAGAAAAGGTACATGCTGTGATAGATATAGCACCACCAAGAAACATAAGGGAGATACAGAGACTGAACGGTCGAATGCAGCCCTTCGAATAGCCAGACAATTGCTATGCAAGCAGATCCCATTAGAGGATCTGTCTGATAAACAGAACCAGAAAGAAGGATATGTAGTAGGCATTACAGACCCCTCTCCTTCGGACAGAACCCTATGAACATGCGGGATGTGTGACTCTGGGTCCCACAGTAGGGACCACTGTATCCGCAATGATATCTTAAGATATTGAGTGGATTTTAACTGAATTTTCTCCCTAGAAAAGACTAAAATATCCTCTCAATGAACAATGAAATCACATCTCCGCCCCTCTACTTAAATCCACTATAAATAGGTAGGTTCATCACCTCAAAGGTAAGTACATTCATACTCATACATTCATCTTTTCACTCTTGCTACGAGCCTTGCTCAAGCAAAGCACACACTGCACTTAGAAATTTATGTCCTAAGAAATCTCGAATTCTTTCAGTATTCAATACTGACTTGAGCGTGGGAGGTTCTTCCCGGAGGACCCCTGTCACAACCCGAAAATAATTATTTATCGAAAATTTATTTTAAGTTATTTATTTTGAATATTCTGGATATTTTATTTATTATTATTTTTTTTTTGTCGAGCTTAATTTTGTCTAAGTCACGCCCCTAGTTATGCGTTAAGATTTTATTATCGAAATGAAGGTGAAACAATATTATTATTTACAATAGACATGAGTTTGGAGGATTAGTTCAAACCTATTAGTCCTTAATTTTATTTTAGCTATTCATCTACTTAATTAGAAGCTTAATTTTATATTCTTTTGTAATGATTTTGGGCCATCTACACGTTTAAGAGCTTGGGCCGAATAAGATTCATAAAGAATTGAATGATACTTCAAATTTTTTTGATATTTCCTTGTATTTTCAAGTTTTAATAAGAATAATATATTAATAAATATGGATAGTTGAGAAAATTCTGGACGGTGCCTATCGGTAGAACCAACGAAGAAGAGCAAATCCTCTCATTCTCTTTCTCTCTCAATACTCTTAGGAAAAAAAAAAAAAAAACCTCGCAGCTAAGCCTCTGTAGAATTTTCCTACAGTTAGGTCTCAAGCAAGAAGAAATAATCCCATCTTCACCATCTCTACAGTAAGTTCGTCAATTAATTCTCAAGCTTATTTCTCTTATTGTTGAGGTTCTGTTTAAGCCTGAATTTACAGTAAATAGAAGCATAATAAGATTCATAGGTGTTTTACATAGATATTGAATCCTTCTGCTGATCGAAAACTCAGTCCTTGAACCTCCACTTATATAGTCGAAGGAAATCAGAATACTATCTAGAAAACATAATTTTATTGATTCATAGCCCTAGACTTAAAAATAAACAAAATATAGAATGAGGAAATTCGGGTAACTCCCTGCGATACAAAAGAAATTGAAATCATAAGTTGAATTAGTCACTTTGAATCGTGGTTTGAGGAAGGGATTTGGGATGATGATGATGGTACAGACTGTGGCAGTCTACTGTAGGTGATGGTGTGGTGTTGTCGAGTTGGGAGGAAACAGATGTAGCGATTAGCATCGTTTGTTACTGTGGACTGAGGGAAGATAAAGATTATGTGCTCTGACCGATGGGATTTATAGCAGCGTTGCAGCAACGCCGAGAAAGTTAATCATGAGGGGTGGAAATGGTAGAAATAAGTTGAGATTGACTGTAGATGATTTCGGATGCTACGGCATCATTGACGATATCACCGAAACTGGAAAATGAAAAGAATTATGGGTTCTTAATCTAATTTTGATAGCAAAGATCACAGGGTAAGATGAAGTGTTGAGGGTGAATAAAAAATATGGAAAGATGGCAGTGGTGAATGATAGGAAGAAGGGGAGAAGCAATATAGGAGCAAATAAAATAAGGACTTAAGAGTTAGGTGCTACTGCTGTGTATATGCGTTTAGTTGGAATAAGAAATGGGAGAAGTAGTAGAAATAAGAGAGGGAGGGAGGCGAGAGTTGCTTGGAGTAATATATGCTGAACCTTTATTTTTATTTTTTTTGGTGGACTATGCATTAATTAAGTTAATAATTAAGTCCAATGAACTCTTTGTATAATGATTAACCAAGTATCAGATCTTATTATTTTTCTTTAAAATGTGGAATGGAAATTAGGGGGTTGAGTTTAATGGATTAATGAGTTTTTCCTTCTCTATAGTTATGTACATGATATTAAATTGAGATTTGATCGAGAGTAGCATTGAGTCGAGATGATTTCTCTTATTAATACTCTTATTTATGTAGGCAGCAGGATTGGTTTCGTAAATTTTGTTTTAGTTTAGTTCTGCTTCATATTATAAGAATAAACTATATAAAGTCTACACCTGATTCAATATCCGGCCCTTAGTTCCAAAGATTTATTTTACTTAATAACATTAGAAAGTTTCTTAAGTTTGAGGAATTTATTTTAAGAGCATATTATTTTTGCTTTGAGAAGATACTTAAATTTATGTTTATGTGACTAGGGACGGCGCGACTAAGACGTTAAGTTGTTTTATTTGCTCGACTTAAAGTTGAAGTTGAAGGTTAAGGTGTGGTGATTTATTTAAAAGTTATGCCGTTGATATCTGTTATCCATTTTAATATTTTGATAGCCGTATGTGTTGAAATTATGATGAAAGTAACTTGAGGAGAGCAGGACCGTTACCCTGAAAAGTGTCCTTAAGGTGCTCTCGTTTATGTTATAATGATTGTGAGTAGCAGGACCGTTATCCTGAAAAGTGTCCTTAAATGCTCTCACTTGGTTGTGCACAACGAATTATGCCGCCAAGAGCGGGAATGATGTTAAATTTGAGGCTGGCTATACGTGTTTACCATTTTATTAACTTGGATAATGATGCATAAAATCCCACACTGAGTATACTTTTGTATGCTCACTCCCCACATTTAACGTATTTTCAGGTGATTAAGCAGCGGAGGTGTGCTGTGGTCGAATGACTCGTCATAATATATATTAGAAGTCATAGTTTTTACATATACTGCTACTAAAGAGCTTTTGTTAAATTAGAGTTTTGACTTTTTGGTGTAAATAAGGCTTTTGTATATAAAGTACTAAGAATCATGTATGGATTTTATTATCGATGCATCTATAAATCTTAAGTCTTACTTTTCATGAATTCTATTTCTCTATTTTTAGGTTAAGAAAAAAAAAATGTACGCATTTTCCGCATTAAATTTTAATTTTAAGTCATGACATTCTTATTAGATTAGGGTATTACAACCCCCCTGCTCCTCCGGTGTTGTTTTGCAGGATTACTGAATTTTCTGGCAACGTGGAGCTAAGAGTCAAGGTATACTATGAAGATTCTGAAAGGCTCGACTCTTCCTGTACTCATGAAGGGCTTGAGTTTTCTTACATTTGATCTATGTTTCACCCATATTTCTGAGGATTTAATTCTCTCTGTAATTGAGTTAATTTCTCTGTTTTCGTTGATGGGTCATTAACCCGGATCTATCATCAGTAAATATGAAAATTCCTTTATAGAATTTTCTTCAAATAGACTGACTAGTATGAAAATAATGGAGATGTTCAGTCTGCAGGCCGACACATTATTTAGATTCACCTAAGTCTTTTATTTCTCCAGTCATGAGTTAATCTCAAGCTCTTTACGTGTATAATTAATCAACATATATAGGAATGATATACAATTATTCAAAGGCTTTTGATAAATGTGCCAAAGCATTCATAACGATTTACCTATTCTTACTTCAGGAAGAATTAACTTAATATGATACACATTTTGAGTTTATTTTCCTTCTTATAAGAAAGTCTAAGTCCAACGAGGACTTATAGATATTCATGTCCAATGACATATACACAAATATAGTCATGACATTTACTAGCAGAATGTCTTTATTTATATTCACTACCAGATATGTAATATCGAAACGCAATGCCATAACATGAGAATCATATTTACTTTAGAGTCTCTACTAAAACTCTTGAGCTTCTCGCTTTATCTCATAACACATTATCTACTAAAACTCTTGAGCTTCTCGCTTTATCTCATAACACATAAAACTCTTGAACTTCTCGCTTTATCTCATAACACATTATCTACTAAAACTCTTGAGCTTCTCGCTTTATCTCATAACACATTATTAAATGTCATTTATCTTCCTTAGAAATAATTATTTGTGTCCATAACCCGGACAATATTTTCTAGTGTACATACCGTAAAGAAGATTTTCAGTTTTATTAGCGAGTAAAGCTTAGCCTCAATTTCTATTCTATTGTCAATGTGCTTCTGGCACACTTGACTTTTGGATCCAAATCATTTAGAATTGAGGCAAGAAGTGTTTTCGACAACTTGATATTTCTATCGAATATTTCTCAGTTACTCTTAAAGTTCATGCTATTATTAACACTTCTATAAATCAGATCTATATTATTTCCCATAATATAATTGATATGGTCGTTCCATAATCCCAGTATTATAATATTTAGAGCATGTGCAATCGTACTGGGATTCTCGTCTTCCGGACGAGTCTCTTCAGGAGGTTTATGGAGTGATATAATTTCTTTATTGAATTTGTATTCTGTGGATATTTATTTTAGCATTAAAATATTTCTCACGCTTCTGATGTCAAGAGACATAATATGTATTTCAAAGTCCATCATGACTTCAATATGTATTTATGCTTTATCGCTCCATTGACAGTCAATAATTTTATGAACTTTCAGTTCATCATATATTGTGCTTGTATATAATCCAACACAAATTTAACGTCATTCTTTTCATCTATATCTCCCTTTAATGCCTTAAAAGCATTTTTGATTATAAAATACAACACATCAATTCATGCTTTTAAATTTGCTTAAGGCAAATTAACATTGTGTGTTTTACTTAATGTTGGAAATGTCATTTAATCAAAATGACAATCTGCAAATCGTACAGTAAATAAATCGCCCGTTAAAGGATCAAGATTCCTTATAATCGAAGGTGAATCAAATCTAACATATATCCCAAGTCTTCGTTGGAGACCAATTTTGGTATGTTGTGGGACTGCGATTGGAACTTGAACTGTGCAACCAAAAGTTCTTAAGTGAGAAACATCATGTTCTAGACCAGAAATTATTTGCATTGGTCAGTATTGATGGTAGGCTATTTGTTGGGATTTTGTATGCATAAAGCAAATCCAGAGTTTTAGTGTAGGCAATATTTATTCCACTGCTTACAATCACCTGTCTGAACGTTTATAGTTGAGAATGAATAAACCCATTATCTAATGAGATAGTTAGCTTGTCAGGGGATACTGGAGGAGATCATGATTAACGGTAACTCATGAGATATAAATATAATCACAGTCGAGAGATAACTTTGAGCAAATTTATCAGTTTAGACTGTAGTACAAACAGTAGTGATGGGTCTCAATCACTAGTTATTGCTGATACATTAGGAATGTATTGATAGGATCACAGTGAGATAATGCTCTTCTAGACATGTAGATGAAGAACTAATAGATCTCGGGTCTTAGTAGATAGATCTTAATCTCGATAAGCTATTAGGCATATACACATTTTTCACTGTTACTTTGACTTACTTGGTACGGGGCCTTGTGGACGGTACCTTAATTCCTTGTATCTTGGGTAACATGGAGGTACGTATGATGTCTAGTTAGTTATGATCGCCAATTTTTGTGAGTGGAAATGCAATAATAATTGAAGATAGTATTCGAGCCAAACCAAAAGAATTGTAGAGCGAAAGGTTTTGAGTAGTAATCTAATATCTATGTAATCTAATATCTATCCTACTATCCAAGCTACCAAACTAACATGTTTTTGTGTTTTCATTATCAACTAGACAAAATCAAATAAACTAAGTATCAACTAATGATCAATGATCTCAAAATGTATGTAAAATCAATAAAGAGAAATATGGTTCCAAATATAATCCAACATTTACTAGAGACATAGGCTTTAAGATTTGCAAGAATTAACCAATTTAATCTAGATGAAGGGGGAGTTCTCTATATAATATACATTAGTTCTTTTCTCAAAGCAACAATGTAAGTAGATTAACCTATGACATCTATCTCCGACTAGGACTCAAGATGCATAAATCAACTTCAAAAGGCACAAATCATATCTAGAAACTCCTATTAACATGAATTTCTAATATGTTGTGATTTGATGCCAAGTGCAATGAATGAAAGCCTGCTAAGCATTTAACCAAACACCTTGTATGCACTCAATGATGGCTAATCAATCATGCAATGTAAATTAAGACCCAAATCACAAGACCCATGAAATAGAAGGCAAATCCATCTACAATACCCAAAAACCTATGAATCTAGCTCATATCTTCATATATTTGAAACCAAAAGAAGCTTAGCTAGACATAATTAGAACAATTAAACCATAGAAAATGAATAAAATCATGCTTAAAATAAAGAGGAGAAGAAAAGGAATAAAAATATTGGATTAGATCTTCAATCTTCAAGCTAAATCTTCAATAATCAACCAAAGTTCCAAAGTAGAAAAAGAAAAATGTAATAAGGGTTCTAAGGTGAATTAAAGATGAAAAGTTCCCCCAAATGAAGTATAATATCCTATTTATATCATTACATTGAGTGTGGGTCAAAACATAATTAGAAAAAGAAAATGGGGAGAAAAATCGAATTTTCGGAGGAAAAATGGGGCAGCGCACCCGCGCTCGGAGGTCGCGCTCCCAAGGCTAACTCTTCTTCACTGGCGCATGACCGGGGGTAGCTTCTGAAGTGGTCGCGAGCGTGATCGCGCCCATACTGCTCCCGCTGCGCAACAATTTTGTTTCGGCTCCTTCTCCCTTGTCCGAGCTCCGAATCTTGATCTGCTTTTTGCTATGGCTTCGTATTGAAATGCTCTTCAACATGAGCTCATTAAATTGGCCAAATATGTTCTTCATTTGTCCTACAAAATCACAACAAAACTCCAGAAAACTAGGGAAACACGAATGCAAGCAAAAGTAACGAAACCTTATAAAACCTAAGCACATTTGCACCCATTCAAGCATCAAGTCTACTCCAAATGAACTCGAAATGCATCTAAAATACGTGTTTATCAACTCTCCCAAACTTAAGCCATTGTTCATCCCGAATAATGGAACAAACAATCAAAGCACTGAAACACGAATGGGTGTGCATTTGAGATCAACGATGCCTCAGAATTCTAAACAAAAACCATTTTCCAAATTTTTAAAGCATATCAAACACACTCTTTATCTCCTAACATGAATCATTAGCAAGATAACTCCCCTCAATCATCAAGCATATGAACCTCTCAAGAAGTGTATCACTCAACACTCAAGTGTATAAAAGGGTAGCACTCAATAAATCAATGCAATACAACTCATTTACCATAAGGTTGCCTCTTATCTGCCATCTCCATCGCTTAAGCATGTGCACAAGAATTAAGATAAAAAAGGACTTTATTAAGCTTGTAATGTCGGGACGTTGGTTAAGGTAGGGAGTTTTTAGGTTAAGCGACTTCAATTTTCATTCAAGCACCCCACCTTATCTCTTCCTCGCTCTAAGTATGAAATTCTTTATCGTCTACCTTATCCAACCCCCTTTTTACAATGAAACCTCAAGCTTTACTAACACTCATCACATGACAAGAACTACTCATTTATGCTCTTTATTAAACAACTTCCTTTATATATATATATATATATATTTTTCATTATAAGAACTTTGTTCTTAACTTTTTCTTTTCTAAACACGAGCTTATATGAGCATTCTTTCAAGACAAACCAATTCTCAAAAACTTTCCTTTTCACCCATCATTTTTAATGAATTTTCAACTCTACACACGATTCCCTTAACCATCCTTCACCCCCTATTGTCCGGTTTTAGAATAAAAAGCTTTGCAAGGCTCAAACGGGGACCACAAGGGTAATCTAAGATAGGCTAGTGTTTACCGATAATGGATTACCAAATGATGGTCTAAGATCATCTCCTAATTCCATGCATAAATATAACAATCTTGAATAAGAACCAAGGTAAGTTCTAGAAATGAAGAAGCATGCATGATAAACTCTCAACAAGGAATATAAACTATATGCATAGTCATGGCTCAAGTCCTCACAAGTTAATGTTCAATGCTCAACAATCAAGTTCCATTCTCAACTAACAATTCATGCAACTTGATAAAACGATATGCTCAACCATGCTTATCAAATTCTAAACAATTTCAATTTTCCACATTTCCTTATCGGCATCTCCCTCAAATAGCACATGAATTAACAACACGTGTTTTCACACACAAGCATGCAAGCATACAATTCCAAACTTCAAGTGATTTTCAAAGATTTTCAAAAATTTTCGTTTAAGATCACATTATAGCTCAAGAATCAACCAAGTCTCCAAACAACATCCAAACGACTCAATCCAACCATATAATCCAACAAATTCATCAAACAATGACTAATATCAACCAAAATCATCAAGCAAGCCTAAACATATAATCAATGAAATCATAATGATACCACATCACATAAGAAATTAAAAATCAAGAGTAAAGTAATTTAAATTCCTTATCTTACCCCCCTCCCCCAAACTTATTCTAGAAAATAAAGTCTAGAATGAGTTTGGAGGGAAGAATAATAAGAAATTTAAATTACACTTACAAAGGTCCAAGCTGTGTTGAAAGTGGTTTTGAAATCCATTCAATCCCTTGCTTGCTTGATCGGTTTGATTTTCTTCCTTCACTCGTTCCAATCACGATTCGACCTTGTGCATTGACAATGAAACACATGAAACTTGTGAATGAAAAATGAAATTAAAATAGGCAATTAAAGCATTTTTTTTTGTTGTTGAAGTTTTTCAAATAAAAGTAAACTAAAAACCGAAAATGAACTAAAACTAACTAAAATGAGAAAGAAAAAGATATTTGTTGGGGTGCCTCCGAACGAGCACTTGTAACGTCATTAGCTCGACGATACCTCATTGCCCTTTCAAGGGACTTCGAATGAAGTCCGACCTCGATCATGCACCAACTCATCATCAAGCTCTTCAAAATTCGGTTCATCCGTTCTTTTCATTGCATCAAAGATTAAGAGCGTGAGGGTTTCTTCATTCACTTTAAATGTAAGAATCCCATCTTGCACATCGATGAGAGCCTGGCCGGTTGCAAGGAAAGGCCTTCCAAGGATAAGTGGCATATCCTTATCCTCCGGCATGTCCAAAATAACAAAGTCGGCCGGGAAGATAAACTCCTCAACTTTTACCAATACATCTTCAACTATGCCTCGGGCATAAGAAATCGAACGGTCGGCCATTTGAAGACAAATAGGGGTAGACTCGATTTCTCCAATATCCAATCTTCTAAAGATAGAATAAGGCATCAAATTGATACTAGCACCAAGGTCACACAACACATTCCCAAACTTTTGACCTCCAACCATACATGCAATTTTGAAACTCCCCGGATCCTTTTGCTTCAATGGAAGTTTCTTTTGAATAACCGCACTACATTCTTTCGAAAGGCTTATAGTTTCAAATGAATTAAACTTCCTCTTATTAGCAACGACATCCTTTAGAAATTTTACATACCCCGGCATATCTCTCAAAGCATCAAGCAAAGGTATATTGATTTGTACCTTATTGATATATCCAAGAACCTCTTCATTTTGTCATCCACCTTAGACTTAGCTAAACGATGAGGAAATGGAGCCTTTGTGATCACATCCTTGGTAGGAATAGGTATCTCCACCAAGTCTTTCTTCTTAGCTTTTTCTTTGAGAATTTCTTCCCTTGGCTTCTTTTCAAAAGTTGAGGGCTCTTCATAAGGAATGTCTTCAACAAGAGGTTCTTCCTCTTCACTTCCAAACTTAGCTTGGTTCTCATAAGCTCTTCCACTCCTCAACCTCCATATTGCTTGGAAATTGCCCTTGCTTTTATGTTGAGAAGCCGCTAGGTTAGCCATTTAGCTAATTTGTCCTTCCATCATCTTCATTTGCTTGGTCAAGGAAGTCACCGTGTTCTCCAAGGCAATCACCTTTTACCCAGTTTGAGTGATAAATGAGCTTTGTTGACTTGCCATTTGGTTTTGTTAGTTTGCCATTTGACTTTGGTTAGCCAATAATTGTTGCATCATTTGTTCGTAGAAAAACCCCGGAGGTGGAACTTAAGCATTATTCGGGTTCCCATAAGACAAGTTAGGATGGATGTTGGGAGTGTAAGATGGATTCCCACCTTGACCTTGATTTCCATGGGAGTTCACCCCTTGCAAATTTCCTTGCCTATTAAAGCTTCCATAGCTCCTTTGATTCATGTAGTTCACTTCTTCATATCTATTGAACCTCTCATTCCCTTGATGTTGAACAACTTGAACTTTGGCATTCTTCTCTTCTTCATATTGTCTCTTGAGATTGGCATATTGGATAGCCAATTCATTATATCTTTCGTCCATAATCGTGGCAACTTTCCTTGAAGGGATCCTCTCCATTGGCCATTGATAATTATTGGCCGACATCTCTTCAATAATCCTCAAAGCTTCCTTAGCATTCCGGTTCACAAAACAACCACCAGAAGTAGTATCAACTATGCTCCTTGTGTGAGAAGAAAGCCCACTATAGAAATTAACAATTTGTTGAGCTTCGCTAAATCCGTGTTGAGGGCATTTGCGTAGCAAATCCCTATACCTTTCCCATGCTTCAAATAATGTCTCATCACTATGTTGAAAAAAGTGAGAGATGTCCGAAATGAGCCTTGAGCCTTCGAGCCTTCGAGGGAGGAAAGTATTTGGCTAGGAATATTTTGCAAAGTTTTTCCTAAGTGGTAATCTCGCTCTTGTCAAGGTTTTTGAACCACTCCTTTGCACGATCCCTCAATGAAAAGTTGAAGAGCTTCATCCTAATGGTGTCCTCGGGGACACCATTGTACTTGACCGTATCACATATCTCAAGAAATATGCTCAAATGAGCATTTAGATCTTCATCGGGTCTCCCTCCAAATTATTCAGATTGGACCATTTGGATAAGGCTGGTCCTTATCTCAAAGTTGTTGGCATTGACTCGAAGTCCCCAACCTCCATCTTGAAATTGTTGGACCGGTGCCTCGAACATTTGATTTAATGGAGGAGGAGGTGCTTCATTTGCCCTTCGATCATGTTCATCAAGCCTAGCCCTCATATCCTCAAACTCTTTCATCAAAGCCTCCATATTGTTAGCTCCCCTCTCTTGTTCTTCTCAAGAATTCCTTCTTCTAGGTCTTCTTCCAAACTTTAAAATCAAATGCTCAACGATTCTACCTTTGGATCTAGTGTGCATGCACCTATAAAATAAAAATCAAAAGAGAAAAATGCTTGAAATAGTATTCGAGATATCAAACCAACTAACAACACTCACAATCTAAACAATCCCCGGCAACGGCGCCAAAAATTGATCGCCACTTTTTGTGAGTGGAAATGCAATAATAATCGAAGATAGTATTCGAGTCGAACCACAAGGATTGAAGAGAGAAAGGTTTTGAGTAGTAATCTAATATCTATCCTACTATCCAAGCTACCAAACTAACATGTTTTTGTGTTTCATTATCAACTAGACAAAATCAAATAAACAAAGTATCAACTAATGATCAATAATCTCAAAACGTATGTAAAATAAATAAAGAGAAATATGGTTCCAAATATAATCCAACATTCACTAGAGACATAGGCTTTGGGATTTGCAAGAATTAACCAATTTAATCTAGATGAAGGGGGAGTTCTCTATATAATATATATTAGTTCTTTTCTCAAAGCAACAATGTAAGTAGATTAACCAATGACATCTATCTCCGACTAGGACTTAAGATGCATAAATCAACTCCAAAAGGCACAAATCATATCTAGAACTCCTATTAGCATGAAATTCTAATATGTTGTGACTTGATGTCAAGTGCTATGAATTAAAGCCTACTAAGCATTTAACCAAACACCTTGTATGAACTCAATGATGGCCAATCAATCATGCAATATAAATTAAGACCCAAATCATAAGTCCCATGAAATAGAAGAAGGCAAATCCATCTACAATACCCAAAAACCTATGAATCTAGCTCATCTCTTCATATATTTGAAACCAAAAGAAGCTTAGCTAGACATAATTAGAACAATTAAACCATAGAAAATGAATAAAACCATGCTATAATAAAGAGGAGAAGAAAAGGAATACAAATATTGGATTAGATCTTCAATCTTCAAGCTAAATCTTCAATAATCAACCAAAGTACCAAAATAGAAAAAGAGAAATGTAATTAGGGTTCTAAGGTGAATTAAAGATGAAAAGTCCCCCCAAATAAAGTATAATATCCTATTTATATCATTACATTGAGTGAGAGTCAAAACATAATTAGAAAAAGATAGAAAATGGGGAGAAAAGTCAAATTTTCGCTCTCCCAAGGCTAACTCTTCTTCATTGGCACGTGACTGGGGGTAGCTTCTGAAGTGGTCGTGCGTGTGATCGTGTCCATGTTGCTCCCGCTGTGCAATAATTTTGTTTCGGCTCTTTCTCCCTCGTCCGAGCTCCGAATCTCGATCCGCTTTTTGCTATGGCTTCGTATCAAAATGTTCTTCAACATGAGCTCATTTAATTGGCCAAATATGTTTTTCATTTTTCCTGCAAAAGCACAACAAAACTCGAGAAAATGAGGAGAAACATGAATGCAAGCAAAAGTAACGAAACCTTATAAAACCTAAGCACATTTGCACCCATTCAAGCATCAACTCTACTCCAAATGAAGTCGAAGTGCATCTAAAATACGTGTTTATCATTGTATCGAGAAACCGTGTCCGTAAAGGTTGAGATATCCCCTTATGGAGCTTACAATGTTTATTTTACCAAACCCTGCAGGTTGATTAAGTTCATGTATAATAATAAGGTTGAGCAGGTACTACCTAAGGAAATATAAGAGGTTAATTAATTATGAGCAGGTCATACGAGCTCTAATTAATTAACGAATATCAGGATTCTTAAACACGTGGATCGCTCTAAGCAAAATACCAGCCCGACTACGTAATCGGGATAGAGCGGTGAATCAATTATAACTCTTTAGTGGAATGCGTTATAGCTCTAATTAGATTAGTGCTACAAGGGTGAGCACAATATTAATCTAATTAGGTAAGGTCCAACTCTGTCTGGTATATGGTCCCTAGACTGGCCCAATATTCTCATGAATGGATCAATGCACTAATAAGAGCCCAATAGCTCTTATTGGGCCCCTATAGGGTGCCACTTATAGCACTGTGCTATAAGTGAGGCGCCACTTAAGTCTGATGGGCTTAAGTGGGCGCATACTCCTTCTCTGGCCCATTAGGGTAAGATCTTGTGCACTATATACTTAAGTGCACAAAACCCTAATTACACAATTAAGTTATTATCTAAAAGAGAGGAGAAGCGGCGGCCTGCACATAGGAGAGAAGAAGAACGATTCTTCTTCAATAAAGTGCAAGATTTGAGATCCTAAATCCGTATCGGAAACCACTCATCCGCTGGGTTCGAGAAGTGGGATTACAATTTAGAAGGCCAGACCTGTAGTCCTTCTCCATCGGCGTATTCGAAGGTATATTTTTGATTCATTGTATGTTTTAAATGTATTCATTATCACAACCAATTTAGATCCGAGGGCAAAATCGGATCACCTTCAATTGGCGTTTCCATCAATTGGTATCAGATCCACCGGTTCAGTGAATTGGCTCTGTGATAATTCGATCCACATGTTCATACGTTTAGAGTCGAATTATGCCATAATGTATGCATGCTGCTGTCCGGGAACAATTTGCATTTAATTGTGTCGGTTTTATCATTTTTTCGTTTCATCGGTGAGAAACAAGGTGCCGATTAGATCTAGATCTATTTTCTTGTAATCTTTTCCTTTTAATATTTCGAACTCTACTGTAATTCTTCCGCTTGAGTTCGAGACAAGAGGAGGAGATGAAGATCAAGATAAAAAATGGGGCCGGCGGCGCACGGAGATCGGCTAAGGCTGCACGGATTTCGCTGCACCCTCACAGTTGCTTGTGCGATGACAAAACCTTAGTTTTAAACTAGAGTTCTGGTGCCATCGCCAATGGTGGAGGTGGCGTAGAAATTGAGGCGGGCTGCGGTGGCAAAACCTAGGGTTTCGGCCGAGCGTGCGTTAGCCAGTGAGTCCAGCGGCTACAATAGCTGGTCCGGCACCGTCCTGTGGTGCCGGAGGGTAGTCGAGGCCGGTGGGAGGCGGCGGTGGTTAGCGAGCCACCGTCGGACGCTTGACGGCGTTGCCGGCGACGGTGGCATTGTTTGGCAGTGGTGGAGATGCCGATTGCTCAGCAAGTCGGTACGAGATCTTTTATATCTCTAAAAGATTTGATTCTATTTTTTGGAGATATGATCTTATCGAATAAGATTTAGTCTTATCCGGAGAGATTTGATCATATCTAAAATATTTAATCTTATCTTTAAGAGATTTGATCTCATCTTGGATATATTTGATCTTATCCAACCACCATGCCAGTTTTGGAAAGTGGGCTTGAAGACGAAGATGAGACTTTCCATATTTAGAAAGAAGATCAGAGAATATATCAGATTTATTATTAAATGTAATAGATAAGGTTTTACCTCCCGGTTAGCAGCCTATTTATTAGTATTTAATTATTAAGCATACTATGTATGATTTATTTTACGCAATGAGATGAAAAACATGATTTGCATGTTGTACTTGCTTTTATTAGTTGCGTAATAGATACAAAAACATGCATAGGGCGTCAATAGCATGCAGTTTTATGATTTCAAGCGAGAATGTTTTACTAAATGCACTTAGAAATCATGCGATAGAACTTATATGTCTACGTGCTTTATATATATCTCAACAAAACCTTTGAAACAAAACGTCTAAGCAGAACAACGATTAATTTACTTAAAATTAATTGGGACCTCCATATTTGGTTATAGACGTAGATAGGGGATTGGGTCACGTAAACGTCCACATGAACATGGTTTGCGTTGATTCTACTCCTCTACAAGGTAAACGTCGGTAAAATCTCTCAAATAGCTTTATAATTCCTTAGGCGAGTGGGAGTCATGCGGTAAACTTTGACACGAATGTGGCTTACTCGTATGGCAGACACTCGAGGCCTTAGTGGAATTATAAAGTGAGATAGGCCAAGAGGGCATTTTGCAAGCGGTGCCATTCGCGTCATTGCACTAATTCGCTTAACGAACTCAGTTGGATTAATAATATGATCTATCTTAGCTGCTTATTGATGAATCCTCCCAACGAGGTCACTTCTCAGTATATAGCAGGGTCTAGAGATAAAGCGTAAAACGGTTTATTATTTTCTTATGTCATAAAGATCAGTGTGATGGGAAAGGAAATAAAGTGACCATCGTGTCTTTGTTGAGGGTTTCATGAGTAGATGTCCACATGAACGTGGCCTGCTTGTGGAATCATTAGGTTACTCGTTTGTTAGTCAATGTTACTTTTATCAAGGGGTTATAACATTGTTGACATAAAATTATTCTTCTCACCAAGTACTTAATTGTCTACTTGTTTATAATTTTTAGATATGTCTACTGCTACTCTTATTCACAAACTCGTTTCAAATCCTCTCACGGGATCTAGCTTCTTTCAATGGAAGCAAAACCTTACCGATGTTCTAGTTTCACTAGAATACGACTTTGTGCTTAATACCCCTGCACCGCCCACTCTCAAAGCAAGTGCTTCTCAAGAAGAGAGAGTTTCACATGAAGTGGCATGCAGTAAATGACTTTGCGAAGTCATTAGTAACTGCAACTATGATGCCTGGTCTGGACGATTTCTGTAAAGGAACGATAAGGGTCTCATCTCAGACATCCTATAAACTTTTGAGGACCTTTTTGGAAAATGACGATATTCTTAATGAAGAAGATTTGAGCTTAGTCCCTATGGACATTCTGGTTTTGCAAAAGGCATCTGATTCATTATCTATTGATAATGAAGGTTAGAGGGGCCTAAAGCGAAAGGTCGAAGTGAGTGGGAGTTTAGAGAAACAAGGGAAGAGGCTCAAAGGGAAATGTTATAAGTGCAAACAGAAGGGGCATCAGAAGGTGGATTGTCCAATGAAAGTGGAAGGTACGCTTTCAGCTCTAGTGATAGAAACATGTTTAGTGGCTAGTTCTACCCATTCGTGGGTAGTAAACACTGGTGCAATTGACCATGTTTGTTACACTTTGCAGGATTTATTGCAAAAGAGAGCAGTAAGTGAAGGCGAGATCACCTTCTCCATGGGTAGCACATAGCGGGTTGCAATCATTGCAGTAGGAGATGTTGTACTTTCTTTTCCTAGTGGTAGAGTAATTTTAAGAGACGTTTTGTATGTGCCGGAGTTTTGTAGAAACTTGATTTTAGTTTCAAGACTTCATGTTGACGGCTATAACATTTTCTTTGATGGTTGCGTGACCATTAGTAATGATGATAATGTTATTTGTTATGGCAGTATGGTTAACTCTCTCTATATTATCTCTGCTTCACATGAAACTTCCACTTCTTTATCATCATCATCGACAAACTATAAGAAGAGAAAGACTTCTTCTTTGAACTAAACATATATTTGGCACCTGAGATTGAGTCACATCAATCTAAATGGGATCTAAAGACTGGTTAAAGAGGGAACACTTTCTTTACCGTAAGTTAAATCCTTCTCAGTCTGCAAATCGTGTTTGGAAGGAAAGATGACGACTCGACCTTTCATGGCCAAGGGGTATAGGTCGCAAGATGTGTTAGAACTGGTTCATTCTGACTTATGTGGGCCTATGTCCATCCAAGCTCGTGGAGGTTTTGAGTATTTCGTCACTTTCATTGACGACTACTCGAGATATGGGTACATATACTTGTTGCATCGCAAGTCTGAATATTTTGAGAAATTTAAGACATATCAGGCAGAAGTCGAAAGGCGACATGGCAAATGTATCAAGTTATTATGATCTGACTGCGGTGGCAAATACCTTAGCAACCAGTTCTTAGGGTACTTGTCAGAAAATGGAATTATTTCCCAATTGACTACACCTGGTACACCCAACAGAATGGTGTGTTAGAAAGAAGAAACAGAACTCTGCTTGAGATGGTTCGTTCGATGTTGAGTTACGGGTCCTTATCCATTTCATTCTGGGATTTGCCCTTGAAACAACAACGTATATCCTAAATTTAGTTCTTTCGAAATCTATTTCGAAGACTCCATATGAATTATGGACAGGGCGCAAGCCAAATTTGTCTCATATTCAGATATGGGGTTTGCCTGCACATGTCTTAGACAAAGGTGCAGACAAGTTGGAATATAAGACTGAGGTAAGGCTGTTTATAGGGTATCCTAAGGGTACTAAAGGTGGTCTATTATAGTCCTACGGATTAGAAAACCGTTACATCAAGCAACATAAGATTCCTAGAAGAAGACTGCATGAGTCATCATAGGACTCATAGTGATATTGTTCTTGAAGAACTCAGGGACGAAGGACAAGTCCGGAACAAAAAAAAATCAGCCAATAGTACAAGAAGAAGAACCACAGTCCTCTGCATAAGTCATTCCTACAAATTCTCGTTGCAGTGGGAGGTTGATAAGATAACCTGATCGTTTCATTGACATTGAGGAATCTTCGAATATCTTGGACAATGTCATAGATGAAAATGATCCCTGGATATACAATGAGGCAATGGAAGATGACGATGCTGAACGCTGGCGCCAATCTATAGAATCAGAATTGAAATCCATAGAAAAAATGGACGTGTATGACTTGACTGAGCAGACTATTGGAGTCAAACCCATAGGCAGTGTACAAGCGGAAGCGTGGAGCGGATGGAAAGGTCATTGCACTTAAGGCACAACTTGTAGCAACAGAGGACGCGGCGCGGAGGTCAGACTTCATTAATGCGGCGCGGAGGTCAGAGGACGCGTGGAAGATTGTTATAAGCCAACATATATCGCCAGAACAGTGCACAATTGCTGTCTCCGCTATATCCCAAGTCAGAAATCTGCATATATCTAGGGTTTCCTTTTCTGGAAAGAAGATAAGCCGGAAAAGCACTGACCACCTGCAAAAAGCTGCATGGTCGCTTAACTGAAGGAAAGTGAAGAGCACACGCCACCAACCTCTCTAACGGGTAGCTAGCGATCTCCCACTATAAATAGGGGTACAGACTCAACGTAAAGACTTATGAAACTATATTCTCGCGCAAAAGTCTAAAGCAAGAACTTCATAGCTCTCTAGCATTCAATATTCAAAGTTCTTGAGTTCTAGAGTTTAGTTGAGTCCCTAGAAACCTTCCAAAGTTTCTACGTCCATAGCACTTATATCCCTTCATCCCTAGGTTTTCTAGGAGAGAATCCTTAACCATTTTATATGATCTTCATTATAAAAGGATTCTCTCTTAAGTTAGAACTTTCATAAACTAAACCCCCAACCAAGTCTATTTGTGTTGTAAGTTTGTTTTTGTCTTTCATTGATTGTGAAGCTTGTGTTTGCACACACAAGTGGAAGGTCATTAGGTGTTTTGTTGTTGTTGTTAGATTTCTAGAGAACACACTAGAATCTCTAGGTTTTAAGTTCACGGTTGAAGTTAGAACACTTCACTGGGAAGGATAAAACCGGTACGTGTTGTTCGTGTTTGTTCGAGTTTCGAGTGAAGAAATTTCAACGTTGCTGAGTGAAGGCAACAAGTGGATGTAGGAGCGTAACCTCCGAACCACTATAAATCACTGTGTCATTACTTCTTTCTTTACAGTTTTTCTAGCTAAGTATTTATCGCTTTCATTTCTATACCTTTACAAGCTTTGATTATTGCATAAGGCACACACTCACTATAAGCAACCAATACTATTTTCAAGAGAATCAAGATTTTATAAAAAGCGAGTATAATATCGCTCACCAAATTTCGCAAGCGTTTTACTCTCTAAAAGCGATTCGCTTCTGAAAAGTTCTCAGTTCTTCAAAAGCGAAACGATTCTCTTTTCAAAACTCACAATTTTTAAGTAAAAATTTTAGAGGAGTCTAAACTTCTCTAACGCGTGTATTTACCCCCCCCCCCCACCTACATGCATAACCTCACTTCTCGGACCAACACTACATACATTCTAGGGATCAAGGTTATCCGTGATCGCAAGAAAAGGATGTTGAGTCTCTCCCAGGTGTCCTACATAGATACTATTCTGGCCTTCTAAAATGGAGTACCTCTATCAAAGGAGACGTCTCCAAAGACACCAAAGGAGATAGAGAAGATAAAGTACATTTCATATGCTTTGGCTGTTGGAAGTCTAAGATATCTGTCCAGATATTTGTTATGCCATGGGCATGGTATCGAGATATCAGTCTAATCCCAGACAAGGTCATTGGATCGCAGTAAAGCATATACTCAAATACGTGAGGTGTACACACAATTTTGTGTTGTGATACTGTTTAAATGACTTTATCCCTATCGGGTATTTGGACTCGAATTACTAGGCTGTCTGTGATGAAAGGAAGTCGATCTCGAGCTATGTGTCCACCTTAGGAGGTGGAGCCATATCTTGGCAGACTAAGAAGTAGAAATGCATTGTTGACTCCACCATGGAAGCTGAATATGTGGCAACTGGTGAAGCTGCAAACGAAGCTGTATGGCTCAAGATGTTCCTAAGTGAACTGGCAGTGATCTCTAGTTTGCCAAAGACGATCACAGTTTATTGTGACAACTCTAGTGCAGTGGCAAACTGCAAAGACCCGTGGATCCATTGAGCCAGTAAACACATAGAGAGTAAGTACCACCTGGTTAGATCCATAACCAAACAAGGTGATGTTGCAGTTGTGAAGATAGCAACCAAAGATAATATAGCAGATCCCTTCACCAAGAGTTTACCTGCCAAGAGCTTTCTAAAGCATGTAGCTGGCATGGGCTTGGAGAACCTCCCACAGGAAAATCTTTGAGTATAAGTGGAGAAGATTATAATAGTGGGGCTATATTATTTTATTCTTTATTGTAGACACATTTGTATACTAAAAGGTTTTACTTTAGTATAAGTGGGAGATTGTTGGGATTTTGTATACATAAAGAAAAACAAGAGTTTTAGTGTATGCAATGTTTATTCCACTGCTTACAATCACATGTCTGAAAGTTTATAGTTGAGAATGAATAAGCCAATTATCTCATGAGATAGTTAGCATGTCAGGGGATACTGGAGGAGATCATGATTAACGGTAACTCATGAGATATAAATATAATCACAGTCGAGATAACTTTGGGCAAAGTTATCAGTTTAGACTGCAGCACTAACAGTAGTGATGGGTCTCAATCACTAGTTACTGCTGATACACTAGGAATGTATTGATAGGATCACAGTAAGATATTGCTCTTCTAGACTGACCCTATTATGTAGGTGAAGAGCTAATAGATCTCGGGTCTTAGTAGTTAGATCTTAATCTCGATAAGCTATTAGGCATATACGCATTCTTCACTGTTACTTTGACTTACTCGGTACGGGCCTTATGGACGGTACCTTAATTCTATGTATCTTGGGTAACATGGATGCACGTATGATGTCTAGTTAGTTGTATCAAGAAACTGTGTCCATAAAGGTTGAGATATCCCTTATGTAATGCCCTGACCCCCAGGGCATGTAAAAATGCACCTCGGAGACCAGGTCGCTACGAGTGGAATGCTAATGAACTTATAGAACTTGAGCGAGCTCAACACATAACTTATGAATGATCGGTTCGAAACAGAAAGAGAAGAATGTAATAAGAAATAACTTGGTAAATTATGGGGGGGATGATGGGAATACTGTCAAAGAAAGAAAGAGAAAGATATTATTTAAAAACAAACGTGACTCTTGAATACATAATTTGATCGAATGTCTTATGATAACTTCAATTATTGCAGCACGACACCATTACCATTGAACTTAACATGACGAACTTTATTCACTAAGACATAACTTATTAAACATTTGACATGGTAGCGAAAACATAGTTGTGACATATGTATGAAGACACGTGTCATGAGGCTACAACCGTAATATCCCTTCATCTCGGCCCGCCTCCTTTCATCTGTCATAACCAGTTACCTTGCATATTTAAAAATACGCACAGGGGTAAGTACATTGATTGTACTCAGTGAGCTCGCCCCAAAAATAATGCCACTTAGGGCTATAAAATAGACTTGCCCATTTATTGCAAACTCGGGGGTTTTAAGAATGAACATGAGTTGCCTTTAAAAACATTCTTTGCATGCTCTTACATTCTACATGATCATGATTGAAAACATATGCCGGCAAAATAAATATGACACACCTAAGTCTATGAGTTAGAGTTGTGCCTATAGGTTGGCCACCCTCTCGAGCACCTTACCGTTCTTCGTGCACACACCCGCCGATACCTTCATCAGATGGTTGATATCGTTCATCTATAGAGAGTAGACTGATAGAATGCATGTATAAAAGTGGCAAGTCTAACATTCAAACATATCTTTCAAGCATAACTTGAAATCATAACATATGTTTTTGCAAAACATTTATCATATAGGAAAATAGAGCTCACTCTTTCACAACAACACGTTAGGGGTGATCTTCTGCTCGTACTCGTCTCGTTGGACTCCTTGACTAGTACCTTTAATCATACATATAATCAATCAATACTAGTCTTACTCACATAAGCTAATCATCATCAACCCTTAACTTGTCTTATTTTCCTTAACTTATCCCTTTACTTATATAATTAGTCATTAACTATTAACCCTCACACTTAACTTATCTTATTAGTCTTCATTATGTTGTGAGGTGTGAGAATGAATAGGGCACCATGACCAATAAGTATCAATTAATATATTGGAAATAACTTTATAAGAGTTCAAGAATGGAACATAAATTGTAGATTTAGAATAAGATTTGGCAGAATTGTCATACTTGGAAGATTGGGCTATAAGTCAAGCATATAAGCATCAATGAAGATATAATTCACATGGATGGATAGCTAACAAGATAAGATTCCATATGATATCAATCTCAAGATCCAGAATTACACAAATCATAGGCTATGGATCAAACTTTGCCACTGTTTCTACAAGAAGGGAACTTCAGTGATGCTTCAGTAAAACATTTATTCACAAAGATTGGCTAGGTGAAACATGGCACAAATCATAGCATAGGAAGTCAGAACATATGGCTACAACATATCTAAATTTCAGAGAATGTGCACGTAGGAATTTAGAGAAATCAATTGATCATTGAAGGACATATAATCTGAAAACATGATTTAGGCAGATTCAGGACCCCATCTTTGAGCTAGGATAAGTGGAGCTACACTTAAACATTTGGGGTACATTTTTATATCAATAGAAAGCTCAAACTATGGAGAACAACTTTCATGTTTCATAGTTCTCGAAATAAACATGGGATCATTGTGAAACTCGGGGATCAAGTTCGAAGGTAGCAACAAGTTCCCAAAATTTCCAGAATATACATATCAACTTTGAAACATGATTGTGAGCTCATACGATCTTGGATGAAGGCGTGTGATATATCAATAGAAAGCAGAGATCATGAACTTCAATATACAAAAAGAATTAAGTCAAGACATATCACGAATCTCTAAAAATCAAGCTCACAAGTTCGGGGTAAAAATTTGGAAATTAGGACAATGATCTTCTTTAAATTCTATCAACATGAACACTACTCTATGAGCTTTATATACATGAAATGAGGCCGGAATCATCAAGAAACATTTAAGAACATTAATATCTTGAAGGTGTAGAGGCTCGATTGTAAAGAGATCAAGGATTCAACTGATCAATTTTCATATTTTTAGTATCATCATAATCGCAATAAAGTGTAGAGCAAGAATGTGTAAGAATTATGATCATTCCTCAACTTTGGCATTAAGGCTGAATTTAATTCACATGTTATCTTGTTCGAACAATCATCTACAAGCTAGATTCAAGCTTACTACATCAAGGAATGAGGGATTATACCTCAAGAACACAAAAGAGTCGAACCACTTCAAAGTCGTCCATACTCGAAGCTTGCATGGGCCATTTCCATTCATTTAGTGAAGAATCAGAGGCTAGAATCATATTTAGGAGGCATAAATGGGGGATTAGAAGTTTTCACGGCGATCGGAGGTGGTTTCCGGTTGCCGGAGGTGATTTCCAGCGGCGGCGGCAATTTCCGGCGGGTGGTGGCTTGGCCAGAATTTTAGAGAGAAGTGGGAGCTTCTCTCTCTAAGGGGGAAGTGGTTTGAGCAAATGAAGACTAAGTTTGACCTTCCCTTATTTATACTTAGTTGTTTCCTTCCATTGTGCGACACTTGTACACAAGTGCATTTTCTTCCCACTATTTTTATTGCTTGGTGCCCACTCAACTACTAATATCTCATTATATGTTTCTAATCTTGATCTTAATAATGTATAGAAATACATATGGTGTCTAATTAATTGATCACCATTCACATATAAGTGATTCTCGATCACTTCATCACATAAGTCACACTTCACATTTAATCACATAACATTCAATCGCGTAATCACATAATTGTTCCATTGAGCACATAAACACATAATTCATCTTCTTCATATCATCATACTATCCTCGATACTCATGCTCTTCGAATAGCACCTTCGCTATTCTCTCAATTCACTAAACTGCTACGACAGTCGATGAATTATTCATAATTACTTAATAACTCTTCCGAGCTCACGTATCTTATTCATTAGCCATTGTTAATTATGCTAGAGCTCTAAACCTTACTCCGGATTGTATCTAGGGTCGTGAGGTGCTTCTATTTCCGTAGAGTACTGTTTAATTTATTAGGGAGCTCTTAATTAGTTAATAGCTAATTAATTAAAATTTAATACTCCCTTCGTCCCCCAAGAGAAACAGCACGTAGTTTAAGACAAAATTGGTGTAAAGTGGGAAAAGTAAGATAAAGTAGGGAGAAAGTGAGAAAAGTAGGTAGAAAGTGAGAAAAATAAGAATAAAGTGAGGGTGAATATGTCTTTTTGCTTAGAAATCTTTCTATATTTGGAATGCACATTAATATGGGGGACGTCCCAAATGGGAAATATGCACACTAATATGGGGGACGGAGGGAGTATTAATTAGCTCAA
The DNA here is from genome assembly GCA_001642375.2 of Mentha longifolia. Classification (NCBI taxonomy): domain Eukaryota; kingdom Viridiplantae; phylum Streptophyta; class Magnoliopsida; order Lamiales; family Lamiaceae; genus Mentha; species Mentha longifolia. The sequence continues at coordinate 39,737,438 of CM038112.1, read as the reverse complement.
AGTTATTAATGAAAATCGAACGGCTCGATTTTCCCGAATGGATTTTTGACGGCTGTTACACCTTAGGGAGCTCACAATGTTTATTATACCAAACCCTGCAGGTTAATTAAGTTCATGTATAATAATAAGGTTGAGCGGGTACAACCTAAGGAAGTATAAGAGGTTAATTAATTATGAGCAGTTAGACGAGCTCTAATGAATTAACAGATATCAGGATTCTTAAACACGTGGATCACTCTAAGCAAAATACCAACCCCAACTACGTAATCGGGACAGAGCGGTGAATCAGTTATAACTCTTTAGTGGAATGTGTTATAGCTCTAATTAGATTAGTGCTACAGGGGTGAGCACAATATTAATCTAATTAGGTAAGGTTCAACTCTGTCTGGTATCTGGTCCCTAGATTGGCCCAATATTCTCATGAATGGATCAATGCACTAATAAGAGTCCAATAGCTCTTATTAGGCCTCTATGGGGCGCCACTTATAGCACTGGGCTATAAGTTTGGCGCCACATAAGTCTGATGGGCTTAAGTGGGCGCCTACTCATTCTCTTGCCCATTAGGGTAAGATCGTGTGCACTATATATACTTAAGTGCACAAAACCCTAATTACATAATTAGGTTATTATCTAAAAGAGAGGTAAAGCGGCGGCCGCACATAGGAGAGAAGAAGAAGAACGATTCTTCTTCAACGGAGTGCAAGATCCGAGATTCTAAATCCGTATCGGAGACCCACTTATCCGCCGGGGAAAAGCGGGATTACAGTTTAGAAGGCTAGACATGTAGTCCTTATCCATCGGCGCATTCGAAGGTATATTTTCGATTCATTGTGTGTTTTAAATGCATTCATTATCACAACCAATTCAGATCCGAGGGCAAAATCAGATCATCTCCAATTGACGTTTTCATCGTTGTTGGCCTAGGATGAACTAATGTTGCAGCATACAATATGGCATGCCCCCAAACATAAGTTGCGGGTTTTGACTTCATAAGTAATGGTCTAGCAATAAGTTGAATTCATTGAATAAATGACTATGCTAATTCATTTTAAGTATGAACATGAGCAACATAATGCTCAATCTCAATTCCAGTAGTCATACCATAATTATTAAATGCTTAAGTCTCAAACTCACTATCACTATCAAGACGAATTCTCTTGATTGAATTATCTGGAAATTGAGCTTTAATTTTATTATTTGAGCAAGTAGTCTAGCAAATGTTCTGGAAAGCAAGCATACATGTGACCATCTAGGAAAAACATCAAGCAATACCATGAAGTATCGAAATGGTCCATATGGTGGATATAAGTATAGGTCCACAAATATCTCCTTGAATTCTTTCCAAGAAAGATGGAGATTCAATATTGACTTTTGTATAAGAAAGTCCAGTGACTAACTTGCCTTGTGCACAAGCATCACATGGGAATTCATTTGTTAAAGAATCTTCTAGTTCTTTCTAATGTGCCCACATGAGCTACGGATGATTCTGTGCATCATAATTGCTTTTGGATGTCCCAATCTATCATGCAAAAGCTTAAAGCTTTTTGTGTCATTGAATTTTGAGTTCATGACATTATTTGTCTCAATCGCTTTTTTGAATGTATAATACATTCCAGAAGACAGTGTTTATAATTTTTCTTTTGTTTGCTTCTAGCAAAATACAAAAGAATTTATGCAAAGATATTCACTAGTACCTTCTACTGTTGTCTTATTGTGGTATCCATTGAAATAAATGTCCTTAAAACTTAGTAAGTTTCTTCAGGACTTACTAGAGTAAAAGATATTTTCTATAGTTAATTTAGTATCATTTGGTGAATGACAAGACATTGGTGAAATGACACAAGATCTTCCGGAGCCTTCAATGATATTTGACGCACTTGAGATGGTGTTAACATTATCCACAGCTAATGTTAACTTTATCGGCTAAACAAATATCGCAATGTACCATTTGCATTTCTATGAACAATCTCACACATTATATTTGTACGGATTGGTATTTTTCTTGATCTCTGCTCGATCATATTATCGTTATAAACGATGCATCATGTTCTTCAGGCACTACTTGAATAAATAAATTTAACTTGTATTATGATATTTCAGAAGAAGCTTATTATTAATTTAAGCTTTGTACTGCAACTTGAGAACAATTACTGAAAATCCAAGTCAATCAAACTTAAGGGAGAAATACGATCGTTAGTTGATCGTAATAAATCCTTTCAAGGATTTTCAATCTTTGGCTCTTATGCGAGCAATTATAAAGAAAACAATATTTATGCCTTCTAAGCATAAATAATCATTTCACTTGGGTCACGTAAAAAAATATATATCTCACAATTTGAAAATCCAAATCATAATAGTTATGATAAACGATGTTGATTAACACGTATTTTATGTGCATGTTGAGTGTGTTTCGTATGTGTTTGAGGCTCGATTTATGTGCTTAAATGCTAAAATTGCTAGGGTTTCTTAACTTGTAGCATACTTTGTACTTTTCTCGTTTTCTCTCAGTTTTTGATTTATTTTTGTAGGAATTGGAATGGGCATTGAAGTATCTAAGGATCGAGGGCTGGAAATGAGAAAGAATCGAGCTTCAAGAGGTAGAAACCGGAGCTGGAAAACCGGTTTGAAAAGAGAAAAGAAAGAACCGAAAGAAAAACCGAAGAAGGAGAAGAACCGGAACGAGAAGGAGGAATGGCTGTTTGAACGGCATGTCAGACTACCGGCCAAACCGCCGATCAGGTGGCCAGATAGCAGGACAAACGGTAGTCTAACAGACCGCCGGCCAAACCACCATTTGGGTGTGTCTTCTCAAGTCTTAACTGAGTTGGTTCGACCAACTCAGTCCAACTCGACCCAAAACTCAATTTTAATGTATATTAACCCCAAATCTTCCCTAACTGGATATGTTTTAGCTTGAATACATTCATTAGAACCCTAGAAATATTTCCCTCTTTCTACTTTGGTGTTTGATCAATTGTTGAAGATTTACTTTGAAGATTTGAAGATCCTTCCACTATTTTGTTCTACTTTGAATTCTCTATCTTTTGATTATAGTTTCATACATTTTCTATGGTTCATTTGCTCTAATCATGTCTAGCTAGTTCTCTTTGTGATTCCAATTATATGTAGATTACGGTTGGTCCCGAAAGGCGCTTACACACGTAGAGAGGGGGGGGGTGAATACGTGTGTAGAGAAGTGTTTAACTTCTCTTGTGATTTTCAGCCTTTTAGACGAGTAGACGCTTTGAAGCTAAGTGAAGCGTTCAAAGCCTCTCGCTCGTATGATATTGTGCGGAATGTGGTGAGTCTTTAAAGCATTTTCTTGCAAATTAAAACCTTGTTAATGTTAAAACGGTGAGTGTGTGTATGCTAATAAACAAAACAATAAATAACTTAAAATAAAGAGACAAGCAATTTATAGTGGTTCGGAGCACCTCTCCTACATCCACTCTATCCTCGACGGGATGAATACCTTCACTCGGTACTCCTTGTTTTATACTTCCAAGGGGAAGTGATTCAAGGCAAATAACAAACTTACACTTGAATCCTTAAAGGTTTTATTGGCTCTCGAGAAACCTTACAACAACAAACACACTCACAAAAAAACTCGATAACCTTACAACTCAATCTATTCACTCTAGACTTGGGTTTTGGGGTTTTGGATTTTTGTAAGTATGAGAATCCTTTACAATGAAATCACAAGTAAGGGATAAGGATTCTCAAGAGTCTAGGCTATGGATATAAGAGATTGAACCTAGAAAGTGAGGTAGTTGCAATACTTAAGAATCGAGTTCTTAAGGACACACTAAAGTGAAGCGCTTTGAAAAAACTAAGTACTAGAAAGAAATTTGCTTAAGTTCTTGCAAATGTGAATGCTTGAGTCGTTTGTTCGTACGTTATTTTTTAGTGTGTGTGCAACTCCTTCTATTTATAGTAAGGAACCCTACTTCCCGTTGAGAGAGAAGAGGTTGCGTGTTCCTTAATTTTAGATAATTCGGCGTGTCAGCCTGCAAGAGTCAGGAAGGGATGTCCGCCTTTACCTAACTTTGACTTCTTGGACTGTATCCGTTTCCGTTGTGCAATAGTGTGATGACACGTAGGCTTCATTCTGTGAGATGTCAGACATCCGAGAGTTTGAAATTCAAACTTGGATTCTGCGAGTCAAACTTGTCACACTTGCACTGATTAACTGCTTTGATTTCAGCTCTATATCAGATGTGGCTTGTCAGTTCCCTCTTTGATAATATAGGATGGGAAAGTCTCCTAGATGACACTCTTGAGGATAAGAGGACTTATGAGAAGGTGGTTCTTGAAGTCATGCGTACATTGGAAAATGAGAGCATCAATTCCATGCAAAGCCTTAAATTTCAATTGTTTGGAGAGCGGCATGAGTTGAGTTTGGAAGAGATTGATGACTTTTTTGGAGTGCCACACGGAGGTGACGTGTTGGTTGAGAGAGCTTTTGAGCACTACTCTATATGGAACAAACTTGCTCCAATCACAATGGAAGGCTTTAGGTCAGGGTACTCAAAATCGAATGAGATGAGAAACCCAGTTCTTAGAATGGTGTTGAAGATTCTTGCCCACACCGTTGTTGCAAGAAAAGAAAACACTTCGGTCCGGATTGACAACCTTTTCATTGTCCATGCTATGTTAACAAAGAGGCGCTTTACTCACTTCTTCCTTTCTCAATTGATGAAGCAAGCAAGGGTGAATCATGGAAAGATTAACATAGGTGGAATGCTCACTCCCTTGGCTAAGAGAATCAAGGAAGATCTTGATGGCTACCCTCCGATGAGAGAGGCATACCTATTAGATATTGAGAAGCTAAGGTATTTGAGGTTTCTCACATCAACTAGACCTCCATTTTATTTTACTCAAGAGGATGGTGAGACAATCCCTCTTCCTAATGCCATGAGTATATTGGTCACCGATGTACATGATCGTGAGAATTGACATTTGAACTCTCTCACTCATAAGTTAATCAAGGATAATCATATCTTCAAGTATGGGGAAGAAAATGAGCATACAATTGGACATGGAGGTGAGGGAATGCCTTTTCATGAGGAAGATGAGGAAATGGAGGATTCCACAAGAGGAGAGCCAATGTCAAGAGGAGAGCCAAGTTCAAGAAGAGAACATGTTCCAAGTAGTAGAGTCTATGATGAGAGGTTTGAAGCCCTTGAAGGTCGGATGACAAACATGGAGCGTGGATTCAAGTCCCTTGATGCACAAGTCACCGTAATGAGGCAAGAAGTAACTTCTATGAGAGTTACTCAACTTGAAGAGACAAAAAGAAGTGAGAGAATGGAAAAAGCAAGCCACGTCGATGATGGAGCTATTGGAGAGTTTCCGGGCACATTAAATTGCTCAAGGGGTGACATGGCCCCGACCTCCTCCATCGTAGCTTGGACATTTGTGAGTGTAATTTAAATTTCTTATATATCTTTCCCTCCAAATTTATTTAGAATTTATTTTCTAAAATAAGTTTGGGGGAGGGGGGTAGGATAAGAAATTTAAATTACTTACATTTTTTATGTCTTTTCCATTCATTTACTTGTATTTTTTTTTTGTTGCTTGCTTTATTTTGGTGCTAGTTACGTGACTTTATGAATTTTTGGTTGATCTTGTGGGCCATGGATATTTCTCTTGGGGTTTTTGGTTGATTGATTGATTGGGCGATGTGTGAAATTTTTCTTGGTAAGAGTGTGGATAAGTGGTGTTTCATTGATATTGTGTGTGATTTGTTTGTTTGAAATTCCATTGGAGCTAGCATGGAGAATCTTAGGTTTGAAAGTTCTTGTTGATTGATTGAGATGTCATGGATTTTTGATGTGGAAAAAATTGGATGGTTTTTGGGTGAAGAATGTCTTTTGGGGGATGAATTTGAAAGTTTGGTTTGTTTTGGTTGTTTAGTTGGTTGGAAGGTAGATTGGGGTTAGTTGAAGAATGTTGATTGTTTGATGTTTGATTTTTGATGAGTTTGGGTAGATGAACTTGATTGATGAAAAAATTCTTCTTTGGTTTGTTGGTTTTTGAATGTAAGCTTGAATGTGAAATTTTTGGAAAAGTTGAAAGATTTTGAGTTGAAATGTTGAATGAATGCTTGCATGCTTGAATGTGAAAGAAACATGTTTATTTACTTAAGTGCTTTTGAGTGAGGTGCCAATGATTGATGCAAAAAGTGGAAACATTTTTGAACTTTTTCAAGTTTTAAGTCAAGCATGATTAGGATCACTTCACTTGAATAGCTTGAATGATTGATCTTAGGCACACTTGGACTCTAGGCAAAAAGCTTGAGAGGATTTTGAGCCTAGTAACTACGCATCTTACATAGTTAATATCCTTTCTTGAGAGATTCATCTTGCATTACATTTTCTTTGCTAGAACTTGCCTTGATACTCACGTTAGAAGTGCTTCATGTGTGTATAATGAGGAGATGATCTTAGGCCATCATTGTGTAGCCTATTTTTCTAAACACTAACCTATCTTTCATTACCATTGTTGTCCCATATTGAGCCTTATAGAACTTTTTCTTCTAAAACCAGATGATAGGGGGTGAAAGATGGTTAAAGGAACCTTGGTGAAAGTTGAAAATTCATGAAGAATGGTGGGTGATGGTGGAGGGTCTTGAGATTTGCTTTGAGTTGAAAAAACGCTCCTATAAGCTCAATGTTAGAAAAGAAAAGTATAAGAATAAAGTTCTTTAAAAAAAAGGACAAAGTTTTTACAAGAAAAAAGAAATAATAAGAGCATAAGGGATGTGTTTCTTTTGATATGATGAGATTTAGTAGAAGCTTGTGATTCATTTGGTAAAAAGGGGTTGGATAAGGTGGAAGATGAAAAAATTCATACTTAGAAAGGTGAAGAAAGGAGGTGAATGAGCTTAGATGAAAATTTAAGTCACTTAGCCTAAAATTCCCTACCTTAACCAATGTCCCTACATTACAAGCTTAAGAAAGACCTTTTTGATCCTAATTTGTGCATACATTGTAGTATTAAAAACTTGAGTTGATAGGCAAGCTTATGGTTAAAGTTGTGTATTGCATGATTTCGATGAGTGCTTGCCTAAGTTTAGTGATTGAGTGCTTATGGCAAACTTTATTCTTATTCTTCCCTATATCGAGTGATTGAGTGATACACACTTCTTGTGAGATCTAGGGTTGAATGTGCTTGAGTGATTGAGTTCTAAGCTAGGATAGTGATTGATCTTATGAATGCTTGGTTTGACTTGAGAATTTCTTTGAACTAAAATGGTTTTTGAAGTGATATGAGGCATCGAGGAACTTAAAATGCACACTCCATACGTGTTAGGTGTTTTAATTGTTCGTTCCATTGTTCAGGACGAACAATGGCTTAAGTTTGGGGGAGTGATTAACACGTATTTTATGTGCATGTTGAGTGTGTTTCGTATGTGTTTGAGGCTCGATTTATGTGCTTAAATGCTAAAATTGCTAGGGTTCTTAACTTGTAGCATACGTTATACTTTTCTCATTTTCTCTTAGTTTTCGATTTATTTTTGTAGGAATTGGAACAGGCATTGAAGTATCTAAGGATCGAGGGCTAGAAACAAGAAAGAATCGAGCTTCAAGAGGTGGAAACCAGAGCTAGAAAGCCGGTTTGAAAGGAGAAAAGAAAGAACCGAAAGAAGAACCGGACCGGGAAGGAGGAATAACGGTTTGAACGGCGGTCTGTCAGACCAACGGCCAAACCACCGATCAGGTGGCCGGATAGCAGGACAAACGGTGGTCTTCCTGGCAGTTTGAACGGTGGTCTGACAGACCGCCGGCCAAACCGCCGTTTGGGCGTGTCTTCTCAAGTCTTGACTGAGTTGGTTCGACCAACTCGGTCCAACTCGATCCAAAACTCAATTTTAATGTATATTAACCCCAAATCTTCCCCAATTGGGTTTTTTTTTTTAGCTTGAATACATTCATTAGAACCCTAGAAATATTTCTCTCTTTCTACTTTGTTGTTTTGATCAATTGTTGAAGATTTACTTTGAAGATTTGAAGATCCTTCCACTATTTTGTTCTACTTTGAATTCTCTATCTTTTGATTATGGTTTCATACATTTTCTATGGTTCATTTGCTCTAATCATGTCTAGCTAGTTCTCTTTGTGATTCCAATTATATGTAGATTAGGGATAAGTGATGGGATTACGCTCTAATTGTGAATTTACCTTCTAATTTCAAGTTTATTTCTCTTGGGGCTATGTTTTATTAAGTGATTATGCTTGATCACCATAGTTGCATATCAAGTGTTTGATCTAATGCTTAGGAGGTTTGGATTAGATGCTATGATCAAGAGATTTGCATGCTAGAGAATAGTAGGGCTAAAGAACTCCATAAGCTATTGGGAGTTAATGAATTGTTTGATATCTTAGTAGGAGTTAAGCCTTTCATTAATCTACTTGATTTCATTACAATGAGAGTTGAGTGAATCATACTTAGGAGGTTTTCCACATGAAATTAGATTAAAATGGCTAATTCTAGTTAAAGTCCTAAATCCCTATCACTTAGACCTAGTTGAAGTATAATTGGAGTCACTTTCATTCCATATTGAGTTTTTGTTATTTGAACACTTATTGCTTGTTATTTGAACATTCATTTTGTTACTTACTTTCATTGTCATTAGTTAAATCAAAAAGACAAAAACATGTTAGTTGGTAGCTTGAATAGTGATTAGATAACTAGGTTACTACTTGAGATTCTTACTCCTAAAACATTCCTTGTGGATTCGACTCGATACTTATCGATTATTATTGCATCTATCTCACCTCTAAAGTGAGAGCGATCAGATGTATAATTATTTTGTGCAATTTTGCGCCAAAATATGAATTGCTCTTTAAGAGCATGTAATATTATTTAGGAATATTAATTGTGCTACTTTAGGAGCAACATCAACATAAATAATTTATGTTCATGACTTGCTCTTTAAGAGCATGAAATATTATTCAGGAATATTAGTTGTGCTACTTCGGGAGTAACAACCTAAATCGAACCAATGTTTAATTAAATGATTCGATAACAAGAACATAAAAATAAAATACAATAATAATCTTCAGGATTATTGAATCTCGAAAAATCATGTTTCTTAAGGAAACATGTTTATTATATCATCATGATATAATAATTAAGATATGTAACTTCATATCTATATAAGGCCATATTTGATAGGGGCGATGAGATTAGGTTTGATAAGATTAGAATCAAGATACCATAGTAGAACCCTTAAAGATTAAAACTCTATGTTGTCGTTTGGTATCAAGATTTGAAATCGAGATATCCCGCTTTAAGTGTTTGGTAACTAATATTGGGAGCTTGATAAAAATTGTGAATTACAAATATATCCTTGTCAAAATTAAATAATTACACATTGTATCCTCCACTCCTTCATACGAAATTCACAAATTGCATCTAGGTTTTTGGAGAGGTGCTGGATGAAAGAAGCGCAGGAATAGCTTCGAGGAAATAGTCGGCGTACAACGCTCTTCCTCCACTGAAATGGCAAACGGACGCCAAGCAAGTAAGTTATATCGAACTCTACCGTCGGAAAGTTTAAAAGTATCCCTAGCCCCTTTCTCACTTTGTTCCTAATAACCTTAGTTGTTGGTCCCAGAAATAGCTAATTGGTGTGTGTGGGGGAGGGGGAATACACCAATATCCAATAGTTTTTCGATTTAAAATAAACTTGTCAAACCAGCTCGATGGGTTGCATGAGCTCAGAGTCCATTACGTTCTCTTCAGTTCAGCAAGCATGTTGCTGAACTTAACAGCGTGCTGTGTGGGGAAGTTTGTGGTTAGTTGAAAAGCTCTTAGAAAATTCTTTTGAGTTGTAAAACACTTTGAGAGCACAATGGTGTGAATGCTTAATGAATGATTGTTAGTACGAGTAAAGAGATATTGACTGAAAATAAAGATAGAGAGAGAGAGCACGACACAGTCAATTTTATCGTGGTTCGGAGAAACTCCTCCTACGTCCACGTCAATTTCCGTCAAATTTGAGAATCCCTTTAACCTCTCTCTTGTTTTTACTGGCTGAGTACCAGTTCTAGATTTTGACTAACTGGTCGAAATTCGAGCACAAATTATGGGGTCATGTCCTTTACAACTTTGTTTCCAAACTTAGCTACAAACATCTAACGTTCTATTCCGGTTGCAGAGCTTGATCTTCTCAGCAATGGTGGAGCGACAAAACTTCTTTTTCTTGAACGAACAAGAACTAACTTGAGAATGGTTAGTTTCTATTGAGTTCTTAAGTAGCAGTAAACATTTCATGAACTCCTATGGTTTTCAGAATCAGAAATCTTGAGTATCAACACTTGGGAATTCTCTAGGATTTTCAAGTGTTGAGATTACTGTGAAGGCTTGAGATTTCTTCAGAGTTTCGGCTCTTGAATTAAATTCCCATAAGGAACAATTCTGGAAGGCTGAAGTATTTATAGGCCTAGTTTTTGAAAACTAGCCGTTGGAGTTCTGGCCAGTGGCAGAGAGCCGTCGGTGCTGACTCACTTCTAGCCGTTGAGATTCATTCTAGTTGGCATCCAACGTGGCACCAAAGACAGAACATATCGAGCTGTCTTTGAATGAACAACACGTTCTTGGGCAGTAGGCTACCAACACGATGAATACTTCAAGATGGAGCAGCTGGTCTTCTACAGGCAGATTGATGAAGGAGCACGGTGCCACATCAATCTCCTGTAGGAGAGTACGTTCACACGTTCTCATCCTTTACAAATGCAATCAATCTATCTAATACTAAGTGAGCTTATCGATCTGTGTTATACAATGGAAATCGCTCCTATCAATCTCTACTCTACAAAAGAGTAAATAAGTCTAAGTGTGGTTTCAAATAATATCATCAAAACTATTGGCAGAGGGTTCCCAACATTAGCCTCTTTCTCAGGAAAATCCAACATTTTTTTGATTTCAATGTAGAATTATAACATGGCCATGAATGCTTGTTGCTATATGTGAAATATAATATTTTAAAGTTCATAATTTGTGGGTCTAGGTCACAACATCTTAAAATGAGTATGCCAAAATTTTAAGAAATTTGATGAGTTCTTAAGCAACAAACATCATACCGTAATTTTGCTGAAGAAATAATACATAAACAAGAACCCAATATGAATTCCCATTTAGTCAAATTCTAGAGATAACAACTACAAGATATTTGCATAGCGTCCATTATCATTGCAAGTATTGTAATGTCATAAGACTCTGTGATAGAAGGTAGCAAAATCTCCAAGTATCTGGTATGTCTGACTCATTTTTTAATTCATGAATGATATTAAGCTCTTATTTTTTGGTATATCACCGAGTTAGGTAGCAATGATTCAATTTGCAGAACTAGAGGCCACGTGCCCCGACGTTGTTGAAGAGCACAGAAGAATATGCCATTTTAGCTGCAATGAAGGACCTAGTTGCTCAAGGGTTCAAATCTGATAACGGATTCCGTCTAGGATACGTGAAGCATCTTGAGGTTGCCATGAAAGTGAAGTTCCCACATGTGATATCAAGGGCGACGCCCATATCAATTCCAGAATCACTACTTGGAAAAATAACTATGGTTCCTTGATAAATATTCTGAGCCGTAGCGGAGTTGGCTTCAACTTGAATAGGGATTTCAAGGTTGAAGCCGACAACGATCAATGGGAACAAATAGAGAGGGTATAATAATCACATATATGCTACTCATTATCAAATTTCTAATATTTTTCATAATACTGTTTTTTCATAGGATTGTCTTATGCACTAGATTTGTAAATATTTATAGAGTTTTTTATTATTTTTTTTTTTTATGCATTTTGATCCAACTGTCTTATGTGCAGGCTGACAAGAATGGCTGAAATATTCGTGAACATTCATGGCCACTTCTAGATGGTTGGAAAGAGATATTTGGAAAAGACAAGGCCACCGGTGATACAACGAAGTTAGTGATAGATACTGTGAACGAACTTCTCCAAAAGCAAAACTTAGATAGTGCACACACTGACAAGCAAGACAAATTTGAAGGCATCGCTGACAACGTTAACAATAATATTGGTGAAGATAACGTTAACCAAAGCACTCAAATGAAGGGAAGCTCAATGCCATATAGAAAGAGACAGAAGACTGATGAAGGTTTCGAGCATAATGTTTGTGAATTGCTGAAAGAAATCTACATGGATACGAATGCAAGATTGGAGAGTTTGGCATCTCGTATTGGCTACCAAGCAGATCTGGGCAAAGCCATGAATGAGGTGTTTGATCTACTCTAAGGTATTCCTGGGTTATCCCTAAATGATAAGTTTCTTGTTTGTGATTTGCTTGCTGACAAAGTTGAGTGTCTCGAGGTTTTATGGGACTCCCGGTGTCTGTAAGGCCTGCATATGTGATGCGGATGATGAACATGTGCAACACTAGTTAGTTTCCTCTTAATTCTAAAGCTTTTGAATGGTGTAGATGATGAACATCCCTAACTAAGACCAGACTTCAAACTTGTTCTCGCACTTCAAACTCCTTTTGTAGATTCTATAACTGCTCTAGTTGTTGCTGATTTCTAAGACATCATGGCTCTATTTTGTGTAATTATCGTGTGACTTAAGTAGTATCTTTGTTTATTCGAAGTGCTTTATGAAATGGTTGAGCTTATTTTTACCTTTTTTTGATTCCTAATATTTTGTCATTCTTTTGACTATCCTGAATGAACGGAGATATGAGTTTTTTATGTTAATGATTCTAATGTATATGCATAGATTGATTCAACATAATATATTGCATAAATAATTTCAATTATGAAAAACGAGAAAATCACACCTAGTAGATTAATAAAGTAGTTAAACATAAAGATAACCGATGTCTACAGCTAGAATAAAACTGGGATCTACCATCGGTGATTCCGGCTGCTGCATAGCTACCAGACTTCATTTTTTGGACCACCATTTCAATGGACTCAAACTCGAATAAGTAGCTTCCACCTTTACTCTCATGTATGTCTTCTACGTCATCCTTCAGCTTGAATGGGAAAACATTTCGAGGTGGAAACCCCTTGTTCTGACGTGGGGGTTTGGAGGACAACAAGTCGATGTATAGACGTCGACAAGAAGTAGGATCGGGTTTCAAAATTGGAGATGTGACTTCATCATCATCGGATATCCATACTGGAGAGCCTCGTTCACGGAGAGGAAGGGGTGTATCTGATATGTTCAAAATCTCCTTTGAAGGGGATTCTTCTTTGATATTGTCACTTCCAAATAGCATCTCGATTTTTTGAAATTCCGGCTCGCCGCGGTGGTAATAAGCCTTTATTAGCTCATTTTTCTATAATAAAAAAAAAATAACTTCATCTAATAAGTATGGAATGCTTGAGATAATGCATAAATTATGATAGTAATGAAATGAGTTATAGATATTTTATCATTCCCATGTCCCATGTCGTGCCATCTGCGCCATTGACCTCCTTGAATGTATGATAACATTTCTTCATGAACTCATAGCGCTCCAATACCTCGTTCCACTGAAAGGTGCACTGAAATTGAGTAGAGAGTGTACTCATGGCTGTTAACAACCCATGGGCTGGTATATACGTCGACAACATAGGGATGATCCATTTCTTGTTGATGAGCGTGCACAATAGGACATCGTCCATCTGCACGTTCCAGATACCATTATAGAAGAATTCTTCTTGTGGAGGAACAACATTAGTCATATTTTCCTCCTCCTACAACACAGATCAAAATGTGAGAATAAGAAGAGAAAAAAATCAAAGTAGAATGGTTTTCATTTGAACATGTAGGGGACGAACTCTGGCCATATATTTATATTGGTCTAATGGTCCAAATAATTCATATTCTTCAAGTAACACCTGCCTTGGTTGTGATCTCTTTTGTGCATTGAAGAGTCTTTTCACTGTCATTTGGCATGCATATCATGCAGGAAAATATATAAATTAGATTCGTTTGTTGCAACATATCTGTAGCAGATTCCGCATGCGAAAAATAAATAAGAAGATGACAAAAAAGATGGGGATTCTCCTTGAATACTTTATCCACAACAAAACTTTTTAAAATCCATTCATAGACTACAGATAGTGAGAGACATTATGTGTTATCCCTAATTCTTATCCAAAATTAATTTGCTGAAATTCAAAATATTTTTGCCGAGAATAATGCCAAGGAGAACTAATACAATTGCCATGAAAGTGATAGCAATTTGGACTTCAAATTCAGATCTTAGGCGTTGGCTGTATTAGAATTACTTGAAGCTCTTGCTAGTGGTTGAGATGAAGAGGTCACGGATTGTTCGAGACGACTAGTCTTTGATTTTTAGGATTGGTTCAAAACGTAGTCTGGGATAGTGCCTACGGGATCATTTGCGTGATATTCATCGCACCATTTAAATCATCCATAGATGACGTCATTTATCGGGCATTTATTATAATAGAGGTCCACGTGGTTGGTTTTCGGTCCGGCGCATCTAACTTGCATCTTACCATATCCACAAATACAATTAGGAATAATATCTTTGCCTTGAGAGGCCATTATCCTATCACAATTATACACAAGGAGGAGTTAGAGACTGTAAAAAAGAGTCATTATAAAAATTATACAATCTTGAATGGAATAAGTAATGTGAGAAATGTCTGAACATGCATAATTCATGAGTTTATAAGAATTGAATTACAAATTATAGTTGCTAGCATCGGGTGTTCTGAACACTGACGAAAAGCACACATAAGGAAATTCAATAACAAACAGATTACTACAATTATGAATGCCGCAGGGCTTGTGCAAGAGCATCTCTCGCTTCATTCCACTCTCTACTAGATTCAAAAGCTCCTTATATGAATACTCTATGTAGGAATAACCTCCCTATAGTAATAAAAAATCATGGTCCCAACTCGGGACCATTTATATTTAGGAATAACCTCCATATTATAATAAAGTATATTTTTTTTCGGTCCCGTCTTAAGGATTTATGCCTCCATGTAGGAATAAATTAAAATATATATATAAAAACTATATTATTAGGATATATTGTTAAGGGGAAACTTGGATTCAACTATGTTTTGATTGGATTTCAAAACCCTCGTAGAATATTTCCTTATTACTTTTGATGATCTAGCTCAAATTACAACATGCATCTTGATGTATTAGAAGAGCTTACTTGTTAGAGAGTTCATAATTGCAGTGTAACTTTAGAGCGTCTGGGTGAGTACAGACTAGAGCGTGTTTGAGTTCCAGAGCGTCAGAGACAAAGCGACCAGCTTGATCAAAGCGATTGAATAGCTCGAAGAGTGTGCTTGTCTTAAAGCGTGAAGAAGCTCGCTTTGACCATGCAAAGTGTCTCTATACCGAAGCCGCTCGAGCATCCATAGTGAAGCAATTAATTCTAGTGAGAGCGTCTGAAAAGCAGATGATAAGCGTCAGCTGCTCAGACCAAGTGTAAATCCACGATTGTTCAACGGACTGTGACTTGTCTAATCGCTGAACTAGCAGGGCTAGGCTCCACTAGTCAACGGCTATCTTCCTAGGACTGTACCTTATAAAGGAAGAATTCAAATTAGACCAAGATAGTGAGATTTACGCACTCTATCTTTCCAACGGATAGACTTGCGCTCCTTCCTATAAATTAGAAGGTTCATGCTACAAAGAAAACTGGTGGTGAGATGGAGAGAACAAGAAAAGCAATAATCCAAATACCTCTCACAAGATCTTCGAAACTCAGCCTTCTAGTTTATCCATTAGGCTTCAACCTCTCTATCCATAAGCCTTAGAGAGAAATCCTATCCTTCTTCATTATACTTCATTGTAAAAGAATTTCTCATTAGTTGGAAACTATGCAAACCCAAACCCAAACCCAGAAATAACCGAGAGATTGTCTAGTTTGAGAGTTTAGTTTGTAAAGGTAATTTAGGTGGAAGCAGCCTGTAATCGCTACAAGTTGTAAGGCTCGTGAGTGCCCATCGTAAACTTACAATTGGTTCGTGAGTACCTGCAAACTCAGATAGCCTCTTGGGTGCCCGTTGTAAACCCCAAGGTGTGAAGTAAAGTTCATCACTGAGTGAAGGTGATGAGAGTGGATGTAGGAGGCGTTCTCCGAACCACTATAACTCTTGTGTTATGCGTTTTACATTCTTTATGCTTTGATTATTCATAACACACACACACACACGCTCTAAGTGATAAATTGTTTTAAATGCAAGATAACTAAAGCGGGTTTAATCGCTCTCCACATTCCGTACAACACTCAAGCGAGAAGCTCTGAAAGTCTTAACAACTTTCAGAGCGTCGACTTGAAAAAGGACAAAAAACACAAGAGAAGTTGAACACTCTACGCACATATTCACCCCCCCCCCCCCTCCTCTACGTGTGTGAGTCACTTTCGGGACCAACATATATAATATAATTACACAAAATTTAAGATGACCTAAAATACTTATCTATAATTGATTGTGATAACATTTTAATTTTATGAGTTGTCACTATATCCTTCAATTTGTGTGTACGTAATAACTCATCTACATATACACCTCTTGTTTTAACAAGGTGAATGCATGATTTTGTCAAATTTATATTAATTAGGTATAATAATATGCTAAATGTATTAGTATTTAATTGAATACTTTTTTATAAAAAAAATTATTTTTCCATGTAAAACTCTACATAGGAATAACCTCTCTAGAGTAATAATTTCTTGTGGTCCCGATAATATGATTGTATAGAAGTTTTACTATACTACTAACACTTTTTTTTTGAAAACAACATTATACATTCACCCACACACGCATTCAAAATGACTCCAACCAATAATCTCTTAATTAAAAGGGAAACACCATATCAATTGAGTTGTGCTTTATCGTTACTACTAACATATTTTGGCAAGTTTGACAATTAAGTCAATTTTTTTTATTATTTTACTATATATATTAATTTTACGTTCTTGGATTCTAAGAAAAATAATTTGATAATAATATACACACTGTTTTTTTTATAAAAAATATATAACAATTTTTATATTCTTTTAAAAAGGTTAAGTTCATTTGAAACCATGAACTTTTTATAAAAATTTATTTTTCTGGTAAACTATGAACTTTTCTTCTAAAATCATGATATATATATTCAAATTTTATTAGAGATCGAATTATGATTCTATTAAATCTGACGTGGAGTTGAAATTGGAAACAAAATGACCTGAATTATCAATAATACACATTTTGATCTTGGATTTTTTAAGAAACAAATTTATAGTCATTTTCAATGATCAAGTTGACATTGTTTTAACTACTACTTCATCCCATTATATTAGAGCTCTTTGCTTTTTGATTTTTCGGCACGTTTTTCCACCGAAACCTAGTACGGGTTTTAAAATATAATTTTGACGTATTTATTTTTTCACGGGATACTATGAGTCGTGCCGAAAAATCAAAAAGCAAAGAGCTCTAATATAATGAGATGAAGGTAGTATTTGTTAGGTCACTTTTCGAGATTATAGCGTCACATCAAATTCATTTTGGCTAGCATCTAGTCTCGAGATTTTTTATTTTTTTTAACTTTTAATAATTGAAATAATATTGGTTTAACTATTGAGCATGTTTTGTCTCCAACTTCGACGTTATCATTTCATATTTGCAGAAAAATGAGAAGAATTGACGATGAATGATTTTAGAAGAAAAGTTTATAATTTAAAATAAACACAAACTTCCTTTATACATTAAAGGTGCGTAAGACCGTAAAAGGAATTATAAAGGAGTCTAAAAATATTTATATCACTTTATCTATCGTTTACTTTGACGTATAAATAATCCAATTAGGTGGTATAAAATTTCGGTCAGCCCAATATCCCTCAATATCATTCACGATGGTATAATATAATTTTATACCACGATTATATTATTATTATTATTATTTTATTACTATTTTTTGGTTTTTATTATTATTATTTTTATTTTTGTTTTTGTTTTTTTAATTATTATTATTATTATTATTATTATTATTATTATTATTATTATTATTATTATTATTATTATTATTGCACTCATTTCTTAAGTGGTAAAATGAGGTATAAAATTATCACACCTATTTCTTAGGTACAATATTATCTCATGGATTAATACAATGAGTTGCCCGAATTTTTATACTGTCTGACCGAATTTTTTATACATCAAAGTAAATGCATTATAAAGTGGTAATAATTTTTATACTTCCTTTTACAACATTATTATTAGCAAATTAAACACAGTTTTATAATATACCATATTATACACACCTATAATCCCTTCATTTCCTACAAAGTAAACACCATATAAAAAATAAGGGTCCCGTCACTTTATACCACGTTATATTATCCCTCTTTATCCCTCTACAAAGCGGTATAAAAAGTAAATGCACCTTAAATAAAATAAAAATAGATTGGGACTCAATATATATTCAATGGGCCTCCCAATACGAATAGCCCAAAAGGCAGCCCAAGCCCAGTATAGTAAGACTCCAGAAAAGCCCCACATATTTCCGACTTCTGAGTACGTAGAGCAAAAATCTTAGCTTCTATTTACACTCACCAACTCGTACACTCTTTTCCGTTGCGTGTAACTCACGCTCCAATCACATCAACGTACTCCTTGTTTGGCCCCTTCACGACGACCGAAGCGCGTATGGCGATGGCATGAATTGGATTTCCTCCAAAATTAATTGAAAAATAAATAATTCCTTTCTTGCACCGTCGGGCACCTGCACCCTGACTCCTTTTCAATACTTTTCCCCACCGATCCTAATTCGCAGAAAAAAAATATATATATTTAAAAAAATACAGAGAACTGAAATTACTCGACAAAAATTAGGTTAAATTTTTGGAGATGAAGATTTTCGTGAAGACGTTGAAGGGCTCTCATTTCGAAATCGAAGTGAAACCTGAAGCCAGGGTTTGGATTTTTTTCCCCTTTTCTGTATTATGATTTTTTCAATTGAATTTTATGAACATCAAGTTTGCATCTAAATTATTTGCGAACTTTGTTATTATTGTGATATTAGTTCTGGTTCGTGGATTCATAATTCGTGGATGATTGCTCTTTGACGACTCTCAGTCTGCTATGCTTAGTTGAGTAGCTATTATGTTGAGGGTTCCTTTAATTTTTCTGTTTGATGGTTTTTTAAATATTGTTTGGCTATATCAGTTTCCCAATTTTGTATGGTGTTGGGGAATTCCGAATTTGTTTATTGCTTCCAATGCTCTTTTGAATGATGAATTCTCTTAGCAATTTATTGCTCAGACTGTGGAATACTGATATTTATTAGAACTAGACTGCTGGGTTGCTGATTTGTTACTATACCATTGGTGGATGATGTTACGGAGGTCGAACTTTGATTTAATCTGTTGAAGAAATTTAATATACCTACTGTTAAGAACTCTGGTGAAGGTTGGGATAATATGTAGCATGTTAAAATTGCTCATGATGCCGAATGCAAGAAATTTTTTCCCTTGCGAGTTCTGAGGACAAAGGAAGCTTCAATTGTCAAGTTTCGTAAATTTTATCTTGTTTTGATGAGACATGTGAACAAGCATAGAGGCAATTGACAGATGACACAACTCATGATCTTGTAACTACATGTGAAATCTGTAGTTTCCATGAAGGATTGATTACATTGCTACTAAAATATCTCCTCTAGGATCTGCTTGAGTGCTGATCTTTTTCCGCAACGTTTTTTTGGTTCCTTTTTGTTGTTTTGTATGTCTCATAGTCCAAAGATACTGAATAGTATGCAATTACATTGTCAATTTGGCTATGCTAATTATATTGCTGAAAGTTCTTGAGATTTGCCCCTTTACCTGTCCTAAAGTTAGAAGAATAAGAAGGAAACTGTATCAATACAGCCTCTCTCCTGGGTGGGCTTGATGAGTTTGAAATTGGAGATACTTGACTGATGAGTATGGGTGCTCATTTATTCATGTATGGTATGGTTACTTGCCTACTGATGCCACTATATTTTCTTAATCGGAGCTTTAAAAATGAGAATTTCCTTGAATAATGAGTAATATGATGCCACTATATTTCCTTGTCTGGGTTTACTGAGAGATACATTCTAGCCTTTTCCTGCCTAGTTTGCACCTCAGACTCTCAAAGTTTGAGTTTGTTCCCTTGAAGCAGTGGACTCTATTACTTACATGTTTTTTTTGCATGGCAGGTTGAAGATGTGAAAAAGACCATTGAAAGCAATCAAGGAGAAAATGTCTATCCTGCTTCTCAACAAATGATCATCCATCAGGGGAAAGTTCTTAAAGATGGCACAACACTCGAAGAAAATAAAGTTGCTGAAAGTAGTTTTGTTGTCGTTATGCTGTCTAAGGTAAAATCTGCCTGTTATTTAAGTTTGTAAACACCTTCATCTTTATATGCAATGTCTCCATCTACCTATGTATAAGTTCTCTTTATTACTCTTGTTTTCATTATATCTTTTTAAACATTTTTTCGGCTGCTATTTTATTTTGTTGTAGTCAAAATTTCATTAAGTTTATAAAATTGTTGCAGAACAAGGCATCCCCAGCTGAAGGCTCAACGACATCGAGTGCACCTACTGTGAAGGTAAAGCTAAATTTATGACATTTTACTTGGATATTTATTATGTTTGATTCTAGATATTCTTGAAATTAGTTTCTGGAGTCGCTGTATATGATGTTGCTTGAATTTGTTTTTTCTATGTAATGTGCTCAACCAGGTTTAGGACGAAATGATTATCTCCCTCTTACTTTCACTGTGATCTGACAATTTTTCTTATTAAGTTCCTAACCCTATTAATTCATATCCTTATTGTCATTTTCTTTATCTACATATTTGAAAATATATTGCCCCATTTTGATCATTTGGTGAGACTGGCCCGGGTTGTGATGTATCTAAATTGTCCCGCAGGCACCACAAACTAGTGCGTTGCCGACCTCAACTCCAGTAACCATTACTCCACCACCTGCAGCAGTGTGAGATTTGCCTTCTAGTATTGCTTGTAATTTCATTTATGACCTAGTTACCATTTCCTGTAGTTATGTTTCCCTTTTATCTAACATTTCTTGAATGGTATTCTATTTACAACAGGGCTGCTGCCCCTGCAGCTGCTGCAGCTCCTATTTCTGCTGCTGCCAGTGATGTGTGAGTATCTGTCAAATGTGATTCATTGTGAATAAGTCTCTCTTCTGTTTATAAAACGAATGCGATTTGAATAAATGATATTTGGTGGGTATTGATTGTTATTTTCTGATAAGCAGTTCTGACGTGTATGGCCAAGCTGCATCTAACCTAGTTGCTGGTAATACTCTTGATGGAACAATCCAGCAAATTCTTGATATGGGTGGTGGAACTTGGGACAGAGACACAGTTGTTAGAGCCCTTCGTGCTGCTTTCAACAATCCAGAGAGAGCAGTTGAATATTTATACTCTGTAAGCATATGATATTTATTTTTCTAATATTTACTGTATCTCATATGATTTTTTTGGCGATTGCTAGTGGATGCTTGTGTTTTTCAGTATATGTATTTTTTCAACATGAGTAAATGTTCAGCTGTTGTTCTCTCTGGGATTCTGGCCTCTTTACTAGCTTTTGATGCATCTTAGGGGATCCCTGAATCAGCAGAAGCTCCTCCTGCATCTGGAAATGCTCCGAGTGGGCAAGCAGTTAATGTTCCTTCTCAACCTCAAGCAGCTCAACCAGCACCTGTACCTTCAACTGGCCCCAATGCTAATCCACTGGATCTTTTTCCACAGGTTCTTGTTTATTTAAGGTTTTGTTGTTACTGAGATCCGAGTAAAATTATTTTGCTCAATGAATCATGGTTATATATAATTCAGGGGTTTCCAAGTATGGGTTCAGATGCTGGCGGTGCTGGCTCAAATGCTGGTGGCGCGAATACCCTTGATTTTCTTCGTAACAGTCCCCAGGTATGTTTATGTGAATCTGAGTACCTCAACCAAACGTAATAATATGTAAATCTCAACAGATCAGTTGTGAAATCATGTTCTTGTGCTGCAGTTTCAAGCTTTAAGAGCGATGGTTCAAGCCAATCCTCAGATCTTGCAGGTACGGAGGCACTCTTATAGTATTTCTCTGTCGATTCATAAGTAAGGTGTTTCTCTTACAAAGGCTCAAGTATTATAACTATTTTGTTTGCAGCCCATGCTTCAGGAACTAGGAAAGCAAAATCCTCAGTTAGTGAGAATGATTCAGGAACACCAAGCTGATTTTCTTCGCCTTATCAACGAGCCATCAGCTGAAGGCGGAGAAGGGTATATTAACCTTACTATTTTATGCTGAGGACACGATTGCAATTCTTTGCTAGTGTAAACAATTGGTTTCTGAATTTGTATTTCTTTTTCTTGATGCAGTGTCGATAACATACTGGGCCAGCTTGCAGGAGCGATGCCACAGGCTATAACAGTTACACCTGAGGAACGCGAAGCTATAGAAAGGGTAAGGCACTTTAACCTGTTTCCCAAATTCTCTGAAAATTGCATTTACTTTTTAAGTCTATGTAGATGCATGTTATAATCAAACTGTCCTCTTTTCTTTTTTATGATTCAACTATTGTACTTTAACCACAAAACGTAAAATCATGAAGAAAGCAGAAAACTATTTACCCATAGCAGATCTAATAAATTCACCCACCTTGCAATTTAACTCTATTATTCTGTTAGAAATATCTGAACTGTGAATTGATATTATTCTGTTAGAAATATCTGAACTGTGAATTGATTAGTCTCGACTCGACTGTTTCATTAAATTACTACCATCTCCTTTCCAGCTTGAAGCTATGGGATTTGATCGAGAACTTGTCCTGGAGGTGTTCTTCGCCTGCAACAAGAATGAGGAGTTGGCTGCAAATTACCTTCTTGATCACATCCATGAATTCGAAGAGTGAAAATAGGATAGAATGTTAAATCTTTTTCCAGACTTAGCTGTGTTCTCTTTTGACACACTCTCGTATTTCCTTGTCATTTCATACCTTGATGCGCTTATAGCTGAATCGAACTACTTTAGCCTCTTACCATGGTTCATTAGGTGTAGCAAACTTTATGCTTAGAGAAATGTAATTATTTATTTCCAAATTCATGTCTGGTTTTGAAGTAAAATATTTCTGCAGCGTCTTGTGAAATTCCATCAAAATCTGTATTTTTTCACTTTTTTTTTTATAAATAAAGCTCCCGAATTTCTTCAAGCCATGATGAGAGTACAAGCGATTCTACTATTGCAAATTCGATATAAGTTTTATTTTGCTATAAAAAAGTGTAGTTGCTACACTTGGTGAATTTTACACGGTTAGTTCTTCAAATTGACACGATATTGTTCGTAAAAGTTGGTGTCAAATGTCGGTTAAAGTTAAAATTCCTTTCATTGTGGGTGCTGCATACACTATTTATCTAGCTTTTCGGTCCCTTTTTACCATTAATTGAGTAAAGTAAAAGAGCTATTTACATGTAAATACATGATCTTTGGTATGTATAACATGGAGGCCGGAGTTACAAACACACACAAATCGTTCGACCAAGAAAATGATGTCGCTTTTAACTTGAACAAAACAATGTCGTTAGGACATAAATTAGAAGAAAAAAAAATGAACAAAAGAAATTCATTATCTTCAATATCCACAGAGTTTTTTGAATCCGTAAAATTAATCGTTAGTTCGTATATGTACGAGCTAAATTTAAAGTTTGTAGTACAAATCAAACTTCCATCAAAATGTTTATGTATTAACATGCAAATAAACGAAAGGAAAATATTACTCTATCCGTCTTCCAAATAAGTATGGGAATCTTTTTGCACGCATCTTTATGTGCCAAAAAGTGGATGTTGAGATAAAATTTAAGTCATACTTGATATAATGTACTCCCTCCGTCCCATTCAACTAGACCCGCTTCTTAAGAATAATATTATATCAAACGAAACTCAAATTTTTATCTCATTATCTATTTTTCGACACATAAAAATAGGTGCAAAAAGATTCTCCATACTAATTTAGAATTAGAGGACGATGGGAGTAGTTCGAATGTGGCTTGCGACCATATTCATGTTTTTAAATGTTAAAAGCAGCTTTCTAAATTAACCAAAAAGAAATTGGCAAAATATTGTGGGTGGGGTTTGAAGAAGACTGCCTACTTTCTTTTCCAAGTTAAAAAGAATTTTTTTAAGAAAGAAAAGAAAAGGATTAATAACGTCATGCTTTTGCGCATGACGTTATATCAATCTTTAGTTATATCAATCCTTTAGATTTCATACTAAATAAAATATGTGATCGTTGCAATGGTGACACGTAGAATTATTGAAGTGGATTGGTTCCAATCCACCGACAATAACATTTTAGGGCCTAAATCTAAATTTTTCAGAAGTGTGACCACTTTTTCTAGATCAGTCGTCTTCTCCATCCCACCCCACTATCTTTTTCATTAGAACAGAAATTCTTACTTCCATTTTCTTTCTTTTTCTTTTCTTTTTTTTTATTCGGGAAAAAGATTCTGTATTAATAGAAAAAGAAACGGCGATATGGGGTACCCTACATCAGCAGTACGAGAAGGCAAAATAATAATCACTCAAATGTGCCGTTTCTTAAGATCTACTTACATGCAATCTCTAAAAGACATATTTATTTTAAATCCGCTTTTCGTCACACTCGGACTCCCTCGTTCCATTTTTCATTGGAGAGAGAGAGAGAGAGAGAGAGAGGTGTCTTCAGTTGTGGTAATATAAGGTCTCATGAAATGAATTAATCTTTGCCAACAAGAAGTCTAAAACTTAAGCAGCTGATTATATTTGGATAAACAACATTCTTTTAATTATGAAAAAAGTGGTATTAAAAATATCCCAACAATAACAACTCAAAACTAGCCGCTGTCCTCTTTTCTCTTCCAGAAACAAAAATTTTCACGATTGCTTCTCTTTCAAGAACCATATATTTTTGTAATATCACTCTCCAATTCCTCGCAATTTGTGTTCCCTACCTATTTGTTGCTTTCTGATTAGTACATATACCAATTTGAATGCAGGTCTATTTCTCATTAATTTACCACCGCAAAAAAGAAAAAAGAAAAAAAAATACAACGGTAATCAACGGTAAAAGAGAGGAAAAAAAAAAAAAAAAAAGGTTAAAAAGCAAGGTTAGGCCTACTAGTTCTACAAAAAATATTATCTCCGTCTTCTTTTTAAGTATTCCTAGCTATAAAAATGTGTGAATCAAGAAAATAGATAATTTTACTATTTTTATCCCTAATTATTGCATAGAAAAATGAATAGTAAAATTACGACATGGTTAAATATAGTAGTTCAATACTACTTCCGTCTAATATACATGCTTAGAATCTTTCGGCACGCATTAATCTAGACTTCCAGTATACTGAAAAATTGATGTTAAGTTAAAATTTAGGTATCATCACATCAAATAAAATAATATTGTACTATATTATATTAAGTGAGACCTAAATTTGATTGCAATATCTACTTTTCGGCATACGTACTAAAATGTATGTCGAAAGATATTATACACGTATATCGCGGACGCGGACGGAGAAAGTCATTAATTTTGCCATGAAATATTAACACTTATTCGAGGACAACAATTTTAACAAGTCAGGTCACTTATTCGAAAACTCAAGTACGGAGGGTATGTAAATTAATCCCTATAAATAGCTGGATATAACACCATCACAAAATGAAGAAACAAAGCAACACTAAGATATATAAAAATGGCGAACCAAAAGAAACAAGGTGGCATCATAACTATGCCATTCATCTTCGGTAAGTTACATTCTCATTCTTCAAAACACAACTTCTTCTTTTTTTTATGCACCCGAAATGACTCGAACCTTCTTTCTCGTATCTCAGCGAATGAAATATGCGAGAAACTGGCCGTCGTCGGATTCGGAACAAACATGTTGAGCTACTTAACAAGCGAGCTTCATCTCCCACTAACTCAGGCCGCCAACACTCTCACCAACTTCGGCGGAACCGCCGCCATGACGCCGCTCCTAGGTGCCTTCATCGCCGACGCCTTCGCTGGAAGATTCTGGACCATCACCCTCGCCTCAATCATATACCAAATAGTTCAGCTTCTCTCACCATTATTCATTACATCTCATGCACGGAAAAACGACGAAAACGCAACCACTAATTAATTTGTGGATTCCACGCAGGGAATGATAAGCCTAACAGTCTCCTCAGTTCTCCCCAACTTACGGCCGCCGCCGTGCAAAGGCGGCGAGATCTGCAAACAAGCCGACTCCGTCCAGCTCGCGGTGCTCTACGTCTCGCTGCTGCTGACGGCGTTGGGATCCGGCGGGATCCGGCCGTGCGTGGTCTCTTTCGGCGCCGACCAGTTCGAGGCGGAGCAGAGGGCGGCGACGTGGAAGTTCTTCAACTGGTACTACTTCTGCATGGGGGCGGCGGTGTTGGTGGCGAATACGGTGATCGTGTACGTGCAAGATAACATAGGGTGGGGGTGGGGCCTAGGGATTCCGACGGTGGCGATGTTTGTCTCGATTGTGGCGTTTGTTGCCGGATACCCTCGGTACCAGAAGCTGGACCCCGCCGGCAGCCCCTTCACGCGGCTGCTGCAGGTGGCGGCGGCGGCGGTCGGAAAGAGGAAGGTGTGCGTTTCGGAGGGGACGAGGTTGTATGAGAATGAGGAATTGGATGCGCCTATTTCTGTTGGGGGGAAACTACTCCATACAAAAGGCATGATGAAGTAAGTTTGATTTTCTTGAATCATAAGTAATTGCATGAAAACTTGTGTGGAATTGTTTTGCGAAGATTAGACTTTTGAGATCATACTCTTATCTACTACTCGTATATATAGTAAAGCACTAATTGAAAAGCAGGGATCTCGAGTTCGAAAACTCCTCAGTGGTAGTAGGGTCTTTAAAATTTCATATTTATTAAAACAAATTTTGATGGTTTGGTTCAATTAAATTTGGTTAACTTAGCTCGATTTCGATCTGAGTAATCACAACTATGAAATATCTTCTCAAGTTTAGTCTAAAAATGTTTCTCAATATGAAATTCTGTTTCTATGTCTCACTTTATTTGAAATCACTTACTATCTTCATCTCATTATATTGAAGTTCAATTGACTTTTGACTTTTTGGCATGCTTTTCCACCGAAACCTAGTATGGATTTTAAAATATAATTTTGTAATATTTTTTCGTTTACGGGATACTACGACACTCATAGTATCTCGTAAACAAAAAAATATTACAAAATTATATTTTAAAACTCGTATTAAGTTTCGGTGGAAAAGCGTGGCGAAAAGTCAAAAGTCAAATTAGCCTCAATATAATGGGATGTAGGTAGTATGTTTTTCTAAAAATAAAAATTACAAAAAAATTTAAAAAAAATTATATATCGTATTTTTTAATTTATCAATTTTATTTTACTTGATAAAATTAAAATTAAATACTAATAAATAATTACATATTATAATTTGGATGAATGAATTTTGGTTAATAATTGTAAAGTTAAACAAGGTTCTTAGACAAGGCCGCCGTGGTGACGGAGGAAGATAACCTCAATGCCCCCAATCCATGGAAGCTGAGCACAGTCCACCGCGTCGAAGAACTCAAATCTCTCATCCGAATGGGTCCGATATGGGCCGCCGGAATCCTCCTCGTCACGGCGGCGGCCCAGCAGAACACCTTCTCCCTCCAGCAAGCCAAATCCATGGACCGCCACATCACCGGAAGCTTCGAGATCCCGGCCGCATCCATGAGCGTCTTCACCCAGCTCTCCATGCTCGCCACCATCCTCTTCTACGACCGCCTCTTCGTCCCCCTCACGCGCCGCCTCACCGGCCTCGACCGCGGCGTCTCCTTCCTCACCCGGATGGCCATCGGCTTCCTCATCTCTCTCCTCGCCACGCTCGCCGCCGGATTCGTCGAGATCCGCCGCAAGGGAGCCGCCCGCGCCGCCGGCCTGGCCGACCGGCCCCACGCCGTTGTCCCGATCTCGGTGTTCTGGCTGGCGCCACAGTACTCCCTCCACGGCGCGGCGGAGGCGTTCATGTCGGTCGGCCACCTCGAGTTCTTCTACGACCAGGCGCCGGAGAGCATGAGGAGCACCGCCACCGCCCTCTTCTGGCTCTCGATCTCCGCCGGCAGCTACACCAGCACCCTGCTCGTGACTGCAGTGCACAAGCTCACGGCTGGGGCAAATCGGTCAAATTGGCTCCCCGATGATAATCTGAATAAGGGCAAATTGGAGTATTTCTATTGGCTCATCACTTTTTTGCAGCTTCTTAATTTAATTTGTTATCTCATTTGCGCTAAATTCTATAGGCTTAAGTCAATTGAGATACATACAGAAGGACAAGGTGAGTTGAGAGGGAGTGTTTAATTAGTAGCTTATTGAGGTTTAGGTGGGGACGAATTATATATGGGGTTAAGCACAGGTTGAGACTTTCACGGTGGTGGCCAGTTAGAATTTATAAACATTAGTGTGTATTTTGTTGAAATTTACTATATCAAAGCTCTTTTTGGTTTTTTTTTTTATATTAAGATTAGGCTCCAAAATAATTTAATCTTCGGTCCACCACTAATTTGGATTAAGAGTTAGTTATGTAGATTATGAATAGTAGTGCTTGCTATATGTTGAACGTTGGGGCTTATATTTTGTATGGGGAAGATTCTGGATTTATTAGATGGATTCTTCTTATTTGGACGCATTATTAATATATAATGAGTTCGTATTTTGCATGATTTTTGATTCGGCTTATGACTAGTTTCATGCATGGATGATTTTATTCATAGCCCCTAAATTACTCTTCATAGCCACCATATTAAAATAAATAAAATTATTATTCAATTATCCAATTATACCCCGGAGCTATTGATTGTGTTCGAAAAAATATAGCCCCCAAGGCCCAACTCTTTGCCTCGATTCTTCCTCCACGGTCGGAGCCTTTCTCTCTCGATGCCTCATTCATTTCTGTTGTTGATTATAACCAAATCCGACCTTCCCTTTTCAGTTCAATCTAGAAGGAGAGAAGCACCACGACGACGGTGTTGTCCCTCCGGAATTGTCTTCTACACCACCGACCTATCCGACCAAGGGTAGAGCTTGCTTGAATGTGATATATTTTGAGAATCTATAATCGCTTGAATGTGATATATTTTGAGAATCTATAATTTTTGGGATTTCGCATTTTCCCCTTTTTTTTCCTTCTCAATCAAAGACGAAGCTCTACATCTTTAGTGCTAATTGATTTAAAAATATTTTGAAAAATATTTTTATCGGTATACAATTGGTGTGGAATTAGAAAATGGTAAAGTAGTATACTAGTACTAATTGCTTTGATGGATTGTTATGCAGTGACGATTGATATTATTAACGGTAATTATAATGTTAAAGGAACGTTAGTTGTGTGACAAAATTTGATGAGGATTTTGAAGAAAAAGAAATTACTCTTGTGAAGAAACGAAACTTTAATCCATACCAAATTCTTCAAATCTGCAGGGGCTATAGACCTAAAAATCTTAGCATATTTTCATTCTCCAGATCTGGGTGGGGGGCTACGGGTTCTTGCTAAAAACTTAATTGGTAGTTTAGGGATAAAATGGTAAATTCATCAGTTATTTTATTTTATTTTATTTTTTAATAGAGGCTATAAAGAGAAAAACTGGGACTATGTTTAAAATCACCCTTCATGCATTATGATTAGAGGGGGCTGAGAATTGAATGTGTGCAAAATCTCAAGTCATAATAAGCCCATATCCCAAAATAGGTTGCTCGAATGGGCCTTATTAGTTCAAATATTATGGGCTTTTTAGTCAATAAAAATAGTCTCGTAAGACAGGAAACAGACGTTAAAGAAAAAATTTAAAAAGAAAAAAAAAAATCTTTTCACGGGTTTTTAAATCAATCGTGTAGGAAAGAGAATTTTATTTATAAAAAAAAATACACACTAGTTTTGGTTTATGCAATTTAAGAATATATTGAGAGTTATGAAAATTGAGTTTTCTTCAATTTTAATACTGATAGGATATGACCCAATTATTAGGCTCAATATAAATGGGTCCTGATATTAAGCTTGACCTATATAAGTTTGGCCCAAGTAAGAGACTTCTTCACCAAGCAAGGAACTACAACTCAAACTCCAATAGAGAGTAGAAGACTCGGATATCTATGATGAAGAGTGAGATAAGCCTAAAGAGTCCTTATAGGAATAGACTTTGTATTATAATCAAGCTCCATATAAGCATCTATAAATAGGGGTTTAGAATAGAATGAGGGGGGGGGGAACAATCTTGTAACCAATACTCATACTAGCAATAATATCCATACTCTTTCCGCCCCGTGGACGTAGATCTATTCCGATAGATCGAACCACATAATTCCTTTGTGTTCCTTTTACTTTCGTGTTCATTTATTCCTTATTGGCGTTCATTAATTACCTACAAAAATAAGATCGATCACTGGCGCCGTCTGTGGGAATTCTTGTTTTGTGATTTCCGATCAAAAGTTTTCTGGGTAATCTGTCGCCATGACAGGAAGGCCAACACGATCAACCATTGTTGCCGCCGCCAACAAGGAAAAGGAGACTCAGCAAACTGGACGTGGTCCAGCAGCAAATCCACCAATTCGAGGAGCAGAAATCCACGAAGCCGAGGCAAGCCAGGCGCAAGATCCAAACCCTGCAACACACCGACGACCCGGGAAGGAACACGCGAGAGGCCAGACTCCGGACGGACACGTTGAGCGCGTGCCGTTGGATAAACATGGCAATCCAATCTATCCAGAAGGAGAAGGTCACAATAGCAGCCAGGAGGAGGACGACGTCCGTCTCCAACCGGACGAATTCGACGATGCTGTCAGGGAGTACCTCGCGCATAATAAGCGAGATTTTCTCTAGTTCGCCAAACAGCAAAAAGCTCAAAATCGTGAAAAAGGCCAACCTTCGCGCAGCGATGACAGAGAGCGCGAAGTTACATCCAGATCGCAACCACGACAGAAATCCCCTAGCGTCAGGATCGTTGGCGCACGAAACGCAGATATTCCTCCTAGGCGATTTGGTGTTAATCGTCAAGGAGACCATCGCGCCCTACCTCGGAACAATGAGGATGATTATCGAGGAGGTAGGTTCGGCGTATACGGGAGGATCTCTACCCCTTCACCAACCAGATACTCTACACTCCTCTCCCAGATAAATATAGGGTGCCGCCGATCAAACCATATAATGGATCGTGCGACCCACGAAACTTGTTGTCCCAATACCAATACAATATGGTCAACCAAGGACTCGGTGACGATGTCTACATGTGCAAGGTGTTCCCAGAGTTGTTTACCACCTCGCAGCATCGGATCGTATGATGAGCTAATGGATGCCTTCGAGCGAAGGTTTTTCCTGAAAGCCGAGGCAAAAACCACCTCGGCGCATCTCCTCACTATAAAGCAAAAGCGAGGCGAACCCATCAGTGACTTCATGACTAGATTCAACGAGGAAAGTCTAAAAGTCGAGCGCTTGACTGATGAGGTCCTTATTTACAGCCTTTCAAAACGTTATCCAGTCGGGTGCCCTATACAAGGAGATCGTGAGGAACGAGCCTCGTACTACGAAGCAACTATGGAGCATAGCAGATCAGTTCGCAAGAGCCGATGAAGCTGATAGGAGAAAGCGCGAAGCTGACAAGGCCAAACCGTCTGACAGAAAGAAGGAGGATCGGAATGACCGAGGCCAAAGTCGACGTAGTGCCCTCGAAAGACTACAACGTGGACCCCTAGAGTCAAGACTCAGACCTCATCATAATCAGGAACGAACTCAGTTTACTCCATTGATGAAGCCGAGGGCAGAGATTTATGAACTGTACGCCGATATGTTCTAAAAACCTCACCCTATGTCAGGGGGAGGCGGAAAATGCCGATCCAAGGAGAAGTATTGTCACTTCCATGAAGACCATGGGCACGACACAGAAGAGTGCAGAAATCTCGGGGCGGACATATAGCAATTGGTGCGCGACGGCACCCTTAAGAGGTACCAAAGTCGCGGCCGACGACCTAACCAGTACGAAGCTCGCCCTCAGGGCAAAGGAAAGCGAAAACAGGATAAGGGGAGAGACAGTTGTGGCCCCCATGCTGACAAGAAGGCGAAGCGCGATGAAGACGATGAGGACGAGGACCAACCTCAGTTCGACGGAATTATAACAGCTATTACAGGGCTCCCTCAAGGTACTACAAAGTCCTCTCTTAAAGCTGAGGCCCGAAGTCCTCAAACAGGCGAACCCTCACATAAGAGGTTTAAAAAGGACGAGGCCATCACCTTTTCCGATAAGGATCCGGTACCAGCAATAGTACCTCACCAGGATGCAATCGTGATTGAAGCAGTGGTCGGCAACAAGCTAGTCCAACGAGTGTTCATCGATAGTGGAGCTTCGGTGAGCATCCTCTTCAAAGGTTGCTTTGAGAAGTTAGGAATCAAAGAGGCACGCCTTACACCAGCACCACTTCCCTTGAAAAGCTTCGTACAGCAAGAGACGCATTCTCAAGGGACTTTTCAAGGGAAGTGGTGCTGGTGTAAGGCGTGCCTCTTCGATTCCTAAAATTAAGCCAATCTCTAGCAAAGTCTCTACCGGTATTCAAATTTAAAATATCGTCTATATTCAGTCTACCTCTACCTCTACTTAGTCTTACTATTACTCCTCTACCTCGGGCCCGACCAATTTGAGCCCCTCGGCCTCGTACAACCGTCAGCTCCTGCTCTCGATCCAAGAATTCCCGAGGATGACGATTAACGATCCTCGAGCTGGAGCCGGGATTGAACTAACTCGAAGGTCTGGCCTCTTCAGAAACAAGTCTAGCCAACTTTGGACGGCGAGCTAGGGTTATCTTGTATACCCCGGCTTGTAATATCCCGCTTATTTATTAAGTTAATTAAGTAATTAATTTGCTTAAGTATTTAATTAAACAGTATTAATTAAATATTAATGCGTGGATTGAGCCCGTTATGAGTTAAACATTAATGCTCGATACGAGCCCATTGTGAGTTATAACTTGTGCCGCATTAGTCGGATTAAATCCGGAACTAAAAGTTAAGTGGGCCATTTATTACTATTAAGGATGAAAGGGGGCCTTATTTCCAAGTTTATTAGGGCCTAACCTATCTAGAATTATAAATTGAGCCATTAGAATTATTAACATATTCCTTTGAATCAAACTCGTTGAAGTTTGAATATAGTCGAGAATTCATTAGGGTAGAGCCCAACAGAATCAAACGGGCTGAGCCGATTAGATAGTGTTACTGGGCCAAGCCACCTGCAAAAAGATCAAAAAAGAAAAGAATTGGGCCAGCCCACATATTCCTCAAATCAAGGCCCAAGTGCCAACCCCAAAATCTGAAAACTCTCAGGTACTAGAATGAGGGAAGAAAAGCAATACTTAAATAAAATAAACTACATTCCTCCCCTGTTCCTTAATGAAGAACGAAAATACAAGAAATTTTAATAAAACAACAAATTAAAATACATTAATAAGAAGTAATGATTACATTGCTTGGGAAATGCAAGGAGAAGGCCTGCAACAGTCGCCCTACTCCCTCTTTGTCTCCTTCTTCACACTATCTCTGCAGTCAATCCCTTGAAGAAACCACCACCATTCACAGCCCTTCCTTGTAATGATGAGTTTCAGCCCCTTCTCTTAAGGACAAAACCCTTTCCATCTCCTGCAACAAACACACACAAGCAAACATAATCAGAGTTAGAGAGCAAAGTAGCAAAGTAAGAATAGAGAGAGTGAGAGCAAGAAGGAAGTAAGAGAGAAGAGAGGAAGAATGACTATACCTGCTGCCGTTTCCAGCCTTCACTGCAGCCCTCAGTCACCTCCAAAACTTTCACCCTCACTCAAGGTAATAATCCTCAGCACATACCACATAATATCCTTTGAAACAATTCTCACCAACACCATTTCCATGGGTTTTCAAGCTTAAACTCCCTGCAACAACTCTCACACTCAGAGGCAAGAAAACAAGGAGAGAGAGAGGAGCTGAAGTAGCAACCACCGCAGTCCCTCAAACCCTTTCAAACATCCAAAGCTTTCAGGTAACAACAAGGAACTCTCTTAAACCTAGGCTTGTTAAAACCAGAAAACTGCAGCCCTTATTTCTAACTTAAACCAACTAGCATGACTCTAGCTTCAATCTATTGCATGCAGCCAAGTGTAAGCCAAACCGCAGCTTTAGAATGAAAGCATGAAACGAATTCTGAAATTTCTTTCATTGAACAAAACTGCAGCTTGTTGTACTTTAGCACATATAAATCTTGTTAAGCATTAGCATATGTTCACCTCCCTAACATGAAACAATCTGTGGATGGTCGTAACCTATAGTTTTTCCCACACTTCAGTTTTGAATGAGAATATGAGCATTAAAGAACCCAACTTTCTATCGCAATTTCACATACTAACTCAAGCATAATCAGATTCAAGCTTCATATACATATTCCAATAAGAATTCTAATTTTGGAAAACGGAGCTCATTGCAAAATCCTAGATCGAACCTTAAGTTCTAAACTCTGAACACACCTAACACCTACCAGTACTTCTACTTCATAGAATTCTAGTAAAATAATTAAGTCAAGAAAGAGGAGGGATCGATACCCGTTGAAGTCGAGAACAGCGGCGGCGGTTCTGGAGCCTCAACGGCAATCAGCCGCGATGGAGGGGCACCACAGCGAGCCCGACCGAGCTGCAGCAGCACCGACGTCTTCATCGTCGAAACCTGCAAGCAAGGAACAAAAGCAATAACAATAAACAAGATTAATAAAACCAAAACAATAATAAAAATTTATGAACATATAAAGAAGAAGCAAGCAGCGCCGAAATCGCAAGGAAAGGACGAATGTCCCCCAAATCACAAGGATTTGGGGATTTTAATGTTCGAGTGTATGGGAAACGGGCTCATTGGTCGTGGGAGTTGCACCAACAAACACGGCGGTGCCATCTCTACCACGCCACCGCCAGAATCGAGAGCAAGAGAGATAGAGAGATGAGGGACAAATGTCTCCTAACTCGTTGGGTTAGGATTTTGATCTTGGCGATCGAAGGGACAATACCGATAGCGGGAGTTGCGCCGGCGGAAGAGCAGCCACCGGACGCCGTCTCACCGCAAGCGATCGCAGGAGCAATAGGCACGAGTTCGAGTAGCGTTTGAAGGCTCGAAGCCCAGCAACTGAAGCAACCATCGGGGACCTCTCACCGGAAATCGAAGATTCACGCCGGAAATCAGCGGCTAGAACAAAAAGAACGGACGCCCCAAAATTTGAATTAGGGCTCCGGCATTCGGGAAATCGCGGATGAAGGGAGAAGAAAAGAGAGACCGCCGGAGCACGGTGATTGACGACGCCGGCACCGGCGAAGAGAAGAGCCACAGAAATCGCGCAGAAGAGAAGAGACGAGAATCGCGATTCAGCAAGAGGAAGAGTTCTGCGTGAATGAGGAAGATAAGTGGGGGTCAAAGGTTTGTTGACCCGGGCCGGGTCCGGGTTGATTACGGGCCGGGCTGGATCGGGCCAATTAAGAATATGGGCCGAATGTGGGCTGAAGAAGAAGCGGGCCAAAGCTCAATTGATGGTGGGCCTATTATTAGTTCAAGTATGGACTGATTGGTTATTTCTCTTTGGACCAAAGATGAATGAGCCAAATTTATTAATTAATTCCTAACCCAATACTTAACTAATTAGAACAAGATAATTATTTAGTTAGTTAAATAAAGAAAAAAAAAATCTACCAATAATTAAATTACAAGTTTTAAGTTAAGATTTCTCACTCGAGTAATTAATTAAACTTTATAATTTAACCAAGAGTTAGATTATTATTTCCAAGTCAGTTGATCAAGATAATCAATTATAGCCAAGAATTGAGAAACCTCTCAATTAATTAAGAAGAACTTTAATAAAAATAATTATTAAGAAAAATTCTTAATAATTTAAATAACAATAGTAACAATTCAATTAAGTCGATTAGCAAATCAAAAATCTCATTTTGATTCTATTAATTAAGGTCAAGCACAAGAAGGCCGTAGCGGCGGAAGCACCTCAGCTGAGTGAAAAAGAGAAGACAAGCTGTCGAGTGTCGAGGTGGGCTTTCTAAAATAAAAGAGTTTTATTAGCTGATATTAGTTCTTTTAAAGAATTGTCATGCCATAAAGTTTTCAAGTTTATGTATGATGCCTATCTGTTTTTGGCTTTGCCAAATTTTATAAAAATCGAATTCGGGTCCCTGTAAGATAGCGATCTTACTTGGATTAACGTGCACGCAGTGGCAGGCCACCTTAGCGAAGGTGTGTCTGTCTGGCCTCCGCGGAAGGTGTACAACTTCCCGGATGCAAGTTTAGTTCGGATATGGTTGATTACTAAAGAATATTGACTGCAGTCGTTTTAAGTATCAAGTGTTTTAAGTACACATAGGCCTTTTTCACAAAAATCCTATGTGATACTCTTGCATGGCTGACAATTAAAGAAAATGTTTTGGCAACGTGTCCACTGGGTACCTAGAGTACTCAGCCCTGTACATATTTCTCATGTGCAGGTTGAGCGAATTGGAGTGAAGTGGCCGGTGGAGCTTTTGTCGATCTTAAGAAGTCGAAGTCTCTTGGTGGTGCATGTCTTCATACATGCATCCGTTTCCGCTGTGCTCACTCGAATGTTATATCGATTTAATTCGATTTAGTTGTAATTTGATGACGTCATCATTGCACTTCGTACAATTTGTTTGATTACTGAACTTCTTTTGACATGATCGAGTCAAGTTATTAATTCTCCCTCGTCATTTATTTCTTGATCTTCGTATTATTTCCTTAAGTCACGAATTACCGAGCTAAGCTATTAATTAGCAAAGCGCGGTCGTGACACGGCTACTCGCTTCAGCTCGTCCACTTGCTCCCGAAGCTCCCAAGAGCCAGCTCCATATTGCTTTTTGTAGCTTTTGCATCGAGCCAGGAGCTCTTTCACTCTCTCTTCCACTTCAGAAATGGTGATCCTGCCAGCTCAGCTGATAATCGCCTCATACTCCGTGTGTTCTTCGAGGACCCGCTCGGCATCCTCTTGACAGATCTCCAGCTTTTCTTACTGCTCAAGAAACCGAGCTTGAAGCTCGTCGAATTTTTCTTACGCGACAACAAGTTTAACATCGGCCTCATTCTGCACGTGGCCTACTTTGCCTTTCAAGTGGAGGACTTCGGCCTCTTTCACCTCGAGGGCATGAGTTAATTGATGGATTCGTTCCACCCAAGGAGATACATCAAAAAGTTCGGGAGACGAAATTTTTTAAATAAAGTGAAAGTTTTATTAAGGCCTAAACGGCACGGTGAAAAGCGACATCCTAGCGATGCCGTAGTACATATCGTCTAAAAAGAAAATAAAATAAAATAAAATAATAATAAAGAAAAAGGGGATCAACTGACCCCTCCAGTAGCCTCATCCTCCTGATGAGGTCCTTCTTGCTCGGCCACGCTACTTTTCGGCTTGTCATTCACCGATTTATCCACCTCGGCATCAAGACTAGCAATCACAGCCTCAAGTAGATCGTCCCTATCCACCGGACAAGTTCGGATCGCCTCAGTAGTGAGCACCGTGGACAAAGAGGTGAGTTTCTTCAGCACAGGGAAGGTTGACATCCCCTCCGTCAAGGCCTTTGCGTAGTAGCAAAGCAGATCCTCGCCCGAAGTCACTTCATACCTGTACTTGGATTTCTCCAAGTCCGGGTAATCCGCGGCTATCTCATCGATTTTCTCCGACGCCACGGAGGTGTTCAGGATGGTGGCCAGCTCGTTCACCAGCTCAGAAAACACCCCCGACCTGAACAGCATCTCCGCAAAAGCACGGAGTACCTGCCCCTGCGAAGCAGCCGCCTCGGCTTCTCGGCACCTAGATGCCTCCACTTCGGCCTTTACCGAGGCAACCTCATCTGTCAACGAGGCCACCTCGGCCTTCGCCACTTCCGCTGTTACTAGCGCGGCAGCCTCCCTCTTTTCTACCTCTCGGCTGCGGCCACTTTGTTGGCCAAATCATCTTTGGCCACTTCAAGCTCCCGAGCGACTCGAGTCATCTTATGGTATTGAACGACCCCACTGTTGAGGAAGTTCGCCAGCTTGGCAACCATGTACTCAGCCCCCTGCGATAACATTAAATGGCATCAAAACAAGGCATTAAAAGTCAACATAGTGCGCACATTGGACAGTGCAATACCTCGGGAAAGGGCCGCAGACGAGCCGATGCTTGGCCAGAGGGCTGGCCAGTAACAATGGTATCCTCCTCCGCGGAGGATTTAGTGAAAACCCGTGCCTCTTTGCTCGGATGCGCATCGGAACGAGGCGGAGGAGATCCCAAGCCTAACCGTGGAGAGTTCAAAATTTCCACGGTCCTCTCCGACGACGCTGCGGACGTCGTCTTCTCCGGCTCCAAAGCCGACCTCGGCCTCTTCTTCTTGCTGGCGCTGAAGTTCACTGCAACAAAGTAAAGAACGAATTAAAACAAGCACAACAATCGAAAGAGGACAAAGCAAAACACAGAGTAGGCCCCACCCTTCACCGGATCCACCATCGAAGTAGGATCGTAAGGGCTCAGCCACACCCTGGCGAGCTCGGCCTCGCAATATTCTTCGGAGACGACGCCGAGCTCCCCCAAACTCCTCTCAAGGTCACCAAATTTCTCTTCGGTGCCTTGGTTCCCTAACTTATCTGTCTTCCAGGCGAATTGAAGAACCTCTTCAGATCGGCAGAAGAAAAATATCTTCTGTCAGTTCGAGATTTTCGACTTCGTCTTAACTCTAAAGCCGAGACTAGGGGTTAGGTAATACCACCCCGAACTCGGTTTGAATTGGAAAAACCTAAGGATCATCCCTAGGGTAAGAGGAGAACCGAGGCGAGCGGCCTCGACACCGAGACCAACTAATTGCCTAAAGGAGTTTGGCATAATTTGCCCTAGGGCGATGCCAAACCTCCGTTGCAAATCTACAAAAATAGAAGGCAGGGGAAGACAAAGACCGCAACTTAAGCAGTCCTCGTAGACGGTGAAAAACCATACCGGAGGCGCACAAGCCCTATCCTCCGGACGAGGAACGATAAGGAGAGCGGAGTTGGGAAATAAATACTTTTCCGCGATTTTTCGGACCTTAGATGCATCCAAAATCGACGGAAATTCAATAACTCTACCGGAATCCTTATCTATGGCAGAAATAGCAACCCTACGTACACTAGGAACAGGGGAATCAACAGTAAAACACTCTAAATCTACAAAAGGCGACTAACTAAATGTCGCTGCCAGAGAACCCAACAGCGAAACGGACTTATCATGGCCTTCATCACCGTGAGAATGACTGACACGAGAGGATGAAGCCATGAATAAAATAACTTACTTGGTTTTGCAAATGGGAACTGGAATAAGCTACAACAACGGTAGAGATTCCGACGGAGAAAGAACGGCGGCGACAGGAATGGCGGAGACGGCGGTGACGAAAATCGCAGAAAACTCGAAAGAAGTTTGAAAGTTTTGGAAAATGTGAGGAAATGGCGTATCAAAGAAGCTTTATCCCTATTCCGCCTTTTCGCCTCCCCCCCCCCAACGCCCAATCGTGCCCTACTTTATTGGGAATCCAACCGGCGCATTTATTAAAAGTAACTGACACATCCCGTGTTCGGCTTCGGCGAGATGATACGCATGACTTCGTCGAATTTATTTTTCGACGGGGCAAGACATTTCTTATTTACCTCGTCTTTCAACGGGACGGTATGCATATGACTTCGTCGAATTTATTATTCGACGGGGCAAGACATTTCTTATTTACCTCGTCTTTTGACGGGACAATATGCATTTGACTTCGTCGAATTTATTTTTCGACAGGACAAGACATTTCTTTTATATCTCTCCTCACTCAACTATACCCCTAAATCACATCCTCATTTCTACACCCTTTTGGGGGGGGGGGATGTGATAGGATATGGCCTAACTATTAGGCCCAATATAAATGGGCCCCGATATTAAGCTTGGCCTATATAAGTTTGGCCCAAGTAAGAGACTTCTTCACTAAGCAAGGAAGACTTCTTGATCGACTACAACTCAAACTCCAATAGAGTGTAGAAGACTCGGATATCTATGATGAAGAGTGAGATAAGCCTAAAGAGTCCTTATAGGAATAAACTTTGTATTAGAATCAAGCTCCATATGAGCATCTATAACTAGGGGTTTAGAATAGAATGAGGGGGGGAGAACAATCTTGTAACCAATACTCATACTAGCAATAATATCCATACTGTTTCCGCCCCGTGGACGTAGATCTATTCCGATAGATCGAACCACGTAATTCCTTTGTGTTCCTTTTACTTTCATGTTCATTTATTCCTTATTGACGTTCATTAATTACCTACGAAAATAAGATCGATCGGATACAAATATGGTTATATTTTTAACGGTGTCTACTTTACACACGCGGATTGTCTGTCATGTGAAATTTAAACAGTCACATATACGCCAATCAAAAATTATTTAGACAAAAATCAAATTTGTATCAAAATTGAAATAATATCAAAATTAGTTTATTATTTTAAAATTGATATATTTTGGTGCATTTAGCCCATTAAAAACAAAATTTATAATAACTTGAAGAAAAGCGAGGTAAATCAAAACCGTGACGTGTAGAAACTTCGTGTATACTTCCTACGTATGAGAGGGACAACTCCAATTTATTGTAGCAATCAAATTAACTACTTACACATTTCCACCGTCTTGTTTGTGAATTAATTATAGTACGACCGAACTTTTTTTATTTCTTTTCCCATTTCGGTCAAATCTTGAAATATTTTTGGTGTTGCCGTGTACCGACAACCAAAAGCATTTATTTTGACGAAAAACAAATTTTATTCCACACATAATTCTTAAAATCTTTTATCCAAGTTGGTCGGCGATACTATTTAAAGAATATTTTTCTGAGTTTTTTTTTTAAATGAGAATATTCGATGATTCCGAGTGAATTTTCGCATCTAGTTGATTTATTTAGATAAGTTTTTCATGACTTTAGTATTCATGAGTTGTTTTATAAAAGTCAATATAGATATAGGAATTTGCATGAAGACTATGCTATCTATAGTATACAAAATACACTATCGTGAGTCATTCCCTTAAAACAATTATGAATTGATTTTTATTATTAATAAACACAATATTTTGTAATATATTATACTTTATATCATCAAATGAGACCGAAATTTTATCTTAATATTTATTTTTTGCATACGAAATATGTAATGTAAGTTTGTGTGAAAAAATGAGGAACATAAGGAGTATATAAAAAAAAAGGGGTTATGATTAAGTATGAGATCTTTAATTAAACATATCAATAATGTGGCTCAATAAAATATTATGACATCTGTATTTAATATGAGGCAAATTTATGTATATTTTAATTTTGTAGATATTTTAAGATAAAAATCTAGAATATTTGGTGTCGAGAACATTTAAAGTAAAGGATAAAAATGGAATAAAGACAAACAGAAAAAAAATGAAGATGGGTCAGGTCAAATCAAATCGTTGCATATAAACTACTTTTAATGGTGGATGGCGCCAATTTGGAAAATTCCCATACAATTGGGCAACGCGCGCCCAATTCCATTAGTCGTCAATTACACAAGCACCGCTCTGGATCCTCCATTGCACACACACACAACAAACACACTTTCTGTACTCGGCTTCAGAATCCAAAATTATTCGACGGTTTAACGCAACATTCGCGGAGGAATCGAAGCCATGGCCCTCAAATTCCAATCCATCTTCTCAAGGACTGCGCGATCGAAGTAAGCCTTTTTTTTTTGTTCAGTTTTTGTTGATATAATTTTCGAGTTTTTCTTTTTTTTGGCGATTTTGAGTCGCGAGAGGCGTTCGTGGATTCACACGGTCAATGAGAGTATGAAAACATGTTGTTGATGTTGAAGGAACGAGAGATCGGTTGCGAGTTCGGAAATTTTGATGGCCGCGGATGATTCTTACCGGAATGCCAAGTTTACGCCGCTGGCGGCGGTGGCGGATGCATTCGAGGAACTTTCGGCGCTGCTGAAGGCCGAGGGGAGCGATCACGATCTCGATTTGAAGAGGTTCTGCGATGCGTGCTCTCTGGTATCGGTGCTCTTCGGTTGTTTGGGAATCGCATTCAAATTTGCAGAGATGGAGTACGTTTCTAAGGTCAGTTGGATTTCACGCTGAATTTTCCCCAATTTGTTAGGGCTCTTTGCATATGAGGTTGAAACTGAAAGGTTTCTGGTATGCTTTTGGATGTGTATGTTGCCTTCTGCGTGAAATCATGTTTATGAATGTGTGCATGCGTGCCTTTGATTGCATTTGTATGTGTGTTTCAGAATGTTAAAGCAGGAATTTGAGAATTTCATTTTATGATTAACAAAAAAAAAAATACATGGATGGGCTCGAAGTTCCTTTGTTACATCACCATCTTGGACAAACTGAAAGGGTTTTTATAATTTCCTTTTTTGTTTTTTTTTGCCAGTTCTGTATTTTTTTTCTTTCTTCTTAATACTAGTTTAATTGCTCACAGAATTATAGTTATATAGCAAGCCATAGATAAGACATCTACTTATGTTTGTGTTAAATAATCCTGCATGAAGATTTAGCAACAAGATGATGTTATCATCAAAAGAAATAGTATGGAAAATTCTATGGAATCAAGACTCAGCTTGGAAGGTTTTTGGTTGAAAAGGTTTTATTGTCATGTAATATAGGAGTTCACCTGTGACACATATTATCTTCTTGCATATAGATTTAATGCTTTGCCTAATTGTTTTCAGGTGAGTGATCTTACAGAAGCATCGCAAAGATATAGAACGGTAAATAGTGTACTTGATTATGATACACGGTACAACTCGGTCAGAACAGCTGGGAGTCTTTCACGTAATTTGCGTAGGGTCAGGCAGGGTCTAGATCTCATTAGAGCTCTGTTCCAAAACTTTTTGTCATCAAAGTAAGTTGGTTTCTTTTCATATACTTGCTTGTTCAAAGATTTGGTTGCTCCAAGTTTTTTTTGAAATGCTGGATTCAATGTGCTTTTGAAATATAAACCAAGATACATACTTCTTTTTCATATGGTACCAAGTTTTCAATTTTATAGTACTAGTTATTGAACATTGGATGCATAGTGTCTGTTTTTGCTCTATGTCATGCAATCTTTAACCTGAGAATGTGTGGATGGATGTGCAAGTATTTTCGGAGTTTGTATATCAACTTATGTCTTACTGAAACAAGGCTGCTGCTTTTTAGCCTTTAGCAAGATGGCTGTTGCGAAGTTTTTGAGCATATGCTCGATAAAATGTGTACTTATTCTAAGCTATTATACCGATATCACTGGGATTTCACAGAAGTGTCATCCAATTTCTCTGTTTTCACTTTTTCAAAATGTTGATGCTATAGTAAGCATTGACCTGACTTCTGGTCATCAACCTGCTCTTCACTTTGAGTATGACTGAAAGTGATTTTCGGATTGTTAACGATTGATAAACATCTCGGAAGCTTCGAGTGACTGTTTGAGAGAGAAACTAACACTTTCCAATGCTTTGCTTACAGTGATGGCTGCTTGAAAGATGCTGCCTCATCAGCTTATGCAAAAACATGTGCACCTTATCACACATGGGCAGTGAGAACTGCTGCTTATGCTGGAATGTATGCTCTGCCCACAAGGGATCAGCTGCTTCTCAAGCTAAATGAAACTGGTAAGCTTCTTCTCCTTTCGACGGTTAATTCTTGACTGAGTGGAGGTGAATTGCGATAACACTTAGATGTATATCTGGTTCTTGATAATGCGAATCTTTTCAATCATATTTGCAATTTATGGCCTATCTTCAATTTTCTTTTAGTTTGTTAATGTGTGTAATGTTGGATGTGTGACAGATAACTCAGCTGAGAAGCAGATGATCAGATACATAAACGCATCGCTTCCAGTCATCGAGTACATTGATAAACTGTACATTTCGAGACGTATCAGCTTGGATTGGTGATCTTTCTCCAGTGAAGATTCTCATTCAGTCGAGTTTTAACCTATTGTTATTTGTTCTTAAAGCTTTAGCCTCTAGTATAGGGAAATACTACAAAGTAGAGATTGCTAACGACGATGATTACGATAAATTAGCAATGTAGCTTTGTTTCCTGTAACGATTAACTTTAGACTCTGTATATCTAATGCTAATTAGATGGTATTGCTGTGCATATACTAGCTGAATGCAGGAGTTAAATAATGATGAGATGAAGCAGATTTTCAGGCACTGCGTAAATCAATACTTCAAACGTAATATTGTTTACAAACTAAATATTCAAACTAATTATTAATTATTATCCTCCTCTTCAAAACACAAAGCAAGTGCATCAGAAAATTTTAAAATTCAAAATTTGCCTATGTTCTCAAATCAGAAGAATCAAATGGAGTACAAGAAAGATGTAGTTCCCAGAAACCTTAAATTTCCGTTCACATCGTCAGACTCTCTGGGTTCTCAATTATCTTCGAGAAGGTTTGAAGGAATCCAGCCAAGTCAGCACCATAGACTATGCGATGATCAGCTGTCACGTTCACCTGGAAAACATTTTTTATAAAAAAATCTCAACTTCCAGCATTACTTGTGTTCTTATCGAACTCTTGCTATTTATAATGGAGGATGATTCTATTTGCTATTTATAATGGAGGGTGATTCTATATAGCATAAATATTCTATTTAGAATCAGCATGAAGTTAGGTAGACGATTAACTCACCAGCATCTTGTTTTTGACAGTAAAAAATCCATCTTTTCCGGCAATAACATTAGGCTTTGAGGCTCCAACAGCCATAATAGCTCCCTGGAAATATGCAGCAAAGAATAATATATTTATCTCGTTTGAAACAAACCGAGCGTGATCATTTGATCAAATGTAAAGGTACAGTGGATA
Organism: Mentha longifolia; assembly: GCA_001642375.2. Lineage (NCBI taxonomy): Eukaryota > Viridiplantae > Streptophyta > Magnoliopsida > Lamiales > Lamiaceae > Mentha > Mentha longifolia. Next base: position 39,692,534 of record CM038112.1, on the reverse strand, counting down.
CACATTGAGTTCATATGCTCCACTTCAATCAAACAACCCCCCCCCCCCCCCCCCAGATATGTATAAGGAATAAGTAGGGGAGAATATTCAACAATAAATCTGGTAAAAGCCTTCAAATTCCCAGATATGGGGAGAATATTTTGTCACAAAATGTTGATCTTTATGCTCACCTGGCCTGGAGGAAGGATAGCATCGAATCTATCAACTCCAAACATGCCCAAATTCGATAATGTGAAGGTTCCTACACGCAAGGAAAACAAAAGAACTTAGTTGTCTTTTAATTTTTGGGGGGCTCAAAAAAACTGAAACCATATGCTGCAAGAATACAAAACACACCTGAGTTATACTCCTGTGGCTGAAGTTGCTTAGTTCGAGCCTTCTCGACTAGCTCCTTCCATTTTTGAGACAACAGGTATAGATCCAACTATAATCAACACCAAACAAACCATGGTCATCTAATACTTCAAAACATTCTCGATACCAGAAATTACAAGAAGAATAAAATATGATCTCCACATATAGGAGTTGTACCTTATCCGCATCCTGCAGTACAGGGGTGATCAATCCACCATTGATAGCCACAGCCACAGCTATATTTATACTGCTGTTGTAAGTGAAACTTTTCCCATCTTTACAGGAAGCATTCACCACAGGATGCTGAACCAACGCCATAGCTGCAGCTTTTGCCAACAGTGCAGTCATGGTCACACCCTTCGGCTTCACCTATCATTCATAAAATAGTTCTTGGATTTAACTTTCTGAAAACGAGCCTGTTCATTGTACATTGTACTCCAATCTAAAGTGCTGAATTATGTATATTCATATGGAGTCAAAGGTCATCCCTCCACCATGAAGTACGATCGCTATAATCTATGTGAGTTTATTCTCTACAAATCTAAATTAGACCGAAAAATTCGAAATGGGAAAATTTATTCACACTAGTGGATGGATTCTTAAATTCAACGTTGAGGACTAAGTTCTACAGAAATCTCCAAGATTTAGTAGTTATTCTAAATGATGAATCCCTGAAGAACATCATTCTATATAGGTATAAAATTCTCTGTCCATGGTAAGCAAAAAAGCTCAATTAAACTTCATTCATCTACAACAAAATAACAACCAATCAACAAAAATTAGTAAACTATCAAGAAATGTACCTTCAGATAAAGGGCATCTAGCGCATCTGTAACGATGGGGTAACCAACTCTGAAAGTCGGCACGCTAAGACTCTCCACCATATTCTTCGATACAGCGGCCTGCATTGTAGTGAACGCCACCGCACTCGATCCAGGAATCTCAGGGAAACTGGATGCAGCCTTCGGTGGAGCCGCAGCCGGAGCAGAAGTGGCGGCGGCAGCCACACTAGCCTTCGGCGCCGGTGTGATCCCGGCCGCCTTCTCCACATCCTCCGGTGTTATCCTCCCGAACGGACCCGTTCCGGTCAATTTGTTGATATCCACCTTGTGCTGCTTCGCCAGTTTCTTAGCATACGGCGTCGCCACCACCTTCCCCGGAGTAGCTGGTGCAGCAGCAGCTGCTGCAGGAGCTGGAGCTTCCACTTTGGCAGCGGCGGGGGCGAACTCCTCCACTTTAAGCTCCGACGCGGCGGGGGCGGCCGACGACGACGAAGACTTAGCCGCCGCTTTCGCCTTGGCTTCATCAATCTCGCCCTCGGTCTCCGCTAAAATCCCAATCGCCGAGCCAACAGGAGCCGTCTCGCCCTCGTTAACAACGATGGCGGCTAATATCCCGTCGTAGAACGTCTCGACGTCCATGTCGGCCTTGTCGGATTCCACAACGACGACGGATTCGCCTTTGGACAAGACGTCCCCTTCCGATTTAATCCAGCTCACGATCTTGCCCTCGGTCATGGTGGAGCTGAGAGCGGGCATGAAAATCTCGCGAATCTTGGCCCGGACGACCGCGACTCGGGGGGATCGGGGTGCGAGGGAGAATGCGGAGGGGCGGAGGAGCGGAGCAGTGGAGGAGAGGGAGGAGGAGAAAGAGATGGAGGCGGTTCCGAGGGAAGAAGCCATGGCGGAATGAGGAGAGGCGTTAGGTGTTTGTGAAAATGCGAGAGAGGGGGGGAGTGATAATAAAATGGGGGGGCGGGGGGCGGAGACGGCGAGGAAGAAGTTGGTATGTAGTTAGAGCTTCGACTTCGAGTAGTCCGCCGCTTACAACTGTTTTCCTATGGAGAACCCACCACCACCACCGTATCCATGCTCTGCTTCTATTTCTTTTTCTTTCTTCTTTTTTGTTTTTCTTTTTCTTTAAACTAATAATCCATCTCAAAAAAAAAAAAAATAGTAATAGAATCAATGAAATGAAAAAGAAAAGTAGGAACAAATTAGTCAAATATGGGTACATCTACTCCGATTTGTTAAATGTTCCTCTATTCACCCGAAAAATACTAATGTATTCTCAATTGATATGACGATATATATTTAAATAAACTAGTTTGTATCCCGTCAAAATTCGACGGATATCATTTTATTTTATATTTATTAAAATTGTAGTATTATAATAATTTGTTAAAAGAAAATGTAACAACCCAATTATTTATCCTTTCATTTTTAAATTAGATAATAAATTATTTAATTTTTATTAGTGAACGAGCTTGTGATTTAATTTTCTTTATCTTAAAGGAGCTTCTTGATTATTTTTATGTATATATATAAAAATAGTAGTGTAGATAATTCTTTTGGCTATTTGGATGGGAATTTCTTTTTAAAAATCAAAATTGATTAGAGGTGCTTATCTTCTTTTCTTGTACTGTAGGCGTGTGATAATTGTATTAAATAAAAATTTCCTAAACCTAGTAGAAGTAGGACACTTCTCTATTTTATGCTTATCAATTAAGTTCTAGGTTTTAAATATACATATATATATATATGGTAGTACTTTCAATACTGAAAACGGCACGCATATAGCTTTACGGAGAGATTTATTTTTCCGAGGTTTACGAGTGGATGCTTCATAAGTTTCTCAATTCAAGATTAAGGTGGGGAATTTATGCCTTGTTGATTCTTTATTATCCATGTTGTTTTTCTATGCTTTTAGTTTATATATTTCACATATATTATGCCATTGTTATATAAATTCATGTTATGCAAGCTCTCACGTTTATCAAGTCGGGGCCACGTCTCTGCCCTCATGGTTATAAAGTCGGGGCCACGTCTCTGCCCTCACGGTTATAAAGTCTTCAGTTATGCCAAGTTTATGTGATTTTATGAATTATTAGCAGGAATTTCAATTATGGATAATTGCATTGTTTCTCACTGAGTGTATTTCGATATGCTCACCCCTATTACTTTCAGTTGTTTTGTTAGGATTCAAGGTTGAAGCAGTCGTGGAGGCCGAGAATGACTAGTGCAAAAGTCCAAGACGCGATAACATATTATTTAGTATTACATAAATTCAGATTTGTAGGATTTCTTATTAGTAGTTATTTAAATTGTTTAAGTGGAGTTTTCGTAGTTTCTTAGTAAAATTTCCCATTCGTAATAACTATTCTTCTATGAAAAACAATGACTAAGGTTCTTTAATATTTCATTTATAAAATTTTGGACGAGTGATTGCTTTGTTTTTCAAGTCCTATTACGTTTTTTTTTTTATAATTAATTTCGTGAGTTATATTAATTTATTTGTTTAATTGGTTTACGTTATTGCCGCATGTATACCCTTTAAGTTCTGTAAAAAAAATATATATATATAAATTAGATTGTTTTTCTTAATTGAATATTGTTGGCTGAATGTTTTCTTTAAACTCATATTGTCAACAAAAGCTTTCCTTATCTAATTAATTGAATTTTACCGTTTTCAGTTGTTTCACTTTTCCTTATCTAATTAATTGAATCTTTGCATCATTAGTTGTAAGTTCATCATTAGTATTCTATTTTCTTTATCATCGAGGTTGCTGGGGTTATTAAAAATTATTTTCTTAAGATTCATTTTAGTGTAGATATTCAAGTTTCCGCTTCATGTTTGGTTTTATAATAAAGTTGGTTTATTTAAATTATAGTAGTAAATTTTAGGGTGTTACAGAAAATGTATTACAAAGTCAGATGAATTTTTATTAGAAAATAGCATCTGCCCGATCAACGGGAAATTTTGAAACGATTCAAATTTATGTGTAATTAATTGTGAAGTACCTTAAATTGAAAATATACATTTTTGTTATAAAATTTTGACAATTGTAGCTATCAATACATACTAAAAGAATTTTAAATATTTATCGGCTGGCGGGCCACCTCAAAATCGATTTTAATCTCCATCTTATGTATATTTATTTTTACATTATATTATTATTATCTTCTCGTACCACTACTTTCACTTCCCTCTCCAAAATAATGAGGCTTACTTTAGAGTTTGATTCTAGCATCAAATTGCAAGAAATATGTATATGATGTGCACATAATTGACTAAAAAATATTATAAAAAAAAACTATTTAGAACACATAACTAATACTTCCTCTGTCCCATCAAATTGGACTGATTTTTTGAATATATGTGAGGTATAAAATAAATAAATACTATAACTTTGAATTGACCCTAATACTATTTCAATTTTGAGGATACAAAATCCATTTTGAGGTGACCCATCAGCCAATAAATTTTGAAATTTCCCGTGAAAGTCAACTTCTCGGTCATTGCAAACAACTCCAACTCTTTTTGTTCAAGAGTTATTGCAAGCCGATTGTTCTCCTTGCGGTACTGAATCAAAACTTTTTGCATTGATTCGTGGTTTTCGAATAACTTTAGTGGTCCTCAAGAAGCTCACTTCCAATGTGCGAGTAATCTTCTTCATCACAATGTTCGTGTGGAGTGTTGGTAAGTAGAAGAGGGAGTTGAGTAAGTGTTACCTCTTCCGCTTCATCATCACTCATGGCCATGTAGCCCATGTCGACGCCTTACTCTAAGACCTATTAAAATCGAAAATAGTATGAAGGAATTTTTTTGAAATGATTCTCATTATATGTCTAATTTATTGTGAAGTGTCTTAAATTGAAAATATACACTTTTGTAACAAAAATTTGGTAGTTATAGCTATCGATATATACTGCAGTAAAAGAATTCCAAAAATTTATTGGCTAACGGGCTACCTCAAAATTGAATTTATGTATAATATATTGTCAAGTGTTTTAATTGAAAACTATACTTTTTGTTACAAAAATTTGACAATTATAGCTATCGTTACATACTAAAATAATTTCAAAAAATATTGGCCAATGGGCCACCTCAAAATCAAATTTTTGTCTAATAATTAAAAATATAATGGGTATCGGTACATACTAAGAGTATTTGAAAAACTTTTTGGCTACTATGCCACCTCAAAATCAAAATAGTATTAGGACAAAAAAAAATTCAAAAACTTATTATTCAACAGGCCACCTCAACATCTAATAGTGTCAGAGCTAAAAAATTCAAAAACTTCTTGGCCAACTGGCCACCTCAATACCGAAATAACATTAGAGCCAAAATATTTTTTTATTTTTTTACTAAAAAATAGTTTAGCCTAATCAATATATACCATATATTATAATATATCTCCATATATTAATGAAACTTGTACATATCTTATATTTCCATATTATATTAATCTTGATAACCAGACCCGGAAAGACATCATCCGGGCCATGGATATGCGGGTTCTCCTTCACAATATACGGGTCCCCACATTTCTCGCTTATCGTATTCAACGTCTCTCCTTCTCTTACAACGTAGATTTCGTCACAGGATGACCTAAAATCGTTGAAACAATATTGATTTTGTATCTAATATATTTAGGGATGTCAATTGGGTCAACCCGCTAAGTTTCGGATCAGTCCTATCGGGTTTCGAGTTATGCAGTCCAGGTCGAATCGAGTTGCATTTTTTCGGACTATAAATTTTCAACCCTAATACTAAATCTTCGGGGCTTGGGCTATCCCGTCGGAGCAAAAAAATGACGAAAATAGAAAAAATGTATAATTTTTTTTTTTAAATGGTAATTTTGTAAAAAATAAAATAAGTCATGTTATATTATCTAATGAACTTTCCCTTATATTATTTGACTCCAACTTACATAATATGTAATAAGTAACTACTTGACATGTGAAAATGTGAAAAAAAAAATAATAATAATAAAAAAATCATTTCATGAGCGTAATAATTGGAAGATTTAATATGTGTATAACTTAGCATATAAAATTATATATAAACTTAGCATATAAAATTATAATATTTTTCTAAACTTCAATATTTGAAGCAAAGTAATGAACTTCAACAACTAAGTAATGAAAAAATTTAGGGTTATCGAGTCAACCCGTCAACTTGCCGGGCCAGCCCTATCGAGTTTCGTGGTTCTCGAGTAACTTTAGATGGTCCTCGAGAAGCTCACTTCCAATGCGCGGGGAATCTTCTTTCTCACAGTGTTCGTGTGGAGTGTTGGTAAGTAGAAGAAGTGTTACCTCTTTCGCTTCATCATCACTCATGGCCATGCAGCCCATGTCGACGCATTACTCTGCTTAACTTATTAAAATCGAAAATAATATGAAGGGATTTTTTTTAAATGATTCTCATTTATGTCTAGTTTATTATGAAGTGTCTTAAATTGAAAATATACACTTTTGTTACAAAAATTTGACAATTATAGCTATTGATACATACTAAGTAAAAGAATTCCAAAAATTTATTGGCTAATAGGCCACTTCAAAATCGTTTTTGTGTATAAAATATTGTCAAGTGTTTTAGCTTAAAACTATATTTTTTGTTACAAACATTTGACAATTATAGCTATCGTTACATACATAAGAATTTCAAAAAAATATTGGCCAACGGACCACCTCAAAATTGAATTTGTGTCTAATAATTAAAAATATTATGGGTATCGATACATACTAAGAGTATTTGAAAAAAAATTTGGCCAGCAGACCACCTCAAAATCGAAATAGTGTTAGGGCAAAAAAATTTTCAAAAACTTATTATGCAACGGGCCACCTCAAAATCGAAAAGTGTCAGAGCTAAAAAATTCAAAAACTTCTTGGCCAACGTGCCACCTCAAAATATTCTACCATAACCCGTCGAAATAGTGGTAGAGTCAAAATATGTTAATCTAAAAAAAGTTTAGACCGATCAACATGAATTGAAAATAGCCTATGTATACATATCTTGAATGTATATTTTTAAAAATATACACTTAATAACGTTCAATTATTAAATTCACAAACTTGAGATATCTAGAATAATAATCCACAAACTTGAATATTAATAATAATCCAATTATTTAATAACGTATAATTATTAAATAATATATAGAATAATTAAATTAAATCCAAAAAACTTGAGATATATCTTATATTGCGACAAATGTTTCGAATAAATTAACGTAAATTATGAATTAACACTTAAAATTTGTTTCGAATAAATATTTATTTTTCTAAATTATCATAATTTTGCCTATTAATCAATAATTCTATCACATATCATATATTATAATATATCTCCATATATTAATGAAAATGTGTACATATCTTTTATTTCCATATTGTATTATATTTCCATATTATATTAGGATTAAAATAAACAAATTATCTGTGGTGTAGTGGTATTAGACATAGCCTGTTATGTGGGAGATAATGAGTTCGAATCCTCCAACCCTCATAATTAAATTTTTAAATTTGAAAAATTATAGTAATAATAATTAATTAATATTAATATGTATAAATAATAATTAATACGTATAAATATGTAGATTTTAGATAAATAAAAATGGAGGCCATAGGTGATGTCACGTAGGCATGTGAATTAACGTGGTGCTCCGAATGCGCAACAGAACGTATAATATATTGATTCTAAAAATAATATATTTTAAAAATAAATTCTATCAAAAAAAATTAAACACTAAAAATAAAAATATTGAAATGATATTGTCACGTCAATATTAATAACAAAAGATTGGTACCCATAGTTTGCTTTTGATGATATTTTTCAAAATCACACTTAAACCTATTTTACTCTTTTCTAGAGTTAAGTGATAGAAACGACATGACCTTGTATAGCACAGGTCAGTGAACTTACTTAGTTAGAACAAATTGATCAACTTGTAAAGGTTAAGATCGAGTTATCGATTAGGCCCATAGGAGATAGATCTAATATTCAGTTCCTTAGTCAATAGACCAGTGGAACTCAGCTGCTCTGCCTTGAAGATTTCAAGATCACTGTTGTTCTGCTCTTTGAGGTCAAGCTTATCTGCCTCAATAGATCACAACGATCTGTTCGCTGTCACATGTGCTGCTAGCCAGGACGATTGCCCAACGGCTAGAAGTGAGTCAACTGTAACGCTAGTTTTGCAATGTCTGACATTTCAATGGCTAGTTTTCAAAATCTATGCCTATAGATACTTCTAGCCATTCCTGAATCAAGCATGGGAAATTCATTCATTCAAGTCAATACTCTGCAGAAATCTCAAAACTTCCAAACATACTTCAACACTCGAAACTCGAAGATATTTCCCAAATGTTGATATTCAAAATTTCTGATTCTGGAATCACTCCGAGTTCTTGAAGCGTTTACTGCTGCTTAAGAACTCCACAAAAGCTCTCTTTCTACAAGCTCAAGATTTAGCTGTCAATTAGAAGAAGTTTTGTTGTCTTTGTTGTCTCCGTCATTGCTGAGAAGTTTCAAGCTCTGCAACTGAAGGATTTCATTATTTTTGTATTAACAAGTTCGTTAGTTAGTAAGAAGGTTGCAAGGGTCACAACCAAGAACTCGTGCTTAATTTATGTACAAAGATTAAGGCTGGTACTCAGCCAGTATAAACAAGAGAGTGGTAAATCCGAAGTAAGAGATTTTCATATACAATAGTATTTGACATGGACGTAGAGGTATTTTCCGAACCACTCTAAATCGATTGTCTCTGTCACGACCGCACTTTGCTAATAGATATCTAAGCTCGGTAATTCGCGACTATTGATGGAATTATGAATAAGGAGCAAGAGAATGAATATGTTATGGTAATTTGACTCGTTCAACTCACAGAATCGAACTTCACATACTAGAAAGACTGATACCATTAACTGATCAAGGTACAAAAGTATTGTCAAGATTCTGACTTGGAGTACAACCATATCGAATAGAGTGTAATGAGTTAGAGTGTACGCAGTGGAAGTGAAATAAAGAAATACATGTATAGAGACATGTATTACCAAGAGAATTTCAATACTACTATAACTTGAATTCGACAAAACACTGTTGGTCACTCCGCTTCACCTCGCTCGACCTGCACATGAAAAATATGTACATGACTGAGTACAAGAGTACTCAGTGAACACATACCAAAATATTTGTATTGTCAGCCATATCTATAGTGAAACACACGGTTTTATTTAAAAGTCTATATTCACTAAAATCTCTTGGACTAGTTAATTAATTAAAAATCCGGCTGAAATTTATTTAAATAAATCCAACCCGATTAAAGAGTTAACCCCGGCTCACTAAATAAGTGATCTCGGCCTATTTCCGATCAGCCCAAGACTCGGCCCATGCTCCCCTTGGCTCGGTTTGCACCTGACCTGCGAGTTGACCCGAAACCCGGACCAACCCGGATCTTAAGAGAGACCTTACCCCTTACTCCTCATTTCACGCAGAACATCTCTCTCTCTCAAACATCGTGATTCTCTCTGTCGCCCTTCTTCTTCGTCCTGATTCTCCGGCCGGCGGTCGATAATTCTGACCGTCGTCGCCGTTCTCAGGCCGCTGTCGGTCTTGGCTGCTCTCATCCTTGCCCGTCTATCTCTCTCTCACGATTTAATGCCCCAATCGGAACCCTAGTTCGATTTTTGGGGAAAGCTTCTCCCTTGCTGATTTCCGGCGAGTAATGCCACTTTCGGCTTCTGGATAGTGCTCCGCCGCGCGGTGAGATGGCGCCGCATTGGGAGGGCGTCCGGTGGTCTCGAACGGATCCGGCGAGCTCGGCCTTCACCAGCGATTTCATCTCTGCTCCGACGGCTCCCGATGCCGGCTGCAACTCCCGCGTTCTGGCGGCTTCTCTAGACACACACACATCAAAAACTCTAGTTCCTTCAAACTAGGGGACATTTATCCCTCTGGTTTCTGTTTGTGATCCGGACGGCGGCGAGGACGCCTCCGTCATCGTTTCCTGTCGACGATTCTTTCTTATTTTCGTTGTGGTTCTTATTAGTTTAATGAATTTAGTTACTGATTCTCGTTTTTGTTTCGCAGGTTCCGGCGATGATACAACGACGAGATCATCGACATCGACGCCGATGCTGCCTGCTGCTGCTCGCCCCGGTCCTCCCGCGTTCAGTTTTTTGCCGTCGGGGCTTCTGCCTTAACGGAGGTTCGGTTCGGTTCTGTTCTAACTCTCTCTCTTGTTTCTCTTTTAAATGCTTATTAGTTCTAGGTTTTCAGAATCTCAGAGAATGTTAGTTGTTTCTATTATAGTTGTTCTAATGTTAACAAGTAAGTACGCCCTGTTGTTCTTCTAATGTTGTGGTTATGGTTGATTAGTATCTTAGGCCTGAGGTTCAATTTTGATCACAAGGGAATTTGCTAGTAAATCTGTTAATCGAAGGAAAACAAAAAAGCATGCTTGTTCTTGAATTGGTGTTGTGGTTTGTATGAAAAAAAATGGCTTGAAGAAACTGTAAGTATGCTTGCGTTTCTACATTCTATTTTTTTTCTTGGTTCAAAACTTAAAAGAGAACATGTTTAAACTTAGTTTCTAGGAGGAAAGATCATGCTTTTTCTTGGGTTTGTGTTTAAGGTGTGTTACCTTGGAGAAGTGAGGTGTAAGGTTGTTGTTGCAGTGGGGAAATGGCTTCTAGTTCCCTTCCTTAGCTGCTGCACAGCTCGTCCTGTCTCACTCTGTTTTTCTCTCTAAGTGTTTAGTAATTTGGTGAAGTGTGAATGAGTAGGATATTTATACATGGTAATGGGCAGCCTTTGTAACTAGATATTACTTCAGACCATGGCTTATTCTTTGCGTAATGAGCTTTCATAATCTTTGGCTGATTATCTTATCTTATTTTGCAGGTTTTGGTGGCTCAATGAACTGCTGCAGAACTGATTTGCTGGGAATGGAGAAGATTGATTGGAATGTGTTCCCCTTAGATTAGAAAGAGCCGTGTAAACCCCCATTTATATGGTTAACTATATAATTCTTTGGTTAATAACTGTATTAGTCATTCCAAGATTTAATTGATGTAATGTAAGTTATTTAATTTAATAATATAAATGAATTATGATTAGTACACTTGGGCAGATGTATTTCGGCCATAGTGCCTTTCTTTTAATAAAAATAATTTCATCTCATTAATCGAATGATGTGAGGCTTCTCTTTTGTTTATTGGGCTTGGCCCAATAGGAACGGCTTGTTAATAAAAACGACTAGGGGGCTTCGGCCCAATTAAAAGTGACTTGGCCCGTTAATTTATCACACACTAATTATCTTGCGAATAATTAGTTGAGGCATTCGAGTTGATTTTTCTTAGCTAAAAAAAGTAATCGAAACTTAAAATCAATATACTTAGTCAAATAATTCAATTGAACATCTAATCGATTAATCGCTAATTAATTAAGAGCGTTTAGTAATCAAGTTGCTACTTGGTTCTAACTCGAGAATTTCTTTCTCGGAAATAAATATATAACGATTAGAAGTGGAATTTCAATTACTAAAAGCTAATAATTTCCTTTAGCAATGTAATTAAGGTTCGATGATAGTTAGGAAAATACGGGACGTTACAGTCTCTCTCTCTCTCTCTCTCACAACTCTTTACATTAAATCGATCTTGTTTATATCTCGCAACTAACCTTCATATCATAAGCATTCATTGACATAAAACGAATTGTTAAGAAAACTTGTAATAAGAAAGAATTTTTAAAGAGCTTCCAACAGACCACCAACTTCCGCACTGCAAGATCGATCTTTACAACTCAGCAGATCACCTGCTCAAGCTCATCAGATGGATCTTATCTAATAAGTCTACCTTGACAAGTTGACCTAATCTCAGTGGTTTTAAAAGTCAAAAACTGTTAAAAAAATTACTTTGAAAAAATGAAATTACAAAATCATAAGAAAAAAAGAAAGAAAATATCTTTCCATTATTTTAAAACCTGAACCGGTGAGACCTGATACTGATCTAACAATCCGAGTGGCACTAAAATTGGGAGGAACATCAAACCTGCTATAAAACTATTTGACCCGGGTTGACCCGGCTAGGTTTTAAGACCTGCCCGATTTTTTGAGAAATGCATTTTTATTATTTAAACAACTGAAAAAATCAATTTTTTTGGGGGAAGAATCCCTTGCTGTGTATAAAAACACAACAATAGAGTGATGTTCCAACGGTGCCGCGGTTTCATCTTACTTTTTCTTTTCTTTTTTATTTCTTTTTTATTTTTCTTGATATACATATTTTATTTTGAAAAAAATCTAGTAAATATAATAATAAATTATTTATGTTTATTATATTTACTCTAGTTACGAAATAATCAACACAAGTCAAATTGATAACCCAAAATACTCGAAACTTAACATAAGTTTTAATTATGAAATTATTGATGCTGTTAGCTAGGGCTGAGCATAAGAAACCGAAAAACCGAACCGACCGACTATCCAGACCGAACCCGATCCGAAAATATGGGTAATCGAACCGTATGGTTCGGTTTTTATTTCTAATTTTCAAAACTTGACTCTAACGGTTCAGTTTCAGTTTCTATACCTAAAAAACTGGCAGTTAACCGAATCGGTACCAATTAAATAAATATATGATATTATATTATATTATATTATATTATATATATATATATATATTACTAGATATCACTAATAAAGTTTGAGAGAAGATCACCTGATTCTGAGTATTGATGGAGCCAAAAGTTAATAAGCAATTGAAGGTAGCTCGATTGTTAGTTTAAGTTATTGCAAAGCTTATTCTATTAGGATTATGCAATTTAATTTCATTATTTTTTTATTTTTGTAAATTATTTATTTTGCATGTATATTCTAAGATATGAATTCTTTCGAATTTTTCTATTATGAACTATAGAAAATAGAATATTTCTTTTATTTATGGTTAACCGTTAGATAAACGGTTAACCGGTCTGATTTTTAGGTTAACCGCTTTCATGGTTTTTGGTCTTTATTCTTTAATTTATAACGGTTAACCGACCCAATAAAAACCCACATGGTCAGTTTTTTTAGGTGTAAAATGGTCGGTTAACCGACCCGTGCTCACCCCTACTGTTTGCGCCCCTCGCTACTTTTTGGCGCTTGTTCGGATGGACCAACTGGGCTACCCAAACTTCAAGTTCCGCTATAGCTAGTTTCATGATTCGTCACTCTTGGTTTCTTAGCGCTTTGATAGTTCCTATTGTTAGGCTGTCTGATATGGTCATTGTTGGGCTATCATCATTGTATTGGTTTGTTTATTGTATCTCTTGTTTCAAGAGTTGGATCGGCTGTTGATCCAACTCCGATTAGATTCGTGTTTTCAATTTATGTTGGGGATAACACTCTTTGTTAGTGTTATCTCCGTTAGATGCTGTATGATTTTATCCTTTTATATATAGGTTGAGGGTCTGCCTAACCCCTCACCTTCCCGGGGTGTTTGAACCCAAAAAAAAAAAAAAACCCATAATGATATAATTAAAAAATAACAATTATAAACTAAAAGCTGAATTAAGAAATACTAGAACAAAACAAAAATGTAACTAAAAGAGAAAAGGAAAAAAGAACTAATTACATTCACAACAACAGAAAAAAAAAAAAAAAAGATTAAGAAATGATTGGGGTGAAACATGGTCGTTTAAAGTCACAACACTGCAAGGGAATTCAAATTCGATTTTTGCCCTAACTTGGTACTCCGTATTTCCTTTCTCCCGCGAATTCTTCATCCTCTCAGTCCTCACTGCCGGCCACCACAAATCCATCGTTCTACGTACCATCATTCTCCGGCATCATCTTCCGCCGGTTTCTCAACCACCACCAGCCCCAGTGTCCGTCGAGAATTTCACCAGCAGCAGCCAATACTGTAGATGTTACTCTTTAGTTTTTGCTTCTGGATTATATGCGGATAAAGTCTTCTTTTCCTTTCTCTTTTGTCTTGATTCGTAGGTTAGTACTATCAGTCAGTGGCGGAGCCAGAATTTTTAATTTGGGGGTGCAAAAAATTACACTTGTTACACTTTGTCGATGGTGTTGTGCAACGGCGGTTTGGCGGTGGTCCGGCAGGCAGGGGCAGCGGCGGTGGGTAGTGGCGAGTTGAGCTTGAATGTGTTCTTTGTTTTATATTCTTTGTTGTCCAACAGTAGCACAATTAAAAAAGTGAATTAAAAGTTGAATTTATACTCTAATTTGTTTGAGAAAATAATTTAAAAAGCAAAACAAACTAAATAAATAATAGAACCATTTGTTTCTATTTGCAATATGTATTCTAATTTGTTAGAGAAAATAATTTAAAAAAATAAAACAAACTAAATAAAAGATAGAACCATTGTTTCTATTGCAAAATTAAAAAAAAAAAAAAAAAAAAAATGGGCCCTAAGGCTTTTGAACACCCGACCGTAGGGTTAGTTTCCCAAGTCTAATGCCAACTATGCCAAGGCATACATGATGTATTTAAGGTGACAGTATATATAATAGTACTATTAAGTTTTTTTTTTGGGGTGCACCCCATGATCCCCTTAGGCTCCGCCACTGCTATCAGTGAAGCAAACACAATGTAGAAGCTTGTACCTTTTTTTTTTTTTTTTTTTTTTTTTTTTTTTTTCCTTCTAGTTTAAATGTTGCCTGAGCGTAAATGTGATCTTAATTAAATTAGGTTGTGTGTGAACCTTTTTTTTTTTTTTTTACTTATGCAGGTTTCAACAAAAATATCATGTCCACTCACTCAATTTCGGAGAAAGCATCCCTAAAATGGACGATGCCAAAGACAGATCCTGCATGGGCGCATTGCAAACGGACTGTAGAATCAGGAGGAAGAAAGGTTCATACATGTGTGCATTGCTTGAAATCTTTTAGAGGTGGAGGAATCAATAGTGTAAAACAACATCTTGTTGGGAAACCTGGTGACATACTGAGCTGCCGGATACCAGATACAGAATGGTAGAGTACTTGAAGGGAAATGCAATAAGGAAGAAGAAAACTATAGATACGTGGGATGATGAAAATCCTTTGGGTGCTAATATGATGGAGTTGGATAGAGATAAAATCAAGGAGGTACTGTTTCTAGTGGCTGATCCAACTCAAGTTGGCAATGCTATTTCATCCTCGTCACAACCTACAAAGAGGAGAGCTACTGAAGGTATAGGTAACTGCTTTGCTCCTAGAACTATCCCGGGATCCCAACCAACTATTAAGAGCACATTTGCTAGTAAAGAGATTGTGCAAGAAGTTGATATTGTTGTTGCGACACTTTTCTTTGAAAATTGCATCCCTTTGAATGCTTTAAATTCAAGTGCATGCCAGCATATGATTGATGCAATTGCTACTATTGGACCTGAGTATAAGGGACCAAACTATCATGCTATGGGAACTAGATTGTTTTCTGATATGAGGAAAAATGTTTAGTTGTTAGTTCTTGGTTGATAATTTTTGTAGTCTTTAGGTAGAAACAGGCTGCACTATTATGATATCAAGAGTACGTTTATGAACAAAAAGTCATTGATATATTTTTCTTGTTTGAAAAAAAAATAAAAAAAATCTTGTTTTCGTGGTGTATGATCAATTTTGATATAGTGATTGTTTCAAAATAGATAGTACTAAATTTTTGTAGATCAAAATGGGATGCATTAGGATCTTGCTACTTAATATAAAAGTTTTATTTCATTTTTGTGACTTGTAAATTATTTTAGCAATTTGTATATCTAAAAGTTGGATATTTTTTGATGAATTTTAAATAGGGAAAAGTGGTGGAAACACAATGAAAGAGCTGGACATAAACCAAGTGCCCTCATCAAGTACAGAATAAGAATGCATGGAAGAAGAAGGAGAAGAAGAAGAAGATGATGAAATCGGGCCAATTAACGGAGGGGGCCCGGCCCGAAGAAAGAAGCTTCGCCTCACGAAAGAGCAGTCTCGTCTTCTCGAAAAAAGCTTCAGACAAAATCACACCTTAAACCTTGTATGAAATGCAAAATCTTCCTCTCCTTAGTAGATGAATAATTCTTTGCTGCAGATGGTAACTGTACACCAACGTGTATATTTGTTACTCTTTGTGGGGGGAGAAGATTGCAAGTGTAAAGAGGACTAGATTCTAAGTTTGCAGCAATCCATTTCAGTGTAAAGAGGGCTAGATTCTGAAGGTGTGTGCTTCTGAGTTGTACTATTTGACCGGAGTTCCAGCGGTCTATGGTTCCTTTATTTCGGCAAATTGGTCGTTGCATGAGCAGTTCACATTTCCAGGTCAGTTTATATAACAAAATACTTTCTTCTCTTCCATGAAAGAACTGACTCATGAGAACTATGGTCCTTAGCAGCAACATAACACGATTAATTACCTAATGAATTTAAGAAGTGCAGGGCTGCAATTTATGGCTGGATAATTAAATACTTTACCCACTATGGAAGAGATTGCTAAATCAGTGTTTCAGTATGTTGTAGCTGCTGCTGCTGAAGTAAAAACAAATACTTGTGGAATTTGCAATGAAGCAAAGTAGAAGAACTCGTTTTCAGTTTGTCATACTTTGGGATGATTTAACTTTACCTTTGCACCTCCTTTTGTAACTTCCATAGCTATAGGGTGCCGATTTTAGCAGAAATTAACAAACTACAACTTGTTCAAGATCTCTGTTGGTTCCAGAAAGAGTATTTTGGTGTATGGGGGGGGGGGGGGGAGAATACATCAAATGCCAACGTTTTGACTTTTAAGACAAAATGACTAACAGATTGACTAGACGAGTCAACACGTGTCAGAGAGAGACGATCTGTTGAGCTGGAACAGGCTCACAAATGAGCCAACAGGTTGACTATGTAGTGCGGAAGTTGGTGAGTGGATTTGGCAACACTTAGAAAATCTTTTCTTTTCACTAAAAGGTTTGCGAGCTTGTATGTAGAGTTTATATGCTGAATATGCAGGTCAGAGAGCTAGTAATATATCAACTGTGAATAAAGAAGAGATCAAGACAGTCGATTTTAGCGTGGTTCGGGATAACCTTCCCTATGTCCACGTCAGCTACCGTCGTAGCTGAAATTCCTTACTTCTCTTCTTATTTAGACTGATTGAGAATCAGCTTCAGATTTCATCTAATCTTGAAGAAATCCAATCACGAGTTTTGGGTCGTGACCCTTACAAACTTCTCTTAAAAGAGATTACAAACTTGAGACAAACTCGACCTCTAAAACTGCTAAGTTAATCCAAACCTAATAATAAAGAGATCTAACAACCTTTCTAACACTTTCAGACTTTACAGACTTTGGGTGTAGAAAATACAAGGTGTTCTTAAGCAGCAGTGAACACTTAAGAACAAGGATTCCAGAATCAGAAATCTAATGGAATTAACACTTGGGAAATCGTCTTGTTTCGAGCGTTAAGTGGAGCTTTGAATTTCAGAGATTTCTGTAGAGATTTGGCTTGTATATTGAATTCCCGTGCTTGATTCTGGAGAGGCTTGAAGTATTTATAGGCGTAGATTTGAAATCTAGCCGTTGGAAATTGTCAGTGATGGTAGAGAGGCCATATAACTGACTTACTTCTAGCCGTTAGGAGATTTCGTCCTAGCTGGCAAACAGGTACCAGAGGACAGGTCGTCCAGACTCGTGAAGGTGAATCTGTTTGACCTTTGATCTGTAGAACTTTAGCGATCTTGAACTCTTCAGAGCAGGTCAGCTAAACTTCTACTACAAGTTGATTAGGAAAGAATGAGAACAGGTTGAAGGCTATAGACCAGATCGTCAAACACGATCTGTTCTTTACAAAGGTTCAACTTGTAATAGAATTAGGGAGTCGACCTGTGCAACATGGCAGGTCACTCTTGACAACTTAAGTAAGTATGAAATAAAACTAAGTGTGGTTTCGAAAAACATCATCAAAATCAAACTGCAGGGGTTCCCAACAATCTCTGTTGAAGATTCAGTCTTATTTGCTCATTTTGTATTATAATAATCATAACTAAGGAAATGAGCATCTTCAGTAGCAGATGCTAATAATCATAACAAATATGTGATCATTTTTTTTTGAATGTTTGTACTTGCTCTATTCATCCTGTAATAATGTCTTTTCGCATTGGTAGGTTAATACACATATTGTTGCAGTCAGAGGAAGAACTTTTGAAGAAAGAGAAAACAGAGCTTGTTAGTGAAGGAGCTTTTGTAAAGGCCTAATAGCACCTCTTATTTCTCTTGACCTGTAATTTTTTCGGTAGTGTGCACTGTGTAGAATTGATTTTGCAAGGAATTCTGTTTTTTAAGATTACGTTTCGCAGACTTCAGAATAAGGGACGGTGTTGTAGGAAATTTATCAAAATTGAGAGGGTCTAATTTGTAATTTTAATTTGGGTTATTGTCACTTATTGTCCCAACGTTTCAATTTTTTTGCAATAGTGTCTCAATGTTTCAAAATTTGCAATATTGTCCTAACGTATGCAATGTTTTTCGTAATAATGTTCTAACGTATATAATAATTTTGCAATAACGTCCTAACGTTTTAAAAATCAGTACAATAATATTCTAATGTTTACGGTATTTTTTCCGGTATTGCCCCCAACATTAATTTCGGAGACATTTTTATCAATATGACTTACCAGAATGTTGAGTTAGACGAACATGTAGATTTATATTGACTTAACATTTAGTGAGTCACGTTGGTAAAAAGTCTTCGAAATTGGTGCTTGGGACACTATCGAAAAAAATATTGTATGCGTTAGAATATTATTGTACTGATTTTTAAGACGTTGGGACGTGATTGTAAAAATATTGTACACGTTAGGGCATTATTGCAAAAAATATTGCATACATTAGGATATTATTGCAAATTTTGAAACGTTGGGACACTATTGCAAAAGTTGAAACGTTGGGACAATAAGTGATAATAACCCTTTTAATTTTTTATGCAGGGAAAAATGTCTAATCCGTTGATTAAGATTAAAAAAATACCGGAAGATAACGGAGATAAAAGTGAAATTCCGTTGATTCACTATTGAATGCCGGAAGAACACAAGACAAGGGAAACAAACCCTAATTTTATTATCAAATTCCAACTCTCCCACAATACATACTCTAATATTTATAGTCTAATAACAAAAGGATAAACATAGAAATTCCTTGGAAAATAAGTAAATGAAAACCTAATTAAGCAAATAATAATAATAATAATAATAATAATAATAATAATAATAATAATATATACTATATTTAATCTCCATCATTCTCCTCTGCATCGAAACGATTCGTCCTCGAATCGGAAGCAGCTTCATCTCACGTCGACGTATATCAACAGTGGCTTTGAAAACATTAATCTTTTCACAAATAAAATCATTGTGGTTGAACAAGAAAACCAATAAATGTTGAGCCACTGCCACGTTATAACTTCCAGGAAGCCACGAATGATATTCGTCCACCAAAGATAACTTATCCATAATTTCCGTAACAGTAATATTTGCGCAAAAATTTGAATATTCCATGTCATAATGAAAAATCTTACCACCAATAATGCGTATGGACTCGCACTGTACCACTGCAGTTTGTCCAACATCTGGTAAAACTTTCTCATCGAACTGGTCAGATTCTTCTGGGTAATCGTCATAAATTGGAGGACCCAGATAGCCGTGAACCATATCCTCCTCCAAAATAGGGGATGAATCATCATCATAAATCGGAGGACCCAAATAATCCATAGTCAAATCAAACCTTGCATAATCGTTGTCCAAAGGTGCAAAAAGATGCTCCATCGCGTAGGAGGATCGTAGCAAGACTCTGGATACCAACTGACGTAGTGAAAGCATATAAACACGAATGGAAATCTGAGAAGAACCTTGACACTACGTGTACTAAGTTTCCACAGAGCAAATAATATTAATCAATCTCCAAAAACCCAGTGTTTCTTCTCCTATGAGGTCTTTAAATATCCTCTCAAAACCCTATAAAAACTAAGGCCTGTGCAAGGATCTAATAATAAAAGTACCCGACTGAAAAACAAATAAAAGAACATTTAAAAGAACATCTGAAATAAAATAAAAGTCTTCACTCCAAGAATGCTATTGTATCATCCACTACATCAATTTTTAGTCATGGTAAAGCATGGCCACCAAACAATATATATATAACATATGCAAAGTGTTGTTTGTATTCTATACCAAACATCCATACAACTTTTTTTTTTTTTTTTTAATTTAAAAAAAAAATCTTGATCTAATCTCAAAATTCATTATTCCTTTCCAAATTTTAATGTTAATTCTTGCTTATCTCAAAATGACTACCAAACAAGCTATAATTAAATAGTAAAAAACTATGTACTTTTTTTTTACACGATTCAATCTCAATTATGGATCAATCAGATTAATCTGTTTTTGGTTATTTGCCTGTATATACATGAACTTAGGTTCGAGTTTGATTTTTAACACGAATTTGAATTTTAGCTTGATAATACACAAAAAAATTTATGCATTTGATTTTTAACACAAACTTGACTAGTAACCTGATAATACACCAACTCAACAATCAATTTTATTTTTGACATGATAATGAATTTCGACAAATATCTAAGGTTGCGTGGAATACTTTATGACATGAAATATTTTTATTCAATGTATCGTATTCGTGTGCCATTTTAAATTTGAAAAGATGTCATATTGTAGGTTGGATAATTTGTCCATGTATATAATTTTGATATAAATATTAATTTTGAGATTTTTCATAGTTTCCATATTTATGTTAAAAATCAAACTGATTGTTAAGTTGATGTATTGTCAGACTAAATTTTAAATTCGTTTTAAAAATCAAACTCATATCAAAATTTATGTACTGTCAGGCTAAAATTCGAATTCGTGTTAAAAATTAAACTTGTACCTTAGTTGTATTAGGCAATAATACTTTTTTTTATATGCCGCAACGATATTGGGCTTATCTTAGCCCGTTAAAACTAAAATTGGGGCAAAATAGCACATTTATTAATTTTTTTAAAATAAGGAGGCTGTAAGGAGAAAAATGGGAGTTGTGTTTAGAATCACCAAAGCCTAATAGGGAAATTTGAAGAATACCCAAAAAAGAAAAAGAAAAAAGGACACCTGTAATAATTCATAATGGTAATAATGAATTGAGAAATAGATTTCTCAACTGTCGCATAGTTTTCTGTTAGTCTGTCATTTGCCAAGGCGAAACTCAAATGTCTACATCAAAAAAAAAAAAAAAAAATACTTTGATTGAGTTTTCCCTAAAAAAAGAAGTGCTAATAATTATTTATACCCAATTTTAAGGTATGTATGTACTTTATACCCATTTTGAAAATACATCTTCAAAAAATACCCATTTACTATGAGCACACCAAAGACTTGCTATTGCCAAGTATTTCTTTGATTTCCATGTTTTGCTTTATTTTTGTTTAAAAGTGGATTAAAATCCCATGATTTGGCGATGTGATCCCGTGCTTCTAAAATGGTATCAGAGCCTACAAAAAGCCCTTAAACTCTGCTGCGTGATCTGACACGAAGCGCAGATCTCCGTAAGGGATGACCTAGAGCTCTGAAAAATCGTCCCAACCGGACCCGGGCCTCATTTGCAGAACATTCGAGGTTACCGGTTGGATGCTTTAGGTTGGCAAACTGATAGGTATCTTTTGTTGTATTACCCCTTCTAAGGGTACGGAGACAAAATGGTATCAGAGCTCTAGGTTTATTTGGGAATTATATTTATTTATTATTATAATGTTTATTTACCTAACGGAGGAGACTTCAAGTAAAATGGAACCAGACTATTGTCTGAGTTGCGAGTGTTACAGTTCGTATCTCCAAATGTTGGAGTCGACAAAAACAAGTGAGCTTACTCTACTAAGAGTAAGACAAGAACGCCTCGAAGCAGCGAGACGGACGAACCAACCGCTAAGGGAGATACGTACCCACGAGTGGACGGTCAAGCATGTACTAGATCGCCTCATGATAAACGCTTATCTTGAGGGGAAGCTGAGAAGGCTGATGAGAATGGCCCATCAAGATCATTCCTGATGGACTCAAAGATCGGCCCTAATTTCATGGAGATCACGCCAGATCCGGCTAAAATCTCTATGGATCTACGAGAAATCCAGAAGACGGTGCAAAATTACGGCAACAGCCTGTATGGAGTACCTCAAAAGGTGGACGAAATATCCAGTAAACAGGATGTCATCTTAGACATCCTAAAGGATATTCAAAGACGAGTGGAGAAACTGGAATCACATCCAGGTTCCAGTCGAGCCAAGAAGGGTTTCTTTTGGGACGAACCAAAAAGATACCCGCTACCAGTCAAAGAGGGCGAGAAACGCGACCCTTTATTGGATCTATTTGCTGGATCGATCCGAGGTAAAAAAGATGAATAACCTCGAAAGGATCGGACTAGAAGATCTACAGGAGTTAGCAGAATCTTTTGCTAACATGTCGGTGGTGGATCTCAAGATGGCCAAGCCAGAAGAAACATCCGGCGGGGCTACACAACCACCTCAAGGTTATCATGATTTTGAAGCAGGTTCATCCTATCATCGAAGAACTGGTGGGATTGCAGACGACCAATTCAAAATCAACTTCAGACGAAGGACAAAATGGAAACATGATATTCCTTCGGAAAAGAAAACGCTGGAGCCCATCCATCCATATGGAGTCACTCTCGACATCGATGAAGTCAATTTCAAAGATAGAGAGAAATTCATCGATGACTGGGCAGCAGCAAAGAGAGTTGCAGGATCAACTCTTGATATGAGTGACGAGGGATACTTGAGATTCCTCGAAATGAGTCTTGCAGGAGCTGCAAAGAACGCGTGGGAAGAAAAAATAAGCACGGAAGTAAAAAATGCGTGCTTTAAGATCGAGTCCCACTCCAAGAAGGTGAATCAAATGGCTGACATCCTAAAGAACCATTTCTTGGGAGTTGGTTATTTCGGAACCTATGACGAGGAGAAGAAGAAGAAGTACAAGATGGCTCTTCTTAATCTAAGACTTGCGGTCTTAGATCAAAAATCTCTCAACAAGTTTCTGCAGCTTTTCACAGTCTACCAGCATCAATCCAAGACTGATGATAGCTTTGCAAAGGAGATTTTCTTCTTGAAATTTCCTAACCCCTGGAGAGAAATGTTCATCCGAGACTACGTCCCTGGTGAATATGATGGAGTTGGCAAGAGAATGTCTTTTGTGCATAACAAATTGACGGAGTGGTGTCAACAAGCCACAGCACAAAAGAACATCAAGAAATTAAGGAGGATCAACAAGGAAGCTCCCCTTAATTGTGAAGACAATGATCTCCCAACGATCATTGGAGAGGATCCTGCTAGCCACAAGAAGAGCAGGAAGAATAGGTATCAACCCTATTCTAAAAAGAGACGATCTTGGAAACCAAGAACGATGTGGTCCAGACAGAAGGCTGGATCGTACAAGTATGGACGGCGGAGCGGTCCATCAAGAAACCGGTTTCAATCCAGAGGTGCAAACTCAGGCAGACCTCAGGAGAGGACACCAACAAGAAAAACTTTCCGAAAGGCTCATACTAGAGCTAATGAAAGTTTCAAGGACTGTAACTGCTGGACGTGCGGTGCAGCTGGGCATATCTCTACAAATTGCCCAGAAAACAAGACGATGAGGAGGTTCGAGTCAACCCCAGACATCGAAGACGCGATCTACTTCCAAGATCTCGTACAAGTTTACCAATTTGAGGATATTGCCTCAGATGAGAGTATTTATGAACAGGATGAGATCCTGACAAGTGAAGAGGATGGATCAACCGATTCAGACTCAGACTGAACCAGAGGTTCATCATCAAGAAAGTGAAAATCGAACGGGTTTCTCAAGCCGAACGATGATTTCACAAAGCCAGATCGACAAGATCATGAAGAAAAGCCTCAACATACAGAAGTATCAAGGCTTTACGGCAGGGAATATTGATTATGCCCTGAGGAATTTCAGTCTCAAGACTCGGAAGCACCATATTGTCTATGGTATTACGAGAAGAGAGATGTCACTTCCAATCGAGCTCACGGGGAATCAAGTGGAAATGCAATTGATTCCAGCAAGCGATATCCGGGAGGATCTGGAAAAGATGAAGCCGGAGATTGCAGAGAAGATGAGTTGGATACATATTGGAGCAATCCAACTTGTACTCAAATCTGCCCTTTTCGCTGGTGTTGATTCTCCAATTGACATCGCGATTTGTGACAAACGAGTCAGAAATCTCAAGGATTCCGTAATGGGAACCATTGCGGGAAATTTGTGTGCTGGACAAGTGGTGGGGATTATATATCCTAAGATTGCATACAATCTTAACGACACCAATTTCAGCAGAGCCCTGACGCTTTATCAGGACTTCAAGAGAAAAGAGCTGGTGGAAGAAGGGAACAGACCTTATTCCATCACATATCAGGTATCATATGCGCTTTCTAACTCACATCATACTGAGTTATTCCTCGGAAAGCAGTTCATAGAGATACCAGATATCTTCAAGAAGGTGACAACAGCAATTTGTCCCTATAGAATGGAGTTTCCACGTTTGAGAAACGTGGATATGCAAATTCAAGATCGAGTGGTCATAACTCATGACCAAAGTCTCAGGATACAATCAGGAAGATTGTCATTTCAAGGAGATAGGATTACTTCTCAACCAATGGGAAGAAATCTTATTCAGCAGAATCAAGAGTCTCAGAGTTCATTACCAACTCTGAGTTACAAGAAGACGGCTATTACCATCAAATGTCCGGAAGGATGGAGAGAAGTAATTGCCAGATTCGATACTACAAGATGGGAAACCAACTTCCCTTGCAACGTCTTGTACTATCTCGAGCAACCGGAGGTCCATCATTACAAGGGAATGATTGAGATCGGAGGACATACGGTTGAAATCAAAGGCCGAGCAGGAAGAGAGGAGAACATCCTCATCTTAGGTTTGGATTTCCTTGAGAAGTTTAAACCATGGAAGAGAAGAGAAGAAGGAATGGAAGTCACGATCAATGAGAGAAAGATATTGATCTAATGACTAGTCCCTTCTCAATTTACATTCCTATTGGAGTGTTATACGAGAAATATAAAGCAGAATACTTTGCTGCTTATATTGATTCCGGAGCAGGAATATGCACGGCAAAGCGAGGAATCTTTCCTACAGAGGTCGAAGAAGATCTACCTCGGATTGCAGGAAGGGATTTTTCCAAGAAAATCTTGATCCTTACAAAGGGAGTCAAGACGGTGGAAGTTCTAATTGGAGGAGCAGGCCAGACACCCTGGTATAAGGTTAAAACTCCACCAATTTATTTTCATGATACAGGAGCAGATATCCTGTTAGGGAACAATTTCTTGCAGATGTTCAAAAGATATATGCAGGATAATGAGAGACAAAGATTAGTGTTCACGACCCAATGTGATCACAAAATCATTGTTCAAAGGCTAAAAGGGGCATTCAACAGACAAATGCCATTAGTCTTTCGCAGCAAGCGTGGTGATGAAGGACAACTTCGTCACCCAAAAATGTAGGATCGGAGAAGGTTCAATGAAGTTTTATTGAACTACCGGATAAGAGGAAAGTTGACAGACAGCAACGAAGCTGACATTCAACTCCTAAAGGTATCTTTAATTTCTAAAGATATTGAAAATGATACGCAGGTGTCATTAGAAGATGTCAAAAGGAAGATTGTAAGATGTTACAATGAGAATCCTTTGGCATGGTGGGAGAAAAACCAACTCAGAGCAACCTTAAAGGCGAAGCCAGACAAGGAGCATGAGTTTGTTAGATTCAGGCCAATCCTGATGAATCTCAAAGATCAACAGGATATGAAGGAAATTATCAAGGAACACCTTGATATGAAGTTAATCGAACCAGGTAACTCGCCATATAGTAGCCCAGGCTTTTTGGTAAGAAATCATGGTGAGATTAAGAGAAATAAACCCAGACTCGTTATTAATTATAAAGGTATTAATGACGTTTTAGAGTTTGATGGTTATTTCATTCCAAGTAGAGAACACCTTATTAACTGCATTAGGAATGCTAAGGTTTTCTCCAAGTTTGATTGCAAATCAGGATTTTACCAGATTCGCATGGAAGAAAGTAGTAAGAAGTTTACAGCCTTCTCTACTCCACAAGGGCATTATGTATGGAATGTGATGCCAATGGGGTTAGCTAACGCACCTCAGATCTTCCAGAGAAAGATGGACAATCTGTTCAAGGATTATTTCTCTTTCATGTTTGTTTATATTGATGATATTTTGATAACATCAAAAGATATGAATGAACACGTTAAACATCTCGAGATTTTTGCAGATGTTTGTTATAAGGCAGGACTAGTGCTTTCAGAAAAGAAGGCAGTCATTGCAACCCGGAAAATGGAATTTCTGGGAATCGAGATAGATGAATCGGGGATAATTCTGCAGGACCATATAGTCCAGAAGGTTAAGAATTTCTCTGAGGATCTAAAGGAGAAGAAACAACTTCAATGCTTTCTAGGAGTTGTTAATTTTGCAGGTGCATTCATCAAGAATCTTGCAAAATACAGAAAGGTCTTCAGTCCGCTACTGAAGAAAGATGTTCCGTTTATTTGGACAGATGAACATCGAAAAGGAATGAGAGATTTAAAGGAAGTTTGCGAGAACCTCCCGAAGCTCTCGATACCACAAGACGAGGACGATCTTGTCTTGTACACAGATGCAAGTGATCATTGGTGGGCAGCAGTGCTTACAAAGATTACTCCTAATGGAGAAGAACCATGCAGATACTGTAGTGGTTTGTTCCAGGAGAATGAGGCCATCAGATGGCACATTAACGAGAAGGAATTCTTTGCAGTCCGAAAGGCTTTTAAAAAATGGCCTTTATTTCTTCTTGCAAAGAAATTCGTTTTGAAAGTTGATAACACCTAAGTTAAAGCTTTCTTAAAAAACAAGATTGAATCGAAACCTGAAAAGGCTAGATTACTTAGATGGCAAGCTGAATGTCAATATTTTATATTTGATATTGTCATTGTGAAATCTCACGAAAATGTTCTTGCAGATTTCCTAACGAGAGATGGAGCCAACTGAAGTGAGCTCTATCAACAATGCCATGAGACATCTCAGGGAAAACCTTGAGATGCTTCAGAGAGAATGGGACGAGTGTGTTTTGAAGGCTGAACAAGCTGGAAAAATACAATCTGTTGACAAGACGAAAGTCTCGAACAGAATACAAGACTGCAGGCTGGCACAAACTAAGTGCTGGAATGCAATACAAGAGCCACTCCTTCGTGCTTCTCGGGTGACTCCGGTTACCCCAGAAAAAGAAGAGTTTCGGTTGCCGGCCCCTATAACGGTAGCAGAGGATTCAAATACCTCTTGCACGAGTTCTAAGCTGGTAGTTTCTATACTATCGGCCCAAGAAAAAGATGAGAATCAGGAGTCACATCCTGAGGTATCATTTCAACCCGGCACCTCCGGGGTTAAAGAGGGAGAGGTTAATCTTAGGCCATTGAAAGGCATCTCTAAGATTAACACTGACATTATTCAAGTTTCTCCTATTTGGCAGGCTTATCAAGCAAGCTGGGAGAAGTTGATGACAAGACGAGGGATCAACCCAAATAAAACCTTGGTTGATGTCTCAGGAAAATACCCGCGAGTGTGGATGATGCCAGGTGTTCATCCACAAGAAGTCAAGGAATGGTATGAATTCGGGGCACTTGCCTCGGTTTATACTGTCTCACCATCGTTCACAGAAATCAAGAGTCTACCCAAGTGGATTCAAGAAGCTGTCTACGATTCCTGGTCCAACAACGACCAGCTCAGCCGAGGAGATGTTTTGGAGCTCTACTTCATAAGTGCAGCACCAGAACCAGTTGGAAAGGGAAACCACGAAGCCTTTCATTACATAAGGCTTAGGCGAACCGACGAGAGGAGCCGTTGTAACATTAAGGTTCCACATGGAGAAGTACCACTTGTCTCCATGATCACCGAGGATGAAATCTCAACCCGCAGGGCTTGGGGTTTATGGGTCTGTCTCACAGAGATGGACAAAGTCAAGTACCAGTTCAAGTTTTTCCAGAACTCGGTAAATGGATCATTCCTGTTAAACACAATGACAGGAAAAACCACAAGATTCGCAGAAGAGGCTTTCGAGAGAAAGAGGAATCTGCTTTGGGAGAATAAGCTTGTGACGAGCAAAGAAACTCATCGCAAGTATTGCAACATGGCTCACTACGGGAACTGGATCAACCACATTTGTCCAGCATGCCCAAGCCAGAAATAACTTGAGTTCGGCAAGAAGTTCATGCCAAGGGCAGGACGAGCTCGGGCTCAAGACCAGAAAGAAACAAGGGATCTACCGAAAGGAAGGATGCCTAAGGGGCCCCGAAAAAACTAGGTGGCCGACACAAGAGGATAGAGTCATGTGACTCTATTAGGGAGGAATCTCACCCAAAAGAAAACGACAAGGGTGAGAAGAAATATTCACGGTTCAAAATAAACCGTGAAAAAGAAAAGTTTTCACGGTCACAATATGTCACGCCCCAATTCCCGAGGGAAGGCGCACGCGCCAAGGGTGTGACTAGGGGTTGGAATAAAGAAGAGGGGATAGAAAGGGGATTCAATTCATTTCAATTATCGATTGATACTTCCCGAAAATTTAGGCAGTATCTCTTTTGCAAAGGGAATAAGCCAGAATAAATACAACGGCAATACACCCAACATAACAACATATCATTACTAGGATCGCATATGATTCGATGGCTCAACGAATCAACATAAGTCCATCATTCAATAGATATAGTCGAGTTCAAGATCTCGAGATTAGATAATAACAAGTTCAGAGTG
Organism: Mentha longifolia; assembly: GCA_001642375.2. Classification (NCBI taxonomy): domain Eukaryota; kingdom Viridiplantae; phylum Streptophyta; class Magnoliopsida; order Lamiales; family Lamiaceae; genus Mentha; species Mentha longifolia. The sequence continues at coordinate 39,663,605 of CM038112.1, read as the reverse complement.
CAGTAATTCAAGTTTCAAAACGAGAATACATTTTTGCGGAAGCTTAATCAAAAAGAGATTTCCTAGCCTCAACTCCGCACCGTCGCCACCACAACATCAACCTGAAAACATTTTAAATATTTTGGGCTGAGTACTAATGTACTCAGTGGGCTGCGCATTTTATCAAAAACTTGGAAACATAGCAGTTTATCCATATCATAGGCATGCATTAGAGGTTTTGGAAAACAAAGATCAACTAAGCATGCTAAATCAATTTTACTTGCAGCTGCTTCATGTCGCACTCTACAGTTACTCTTACTGTGATTCCGGACCTCTAGCCACCGACGAATCCATATATCTAGACTTCAGGTCGAAACCGGAGAGTCTATTTGAGCTGGTGAATTCCGAGTCGAAACTCAGGAATTCCATTGAAATAGTATGTGAGAGAGATCAACCAATCACATAACTACCAGGGGAGTGTACACGATTCAAGGCTAGTTTATAAGGCTAAGCGATGAATCTCGATCGATTACTTCAGAGCATTAAACATGTAGAGCGCACATTAAATATTTTCATGGATAACCAGTTTTTCATCATTAAAACCCTGAGCATACATAACTCATATACTTTGGAAAAATAAGCCCACCTCTTGTAGCGTAGAAGAATGGCCGGTTTTGATAGGCAACGTCTAAATTAATGTCCTCGTCGAACCGCGCCTATTCATAACGATATAATAAGAATTTTTAAAATTCTTAAAATAAATCTAAGGGAAAATATATTCGCCTTTCTATTTTTCTTGATTATAAATCCGTTAGGGATAACAGATTTGTTTAAATCCTTTAAACTTTTTTTATTAATAGAATAATCATTTCCTTATTATTAAGAGAGTTCAATTAAATAATTAATTGGGTTCAAATATTCGTTAAATTATTTAATCTGAAATTAGGATAAATTCCGGAATATATTTTTGGGCTAATTAAAGCTTACCAATTAATTAAACGTTAATTATTCTTAAACCATTGTCCAGTGAAGTAGTTAAAACGGCCCGACACATAAAACCATCAGAAACAGTTTTCGATCCACGAGCAAGAGCCCATTTTCGATTGAACAAAAAGGCCCATCCAAAATAAAGTTTAGGCCCACTCAATTCAAGCCAAGCCCGATAAAAGAGAAACCCATTTCCCAAACCCCCAATTCCTTCTCAGCTTACAGACACACGCACACACCGTCGCTCTCTCTCTCTCTCTCTCTCTCTCTCTCTCTCGAGCTCACCCTCTCCCTCGATCTTCTTCTTCTTCGTCGTGTCTGAGCCTCGGCGCCGCCGCCGTCGATTCTTAACCCGCGCTGCCTGCTGTTGTCGTCCTCCTTGTTCCAGCTCCATAGCCGACAATGCCCGATGCTGCCATGGTTGCTGCAGCGCCGCCGCCATCTCTTTTTCCTGCCGCTGCCGTCGAAGCTCGCCCGAACGCAGCGTCTCTGCCAAAACGCCGCTGCTCCGACCCTCTCCTTCGACTTCCGCCATCGATTTGCTTCTATCGCAGCACCTCCGCCGCTGCAAGTTCGCCGGTGCCGCAGCCACACCCCTGTTTCAGCACCGCCGCCGTGGCTGCCTGCTCGCGACGCCGCCGTCCTTGCTGCAGTGCTACCGTCATCTCGCCGACAGCGCTGCCGCCGACGAGCTTCTTCAGCCGCCACCGCTGCAGCAGTACAGCGGCTGCACCTCCGTGCTTCGCCCCGCAATTCCCGTACCAGCATCGCCATTGACAGCAACAACCAGATGCGATAGCGATCAAGTTTCGTCGTTGCGCCCCATCTCCGGCAACAACCCATGAGTAAAAACCGTTTCCTCACACAGTAACCCCTTTCACTCTCCTCTCATTCGATAGCCCGATTTTCAGATTATGAAGAAGTGTTTAATGTCTTCGATTCCAGTTTTGTTTGCCTCTATTCTTTAGGTTCGTTTTAATCATCTTGTTTGCCTCTCGATTATAAAACCATAAATTTTTAGAGTTTGTTGGTGTTCTTGTTCTTCATTAAACTCTTAGGAGTTGTAGTAGAGTTTAGGGAATAAACTCTATGATTTTATTCTCTGTTGGTGTGCTTGAGGCTCATACATATACATATATATACATAGCAGTAGTTGATGCTAGTAGGTAGGATTTTAACTTCATGTTTCGGTTGTTATTCAAGCTTTAGAAGCCAGGTTAATTGTTTCATTCATACTAAGAGCATAGCATATAGTTTTTGTTATTGTGCATTAGCCTAGGATTTCAGTTTTCATGCTTGTAGTTTTGATTTGTTTCATTGTTCCTCTTTAAAGCATGAAAAGAAGTGGGGCTGGAAAATGCTTACTCTTAATGAACTTGGAATGGTGGCGATGATCGTAGGTTTGAGATGATGTAGGCTGCAGTTCCTTCTTCTTCTCCTTCTTTTCTTCCTTATGTTTTCATTTCTTTCTTTTGAGCTGAGGGTTTTTGTGTTTGATTGTTGCAGAGAAAGAAGATGGTGAAAGGGATGGATATAAGAGTGTTGAATGGGATGTGATGTGTTGAAAAAGATGGTGAAGAAGCCATGCCTACTACTGTACATCATGATGGAAACTCAAGATTTGAAGGGAGATGTTGAAATTATGTGTACTTAGATTTGCTTCAATCTCCTATTCATGCATAGGGAGTTGAGTAGAGATAATTCTTTGCAGAGATCTTGTTGAAATTTGATGTAGTATTAATTTATTGGAGGAATTGTATTTTTGTTTCATTGTGGTAATATTCTTGTAATTATTAGTCATGGTTAATGCTTCACTTCTTATTTATTAAATTAGAATTTTAGTCTAATAAAATGAGTTTGGCCCATTTTATTTTATGAGAGTTGATATCATGTTCTTGGCTCATTAATACTTATAGTTTATTAAGCGTTGTTTAATTAATCCATTTGAAAATATTATACGGGAATATAATATTAAATTTGATTTGTTAATTCGTAATAAAAATTACGAGATATAAAAAAAAATTACGAGAATATAATATCTTTATCTAAATTGCAAAATAATATGCAATTTCATACAAGTGGAATAATAACCCTTCTATTATCATAAATCGAAACAAGTTACACAAAGTTTCGAATTCTTACTCATTTTCTATTTATTAAAAGTCGGGGTATTACATCCTCCCCTCCTTAAGAAGAATTTCGTCCTCGAAATTCATGCATCTGGGTACTCTAATTCTGGGTATAGTTCTTTCATCTTTTCCTCGAGTTCCCATGTAGCTTCTTCTTGACCATGATGATTCCATAAAACCTTAACACTTACAACCTCACTATTTCTTAAAACTTTAACTTTCCTATCGAGAATCCTTATGGGCTTTTCTTCATAACTGAGGTCCTCAGCAAGGACCACTTCATCGTACTTGATAACATGTTTCGGATCGAACACATATTTTCTTAACTGTGAGACATGAAACACATTGTGCACATCTCCAATGCTAGGTGGCAAAGCCAACCTATAGGCAACAGTGCCTATCCTTTCTAAAATCTCAAAAGGACCTATATAGCGGGGTCGTAACTTTCCCCTCTTACCAAAACGAATCACTCCTTTAGTAGGAGATACCTTGAGGAAAACTCTTTCCCCAACATTAAACTGTAGTTCAGATCTACGCTTATCGGCATATGATTTCTGTCTATCTTGAGCTTCCTTTATCCTCTGTTTTATCTCGTTGACTTTTTCAACCATCTGTTGTACTAAATCTGGTCCTAAAAGCCTTCTCTCACCCACTTCATCCCAGTAAAGTGGTGATCTGCATTTCCTCCCATAAAGAGCTTCATATGGAGCCATTCCAATTGTCGCTTGATAACTATTGTTATAGGCAAACTCAACAAGAGGTAATAAATCCTCCCAATTTCCACCTTTATCAGCGACTATTGCTCTTAACATATCCTCAAGAATCTGGATCGTTCTTTCTGACTGTCCGTCAGTCTGTGGGTGGAAAGCTGTGCTGAAATTCAGCTGAGTGCCCATGCATTCTTGTAGGCTTTTCCAAAAACGAGACGTGAACCTGGTGTCACGGTCTGACGTGATTGAAACTGGCACACCGTGAAGGCGTATGATCTCCTTAACATACAACTTTGCGAGTCTCTCTAGACTGAAAGTCATTTGAATAGGCAAGAAGTGCGCTGACTTACTTAACCTATCAACAATGACCCAAATGGCCGTGTTCTTCTGTATCGACTTTGGTAGGTTCACTACAAAGTCCATGTTGATGTGTTCCCACTTCCACTCTGGAATTGGAAGTGGTTGCAACATTCCATAGGGTCTCTGGTGTACAGCTTTAACTTGCTGGCAAGCTAAACATCGCTCCACAAACGATGCTACATCTCTCTTCATTCCCTTCCACCAGAAAATATTTTTCAGATCCCTATACATCTTCGTACTTCCTGGATGGGCTGTATAAGGAGTATCGTGAGCTTCACTCATGATCTCATTTTTCAACTCCTCGATGTGGGGCACACACAACCTTCCGTTCATCATCAATGCGTTATCTTTAGCCTCAGAGAATCCCTTAGGTTCCTCTGACCTTGCCAGAAGACGCATTTTCTCAAGAAATTCGTCCTCTCTTTGTGCCCTCACAATTCTTCCTCTCAGGTCAGGTTCAGCAACTAGGGCTGCAACACAACCTCTCACTGAGTCAGGTGGATGAACCACTTCTAGTTTGAGTTTCGTAAACTCGCGGATAAGCTTCTCTTCTCGAGTAAGAAAATATCCTAGCTTAGCTCTAGCCTTTCTGCTTAGGGCATCCGCTACCACATTGGCCTTTCCTGGGTGATAGCTAATGGTGCAATCGTAATCCTTTACCAATTCTAGCCATCTCCTCTGTCTCATGTTCAAATCCTTTTGCTCGAAGAAATATTTCAAACTCTTGTGATCAGTGAAGATCTCACACTTGACTCCGTAGAGATAGTGTCTCCATATCTTTAGTGCATGCACGACTGCAGCCAATTCCAAGTCGTGAGTAGGATAATTGAGCTCATGAGGCTTCAGTTGACGCGATGCATATGCTATCACCTTGCGATTCTGCATCAACACGCAACCTAATCCTAATTTCGAGGCATCTGTATAAACAATAAATCCTTCATTATCTTCAGGTACTGCTAACACAGGAGCAGTAGTCAACCTTGATTTGAGCTCTTGAAAACTCCTTTCACATTCCTCTGACCATGCATACTTGATCTCTTTTCTCAAGAGTTGAGTCATTGGTCTTGCAAGCTTGGAAAATCCTTCGATGAAACGTCTATAGTAGCCTGCCAATCCCAAGAAACTCCTAATTTCGTGGGCGTTGGTTGGAGTTTTCCATTCCTTGACCGCTTCCACCTTTGCAGGGTCAACTTTGATTCCCTCGGCTGACACAATGTGTCCGAGGAACATCACTTCCCTTAACCAAAATTCACACTTGCTGAATTTGGCGTACAACTTTTCCATCCGCAATGTCTCTAATACAATGCGTAGATGTTCCTCGTGTTGTTCTCCACTCTTGGAGTATATGAGAATGTCATCAATGAACACTAGGACAAAACTATCCAGATACTGATGAAACACTCGATTCATCAAATCCATAAAGACCGCTGGGGCATTTGTTAGCCCAAATGGCATCACTGTAAACTCATAATGTCCGTAGCGTGTTCTAAAAGCCGTCTTAGGGACATCCTCCTTCTTCATCTTCAATTGATGGTATCCGGATCTCAAATCGATCTTAGAGAACACACTTGCTCCTTTCAGCTGGTCGAACAAATCATCTATCCTCGGGAGAGGATATCTATTCTTGATTGTGATCTTATTGAGTTCTCTATAATCGATACACATTCTTAGTGTGTCATCTTTCTTCTTGACGAATAGCACCGGCGCTCCCCAAGGAGATACACTAGGTTGTATAAACCCTAAATCCAAAAGCTCTTGCAGCTGAATCTTCAACTCTTGCAATTCCTTAGGCGCCATCCGATAGGGTGTTTTTGACACTGGGGCTGCTCCTGGCTCCAAGTCAATGTTGAATTCCAGTTGCCTGTTTGGAGGTAAACCTGGTAAATCATTTGGGAATACATCTGGGTATTCGCACACTATTGGAACATCTCTTAGCTCCACTCCTTTTTCTGGATCCTTCGTCAAACTCACAAGAAAAGCTTGACAACTTCCTTTCCTAATCATCTTTGCCGCCTTGAATGCTGAGATGACAGGTACGCTTGCACCCATTCTTTTTCCTTGGAAACACACCTTGCTTCCATCAGCGATTTGAAACATGACTTCTCGTTCCTTGCAATCGATCGTCGCGCCGTTCGCTTGCATCCAATCCATTCCCAAAATGACATCGAAGTCGCGCATATCGATGACGTAGAGATCTATACTAAAAGAATGATTTTCGATTCTAAGCTCTTGCTTTAGGCACACTTTCCTAGAAATCATCGTCTTTCCTGAGGGGATACTTATCTTAAGGGCATGCTCAGTCTGTTTCGTTTCTATGTCTAATTCCATGCATGCATGAGTAGAGATAAACGAGTGTGAAGCTCCAGTATCAAACAAAGCCAGTATAGGATGATTACTCAATTTAATCATACCTGCTAGGTTCCCTTGAGCTTGGGCCGCCTGCTGCTGGTTCAAAGCATAGGCTCTGGCTTGTGGTGGCAGTCCACGGTTACCTGCCGGTCCTTGATCCAGCCTAAACTGATTCCTCTGGCTCTGCTGCTGCAGTTGGGGTGCTCCTCCATTCCTTCCCAAGTTAGGGCACGCCTTAGCAAAATGTCCAGCCTGACCGCACTTGTAGCATGAGTTGGTTCCCTTTCGGCATTCCCCAGAGTGAGGCTTCTGACACTTAGGGCACATCGGCTTGTTCCCAACTGGAACTTGCTGTAGAGGTCGTGGTTGTTGTGGTTGACGTTGCTGCATGTTCAGATTCTGATTTCCCATCCAAGGCCTCTTCTCCTTGCCAGAGTTTCCTCCGCTCCGGTCTTCCCATTTCCTCTTCCCTTTTCCATCATTCTGCAATGGAGCTTGAGTAGGGTTCCTCTCTTGAGGAAGCAGAGACTCTATAGTCATAGCCCTGCTCAGTGTCTGAGCATAAGTCAACGGGCCTTGACTAGCTAGGGAAACAGAAATCTCATGGCGCAAGCCATTTCTGAACTTCAATGCCTTAGATGCATCGGTATCCACCAAATGTGGAGCATAGCGGGAAAGTTGGGCGAAGGCCCGATCGTATTCCATCACAGTCATCTTCCTCTGCTTGAGGTTCCAAAACTCATTCTGCTTCTTCTGGCGATAACAGCCAGGGATGTACTTTTCAAACAGTTCATTCTTGAACATGTCCCAAGTGAAGTGTTCCCATTGTTCCACAGTCAAGGTGCGCTTCACAGATTGCCACCAATAATCAGCTTCCTCTACCAGTTGGTAGATAGCACAAGTTAACTTTTCCTCATCGGTGCATCCAACATAGTCAAAAATCTTTTCAATTGCCCTAATCCATTTTTCAGCATCAGCGGGCTCACCCATTCCATCAAAGGTTGGTGGCCTTTCCTTCTTGAATTCTTCCACAGCCGAACGCTCTGGGTGATTTACCACCGGCTCGTCAGCATTCGCTTGTCTACCTCTTCCTTGAGTTCGTCCTCTCCTATTTGGTGCCATCTGAAAATGATCCAAAATAACTTATCTTATAGTGGTGTTGTGTGAGCATATACATATCATAATATATAAATGTTGTAAGAAAATAAATCGAACAACAAAGACGAGATATAGATAAAACGTC